>JAEAOA010000627.1:1850000-1907500 GCA_016746295.1 Potamilus streckersoni
TATTACATTTCCCCATTGTTTTTATTTCAAGAACAGATGAATTGCATATTCGTACGATCATTCATACTTTTTACTAATATAAACAGAAAAGCGATAGGACGAAACAAAAATAAAAATTCGAAGCTTCTAGTGAAGACGCCATCTAATTCGACTTGATATACAAGTATAAAATAAACGAAATGAACAAATCTATATTAACTATCGCAGCCATTTTGACGTGAGTGAAAGAAAATCGATAAGGCGAAGGCGTAGTAACGAAAATGCACTAACGAAGAGGAATTTCTGCAAGGATCACAAATAGCGAATGAATGACACAAGAGCTGATGAATAGATCTAGAGAGACAAATCTTGCAAAATTATGTTTCGCCTCCGCGAGTTACATCCCTTGATATGTTGCAAATACTAGAAAGTATTGTGCTGTTTGTTGTTTGTTGTTGGGCTTAACGCCATTTTTCAGCACACGATAGGCTATTCATGGCAGCCAGTATTAATGGTGGAGGAAGAAACCGGGAAATCACCGGAAAGAACCACCGATCCACGAGAAGCTACTGGCAAGCTTTCTCACATATCTACATTAGCCGAATCCTAGACTCGAACACACGCAGAGGTGAGATGGCAGTGATCCGTAACGGACAGCGCTTTAGACCACTCGGCCACTCGGGGCCCCTATTGTGCTGTAACGTAAGACGTTTCAAGATTGTGACTTTACAAATAGACACCCCGTGACATGACGGACAAATAGACATCCTATGATATGACAAATAGACATCCCAAACGGAAAACATATCTGTGGAATAAAAGAAAATGTCCTAATATTTACCATACACCAGAATAATACTAGAAAAATTAAACAGCTATAGAAGGTTCAGTTGAAAATTTAAATAATTTCATAAGCCGTTATCTTTCAAAAGCTCAGTATCTTAGATTTCGAACGTATCACCATATCGGAGATACAAACGAAGTATGGTGAAATCTTTCTACGACGGTGAACAAGTCTCCTCAGTAGAGTCTAATATGGTCTGCACGATTTTAAAAGTGACATTACGCAGCTGATGTTCAGTAAGAACAGTCAACCGAATTGGATCGGAATTTCAATTCTCATAAGAGAGGTACTTGATCGTACATTAATCATCTGTAAATATTATTCAAATTTGATTTTACTCAGGAAAATGCATACTGTATTGTGTAATTGAGCGAAACATACTGATGTTGTTACTATTTATACACCTTTCTAGAACAGCATTTTGAACATGTTTAAATGTCTCTTTAAATGAGCCAACCCGTGTGTAATCTGTTATCAACTATTTGGTCAACAAATCTCATATACTAGAGTGGTGTATTTAACATTGTATTGGATATTTAGCTTTACGGATATTATTTCTAATAGAGTACATGTTTTTGAGTTATATTTCTTCTTATTTTTTTTCTGTGTGGGTTTACCTACGAGAATAGTTCTAATCACTTTACCACCTTTTCATTTACAGCATTTTTAGAGGATAATATCCTGGGATGTGTTTCAATAATGTTATGGTCTGTCGCACCCAAAACTCGCTTGATAATATCGAACCTCTTAATATTGCTCTTTTTTAACTTTTTATTTTGATCCTGCTAAACAGCAACTTTATCTCTGTCAATTCCAGCGAGATTCACAAGATCAGCAATCTCATCTTCAGTCGCACATGCCGATAAAATAACGTCACAGGTTTAACTTCGACCCTAGCGGCGTGGAATCTTCCGAAAATATCCACCGTTATAAATTACTAACTTGTTTAAAACGACAGATGTTTAAGCCGTCCACTAATGCATTCGTGTGGGGCTTTTTGCGTCATACTGGTGATCTTGTTATAGCGCTAAGTACCGCAAGCACCTCCAAACCGCATATAGGTGGATCTGGGAATTTCTGTGTTGGTAATTTTGAATAACAGATCGGGACGGAATATGTATGTATGTATGTATGTATGTATGTATGTATGTATGTATGTATGTATGTATGTATGTATGTATGTATGTATGTATGTATGTATGTATGTATATATATATATATATATATATATATATATATATATATATATGCCGTCCCGATCTGACATTCAAAATTACAAATACAGAAATTGACAGATCCATATATATATATATATATATATATATATATATATATATATATATATATATATATATATATATATATATATATATATATATATATATATATATATATATATATATATACATACATACATACATACATACATACATACATACATACATACATACATACATACATACATATACTTTTTTTGACGCCAGTCTATGCAAATGAAAATAAACATTACCTGGATCAAAAGCATACATAACCCAAGGAGTACTTGGACTAGATTAATGAGATCAGTTTCAACGTTTTCGATTGTTCCGATAATTGATCGCTAAAGAAATCTCCTCTGCTTAATGTATAATTATCTTTCAATTGAGATTTTGCTTGACGTTTATAATAATGTTTGCCCCGTTTTTACGGGAATTTGCACCTTGTTCAAGGTGGATATTTTGTGTTTTTCGAGGGGTTTTCCCTCTTTTGTTACGTTTTACGTCAGAGCAATACAACAATGCATATCGGGTATTTGGCGCTAAGGCTACTGGAGTGAAGTGTCTTGCCACTGTAAACTACACGGGAAAGTTTACAATATGTTTGACTTTGTTGTTATCAACACCCACCTTCCTCATTTCGATTGTCCTCTCGATCTCTTTTTGCCACGTACGATATTAATTTGAATGACAGCCGATCATGACCAAATCGCCATCTTTTTCATTGTTCCTTCTTTGTTTAATATTAGCCTACTTATCTGAAGGCTTTGTATCTAGGCAAATGCTTTAGGTGTACTACACAATCTTTAAACTTCCGTGAATGTTGTAGTTTCGATTGGTTCCCATCCATTCAATCAAATCAGCTTTATTCTGGTTTTTCCTATTATCATTTTTTACTAGTCACACCTTGTCAGTGCTTTTGTTGACTTTCAATATTAACAATTAATCTGTTTGGAACAATCTGATTTTATCGTTCCTTCCGCTATTTGCTAGTACGCCGCTGTTTTCTCTCACCCTGCCCGGGATTACCTGATAAACTTCGATCTAACACACACACACACACACACACACACACACACACACACACACACACACACACACACACATGTTATTTCTTGCTGATTGACCTAGCATAACGAATAAAAAATTTATAAAGCGATCATGCCAATATATATGTATCGCCAAATCCTATATTTGTAACACACAATTTGCTGAGATCAAATGTTAGAGTGGTATTTTTTAATATAAACATATATCATTATGATTTAAATGCAAATTACTCTCTATACAGTTGAAGTTGACTTCATTATGGAGGACCGTTAATGTGTGTAAATCTCAGCAGATACATCTGAAATTTTAGACCGCTCCTGTGGCCTAGTGGTTAGAGCGTCCGCCTCCGATACGGGAGGTCGCGGGTTGCAACCCCTGGCTGAGTCATACTAAAGAATTATAAAAAGGGCACTAGCAACTGTCTCGCATAAGCGCAACATTAAGAGGTCAGTGTTGGGACTGGTCGGCAAGGTGTCAGGATAATGTGACTGGGTGGGACACGAGGCTAAATGTCTACTTCATGATTTCCCAGTGTTAGGCATCAATATAAACTGCCACACTGCAAACATGGCAGCGATATGACAATTATTTTAAAGCTACGTTGAAAAGCCTAATAACACACACACACATACACACACACACACAACAATTATTATTATTATTATTTAAAAAAATCTGTTCCCTGTATTGTATGGCAAAGTGCTATTGAAATTACGTTGGAGATATATAAAGAGGAAAGTGGTTTCATATTATGACCATGATTATTTAAAAGGTAAAGTTGCCTGTTTATTTAATTATGCTTCTCTTGTGTACCTAATACAACTTAAGCCATGAAAACCAATGAGGAAACAAAATTAATACGACAAGTTAATAACATAATGTCTATATAACATAGTTTTCAAGAAAAATCAGGAAGTTAATAAGGTCATAAAATAAGATGAAAGAGCATAAGTCTGGTAAACCTAGTTAAGTCCAGAATTCACTTTACATGTGAACAATGTCTATTTTCCTAACTTGATTCTCTCTCTCTCTCTCTCTCTCTCTCTCTCTCTCTCTCTCTCTCTCTCTCTCTCTCTCTCTCTCTCTCTCTCTCTCTCTCTCTCTCTCTCTCTCTCACACACACACACATACACAGAGGAGTAGAAACTGGCAAATATAAATTTATTAGTCAAATTTTTTGCTTTTTCTACAAGTCACACTGAGACAAAAATCAATAAAATGAATAACGGACACCGACAGAAACATTTTCATATCTTTCTATCAATGAATGTTGTATTATATTTTCTTAAGGTTAATAAAACAAAAATCACATCATTCAACATATTCCTAGGTAAACAGTGATATAAACCATCGGCTAAAATATAATATGGCTGCCAATACCATCTTTATGAAAAAAAATGGGTTTATTGCCTTTTTGATAATAATGAGGGTAACTCGAGAGAGATAACTAGCCTTTGTAGCTACGGATATAACATTACAGCTTATTGCAGAGTTTCCTCAAAGCAGATGCATCACTGAGTATTTTAACAATCGAACTAGGAGTGTAGAATTGTGACCTTCATTAGGGACACAGACTGGGTTTGTTTGTTTTCTTTAGTTGGTTTTACAGGTACTTTTCACCCGTCATTAACCTCCATCCAAATACATACAGCCACAGACCCAGATCTATCTAATGTTGAATACTGTGCCGACAAATATATATCCATGCTATTTGCATTTCGGCGTGTTATACATGCGCAATGACGGAATTAATAAGCATGATTTAACAAGCACCAGAAGGAAAAAAAACACGACTATATCAATGGTGTTATTGTATTTAATTTGCATTGTTTGTTATTTTGTTATTCATTATATGCTATAGCTCATGTAAAATTGTATTTTAAGATGACATTGTACAAAATTAAGTTCGTTATCTACCTTACTAGAATCATTAATTTGTTTATATTCTATAAACAACTAATACATAGCTTGCATTTATGTGAGTGTAGGTTAAATATTAGGATCATTATCTTGGTCTGAGTCAATGACATTAGGCTACCATGTTCTTTTTATAATTGTAGTAGAAATCATGTCTAATTGTAGCTTCGATTGTTCTGGATTCTGGGTCTTCTTTTAAGTCTTTTTGTGTCTTTTTTTCTATTTTAAAAACCTCGAAATTAATCATTTCTGCTATAAGATCGTGAGGCGGAATATTTTGTTGCGTTCAGCTTTGATTTGGGGTGAAATTATTTAATTCAAAAATAATATTCACCTGAAATGCAAAGTGTTCAATAATATTCTTGGAAATAAAGATTAACGGGAATGAAAGTGAATTCAAACAAGGAAACCTTCGATTATATAATGTGACTTGAATACGTTAGAAACTACCCACCATTACAGGCACATCAATACCTTCAACGTTTGAAATTATTTGGAATACCACTAAAGTTAATTCTGAACTTTATTCATTAGGACTTGCGTTAGTAATTCTGAGATTATTTGGGATCTAATTCTTAATACCGTAAGTTTTTTCAACAATTTGACTAACCTATGGAATTAAATTCTTTGTTGAATTTTACAAAAATGAAAACCAACCCTATATGGATCCCATGTTCATAAACAGAGT
Organism: Potamilus streckersoni; assembly: GCA_016746295.1. NCBI lineage: Eukaryota > Metazoa > Mollusca > Bivalvia > Unionida > Unionidae > Potamilus > Potamilus streckersoni. The sequence continues at coordinate 1,855,735 of JAEAOA010000627.1, forward strand.
ATGTGTACATGCTAATTATTACATTATAAAGTCTTTGTATAACAATCATTATTTTATTTTATTTTATTTTTAAAAAGTAATTGATATTCTCATGTGGGTAAAGACTGTGGGACTCATTCTATTTTAATAAATGTATTGCTTTAATTAGATTTCACGTCGTTTTATTCTTGATTTCAATATGGTTAAATGTGGTTATAAGTCATTTTAGTTTTATCTTTAAATAGTTATACCTATTAAAACACTTGGTGGTCATAAATGTTCCAATTTATTCCATTAGAATAAACTGCTAAACATCTGCTTTCAGTTCTTTCCTTAATTGTTTCAAAAGTGTTACCAAAAACGCCGAGGTCCATTTAAACCTCTCTGTATCGTATCACTAAAATTAAAAATATGTTCTTCTGTAAATAAGCTAAAATGACATCAGAACTTCCGATATAAAAGATACCATAACCATAACTACAAAAAAGTCCAGATGCACAAGATGAAATTCTAATATTTGAGTACAAATGATGCCATAAAACTATTCGAGCTACACATGCAATTCTGATGCTTGAGTGCAAAAAATGTCTTAAAATATAACGAAGCCAAAACAGCCCGAATCGGTCCAAATATGTACTAAAAGAAGTTTTACTGACGCAAATTCAGCTTTACTGGCAAACAAACCAAAAAACCCCAACTGTTGACCATGTATGCATAGTTGAATTCAATGCAACGTGATTTTTAACTGATAGTAAGAGGAACAGCATATAAATCTATCGTGTGTTCAGTCCTCATAACAAGAGAAACAAAATAATAAGTAAATAATAAGTAAAGTTATAGCTAATTTATCACTCTGTATAGTTGGTTGGGTGCATGTGTGTGTATGTAACACGACAATAATGATAAAATAAAAGCGGAGTGATACCTATGTAACAAACGTGTGGATTATGTGTTTACTCCTCGTAACACGACAATAATGATAAAATAAAAGGGGAGTGATGACTATGTAACAAATGTGTGTGTGTGTGTGTTATGTGTTTACTCCTCGTAACACGACAATAATGATAAAATAAAAGGGGAGTGATGCCTATGTAACAAATGTGTGTGTGTGTGTTATGTGTTTACTCCTCGTAACACGACAATAATGATAAAATAAAAGGGGAGTGATGCCTATGTAACAAATGTGTGTGCTATGTGTTTACTCCTCGTAACACGACAATATTGATAAAATAAAAGGGGAGTGATGACTTGCATATGATGGAAGATAGAGTATTTGATAATATGTAACAAATCGTTGCAATTTTTCAAACCAATCGTATGGGTCCAGTTAACTATACAGTATACAATTTTAAGATGCAATGTACGAATATTGTTGTAATTTAAAGGTAGTACGATAGGAAAGGAAAGAAAAAAAAAGAAAATATTAACAAATAAATTTAAAACATAGTCATTTGTGATGATTAGAGTTTTCTAAATTTGTTATGCCATTTGCAAAATGACACTGTATAGATAATATACGTAAAAAAAATTGAAATTTATCAGTCATATAAGTTTACTAAATATGTCAGTGTCATGGATGTATTGTGTAAAGGACATGCACATTTTCTCATTCTCTCTTTCACTTGTATCTGTATCTAGCTTGAGTTATTTGGCGTGTGAGGTATTTTGAGGATATAAAATCTTAGAGATATTACAGCTATTTAGACTTTTTTGCCTTTTAATGTATGGATCATTCAGTGAGACAATGGCTATGGTGATGAACATTGTATAGGACCTAACTTGGAAGTATTCATGTAAACAAAAGCCCCACAAAATACAAATCAGTGGCGGATCCAGAAATATCAGGGTGGGTGGTTTATGGCATATGGCGCAGACAAGTAGAGAAAAGGTGTGTAGGACGGATCCCCCTTAGGGAATTAGGAGGTGGTGGTGGTGGCCTTGAACCTGAAAGTTCATGCATCTAAAACATTTCTAGTGCATTATTGGAACCATCTAATTGTAATGCAATTTTAGTGTAAGAAGAAACATTTTGATCATTTCGCGCTAGTCTGAAAGTGGCGGGATGTAAGCTTCGTTGATCTTACAAATAACTGGATATTGTAGTCTGGGCCATATAAAGCGTTATAGTTTAATATTGAAGCATCAAGAGTAATATATGTTCATTGTAGAGAAACGTATAGAAATATGCAATATTTTAGGAGGTATGTTTGTCTTAAATAAGAAGTGAAAATATGTGCCAAATGGGAATTTAGATTCATTATATAGAACAATTTATATTTATATTTACGTGTTTCAACAAAACGGAAGTCTTTTATCCTTGTGTGGGCGAGACATTTTTCTGTTTAGACAACAGATTGATGAAGTTTGACGTCTTCAGTAATCTTTTTATATTCCTCGAATTTTTTAAGTTACATCTTTACAACACATGTTTATAAGAATTTCACCTTTTCTTTTGTTTAATTTATTTTTAGAGATATTAAAACAAGAAATTGCAGTTATTGGATATAGATGGCATACGTTTATGTTACTGAGAATCGACTGATGCAGGAACTGGAAATGGACAAGGAGAAGTCTTGTTGTTTTCCCTGACAGCCTCCGTTTAGTTTGTAACACGAATAAGCTGACGATGGTAGCGTCTCCCACCCTCACCCTATTTCCCACCCCGGCGACAATTAGATCATACATCGATGAAATACATGACTAAACGTTTGTGCACTTGTTATATTCTCAAAGCGTTTATTCTTTCTAGTCCACATTTGATAACCTGTTTATTATATTATGGTAACCCCTCTCCACCTACAAAATGTGAAACTAAAATTACACCATTAAAAGATAATAAAATATAAATAAAAAAGATGTAGATTGAAATGGTCATATATAATTCATTAGTTTTATCATTATCACTTGATTTGAATTTTTCTGGTGTCCATATTGGGCTTGTGCCCTAAACAACATGCTTAGTGTGCTCAATGGGTAATCCGACTCTGCAAGTGATTAGAAGAAATAATATAATCTCTAGTAAAATCTGAAATATAAATAAAATAATTAAATACATTTTAGTTCATGGAATAAATTTTATTAAAGTTCATAATGTTGGGACATGGTTTACTCTATCATTATGAAAATATAATAGTTCAGAATTAAGAAAGTTTATTGATTTCATATCTTTGTGCATTTTTATTCTTTAAGGTTACATTGCTTTCCTGAAGCAGGCATTGCTGGACTTGAGGCAGGACTTGCCTACATCCACAGAAGCAAACATGTTCAAGAAAAGGGCATCTCACAGTATCAAAAGCACAAATCACGCTTTTTGAAATCCTAGAATTTTTACGGTGTTGCATATTTAAAGCCAACCTATTCTTCTGAGGGAAATGATTCTCTGATTTTTGAAGCCACACAGAATGGTAGAACTTTACAGCTGTGTCTGCCTAGCCGATGCCAAATGCATGTGTCAAAACACTGATATGCAATATGTCTGTATGTTCTGAAAAAAAAAAAAAGAATGCATGTAAGAGTAAATCCATACAAGAGTTAGATACTTCTTCTTTGGTAAATTCTGCTAAATTGTACTTTTAGTTCTTAGGGTGCATTGCTTTTAATATGTTTATTTGTATAAAATTATCAATCTTCATTGAATACATATAGATTTGATACAAGACGTTAAACATTTGAAATAACCCATATCATTATAAAATTGTTCTAGTTGCATTGTGTTTTTGAAGATTCATTATAGCTAGTTGGTAAGAAAACAATATTTTTTAAGTCATGACTGCAACATCATAGTAAAATTATAACAATATATAACAAACCAGGCAATCCTTTCTCAAAACAAGCAATTATATATATATATATATATATATATATATATATATATATATATATATATATATATATATATATATATATATATAAACATTTACACAAAATCCAGCACATATAGTACAAAAGAGCTTAGATAACAGCCAAAAGAAAAAAGGGTTAAGGCTTTTAAAAAAAAATACATTTTGCTCTTAAAAGTGTATTCTTTTCATAAGTTCAAGACCATCATAGCTTGAACATCATAATGCATTCCTATGTAAACGTTGCATCCATGAGATGCTGAAAATACTTTGAAGTTTAAAAATCTTGCATATAGTTTCTTTTGCAAAATGTGTCCCAAATATTGTCACAAGTGTAGGAAAATCTGATTAAATCTATCAACAGGAATTTGGAAGAAATTTGTGTAAGAACAGAAAAATTACTCGTGTATTGCCTCATTATCATCCAAACTTCTATGATGTTTCAGGTATTCATACATAGATACTTCTGATTATTTAAGCAGTTTTCAATTAAACTTTTATGGAGAGATGCCACTATCAGGGCACCCATCTTTTTCTGAATTGCCTCTACTTCTTTACAGCATAAGCACTCAATTACCAAGTTCGTCATTTGGCAATATCCACAATCACACCTGTAAGGAAAGTAAACAAAATAATTTTGACTATTCATGAATGTTTAAACATCATTTTCAACATTTTTATGCATTTGAAAGGAAAGATGCGGATTAGAAATAGCATGTCGATTCTGCAACTGAAATAAAGTTTGACAAAACATTAGTTCTTGTTATGTTGCCTTTCAAAGTTTAGAGTAAGCTTTACCAGGTCAATGTGATATTATAAGAAAAATTGTGATTTATAGGAGAATATTCAGTGGAACTTATGATAACGTTTGACCTGTGATTTTTGTGTTTTATAGATTATGGATGAAGTTAATCTTGGGTGTCATTCATTATCATAGTTATGGATTGTGGTTGGGATTTGATTCTTTGTTTGAAAAATAAAACATATACTTCACTGTGTGAAAGAGTAAAGTTTAATTCTAAAATAATGATCTAACACATATGTGATTACAGTGTACAACGTGTCATTATTTTCATTAGGATCAGTGCTCTGAAACAATGCAGCAATTCTTTATTTACCAAATATACATAAGACTTTCATTGCTTTTAAAATTTTTGAAAACATTGATAGTTAATCGAAAATGTTTTATTTACTAAGATATAAAGACTAGAATACAGCTTGACAGGCATCTACTTCGATAAAGCGCACTATCAGTATATTTTAAAAGTTCCAGGCTATTAAGGGAGGATTATAGAAACTTGATTCCACCAAAACTTCCAGATTTATATAACGCTACGGTGGCCGAGCCTTTAAAGCGTCCGCCTCGGATGTGGGAGGTCGTGGTTTCGATCCCTGACCGAGTCATGCCAAAGTCTTACAAAAATGGATCTAACAGCTGCCTCGCTTGGCGCTCAGCATTAAGAGGTTAGTGTCAGGACTGGTCGGCCTGGTGTTAGGATAATGTGACTGGGTGGGACATCTTGCCACATGTCTGCCACATGATGCCCCAGTGCTAGACATCACTACAAACTGTCACACTGCAGACATCGTAGTGATATGACTAAATTGTTTTTAAAAGCTACGTCAAAACTCTGAATCACACACACACACCAGATTTTTACACAGGAGTTGACAAAATTCCAGTTTCTTTTAACGAAATGTACCGTGTGTGTTGCTCATTTTTTAAATATGAAATGCATGCTATAAATCGTCTTTCTTTACTCGGCAAAATATCCTCTCAATCAGAAGAACCTGACACCGTGTCATCACTACCCTTTAGTTGTTAATGTTCAAAAGTGGCTCAAACTGATATGGTAAAATTTTCACGCTTTCAGTGAAGTCTGGAAAATCGTTGTCGCAGTTTTCCATGATGCAAAAGTGAAAATAGATTATCTGAATCACGATAGCAATTTTCGTAGTTAGCTCCATAAGGTGGTAGCTATAGATTCTATGACGCCACTACCGACCACGTGATACGTATCTAATTCATCTCTCAAGGCACTTGCGCGAATAGCCGAAACATCTTGTAGTTACCTAAAGCGCCTTAGAACGGTGTACGGGAATAAGATTCTATATAATTTTGTAAGAAATGCAATAAAAAACCCAACACGTACGTTCCCTAATTTTTTAAAGTAGCAAAATATAAACATAATATGGATCAGTTCATAGTATATCTTTAGAAAAAAAAAATGTCAGATTCCTGGAGATATTTATATACATCTTTACAGATAAATGTGTCGAAACTGTTGCCATGGTAACTAATTACAGTAACTCTATTTAGTTGTTTACATCTTGTGTGCTAAATCAACCTTGTAGACAGATGTTAAATTAGCTAATTACTAGCACATTCAGACGATTGATGTTACTGAACAAACAGAAGAGGTACGGATTGAACAAGCGACTTGAAAATCAATATGGCTAGGTTTGGGTGCATTTAATAAGATCTGGCAGATTTTTTATTATTAAGATTTATTATTTTTATTAATTATTATTTATTATTTATTTATTTATTGTTTATTTATTTATTTATAAATATCAAGTATGCATTAGGGTAGTTTGTCAATGAGTGACATTGACATTGGTGGCTGAGGAGCTGGTAAAGGAAAATTAGCTTTTCTTTCCACAGTTTGTAACTGATTACTCTTGCCTTTACTAATGAGTGAATGAATGTAAGAGTATTTTGTAAAATGGGTCAAGGTGATTGATCTTTGTTTCTAAACTTGGCAATGAATTGATATATATATATATATATATATATATATATATATATATATATATATATATATATATATATATATATATATATATATATATATATATATATATATATATGATTACAATATTTCTTGCAGGTAAAATGTTTCCCCTGTGTACGTTTAAATTAGTCGTTGCTGTGTTGTGACTTGGGCTATGTTATCGAAGCGTTGCAAGTCTGTTATAATTCTTCATCCATGGTTCTATGTTGGATGTAATTGCAGCTATCTGATGCAGCATGAATTATGTACAAGATAAAGATAGAATCGAAGTTAAAGTTGTACAATTTGCAAGAACGTTGATCCCACAAAGAAACACAAATATCATCTTGATAAGTACTCTTCAATTTCCCAAATAATTTATTATAAGCCGCATACTTATTAGTTTGAACCAATATTTCAGCCAATATTGTAAAGTGGTAACTATGGAAGAGTGTCTTATTTGCCTGGCTTGTTTCCGTGTGATTTTAGGCCATTTTCAGCAAATGACAGGCTATATATGTTTACCATTAAATTTAGTGGAGGAAGAACCCGGAAAAAAGAACCACCGACCTACGACTACTGGCAAGCTTTCGATCATACCCCGTTGACCGTGCTGGGACTCGAAGCCAGAAGTGAGATGTGTCATTGATCTGTAAAAGTGAGCTCCATATACCGCAAAAATCATAAAAATCATAAAAAAATCATAATCAGAACCACCCATCATTACCGAGAAAATGGTAATCAGAGATTGTTTGCCTCATATTGGTAGATGAGGACGTGTCTTTGAGTTTGGGTTTACCCTTGGAGGCTCTGCTATGAAATTACTAACACCAAATCTGGTTCAAATGTTCTTTAAATGGCTTGAGTCGCATACATTAGCATATCCTCCTTAAAGTCACCAGTCATAATAAAGGCATTTTGCTAATATCTTTCCAATATTTTCTGCTAAATGGCATGAATATTTATTTAAATAATAACGAGGTCTACATAAAAAAACCATTGAGAAATCTGGACCGTAGAAGGTCCTTCAATCTAAGTATTTTAAAGATCGGCTTTTGAAGCCTAATTCAAACACTTATTGTAACGTGTCAAGTGTCAAGGGTCAAGGTAAAAAAAAATCGAATAGATGGGCAGCTCAGGCCTTTTTCAGTTATTAGATCTCTCCAGCGTATTGTAGTGTCAAACAATGGCGTGTTCACTACAAAAGTTCTTACTTAGATGATAAAAGCCCAAAACAAATATAAATAGTCAACACAGTTTATTATATGACTTCCAGTCTGCTTTGTGTTTTCTCAGAAATTTAGTGCTCCAAATGGTGAAATATAATATTGGCAAAAGTGCAGAACGGATGTTAAAGTATATTGAAATAACAACAATAGTTTCAGTGGTAAATTGTATATGAATATCAACATACATGTTCTCTTTTGGTCTAATTCATATAATATATAACTCAGACGATCCCATTTCTCAAACTAATCGTGCAGAGAAAATAAGCTAATAGTTCTGCAAATGTAGTCATATGATGTAATCAAATATCGGAACCTTACTCGTGTTGTGTTTTATAGTTGAATAGTAAATACGTTAGAGGCACAGTCTGGAACCAGATGTTAATAGTGTGTGTCGCATGGAATCAGTACACAATTAATAAATCCGGTTCAGTACCCACGAATGTAGTCCCAGTCTATTTTTAGATCACTTTTTCCTGTCTTCGTTTGGTGGTGATACAAGAGTTAGATTTCGACATTCTTGGTACGGATTTACAGGCAATTGTTTATGCTTTAGAATGTGAGCTTATGGTGTGGTTGTCTGTGTGTATTTCGGCGACAGTGCACATTGAGTAAAAGGGCCATGGTGATGAGCCGGAAGCGAAATCTGTGTTCCGTTGCATGGTGTTTTGTTTACAATTCAGCCTCCCAAAAAAAATACAGGTTAACCCCTGATAAGAACTTCACCGTAAAGTCATAATTGAAGGTATTTCAGATTAACATATGATTTGTATTGAATGTCACACAGTGGAACGTTCAGTACTGAGAAACAAATGTAGAGACTATATAGTAAAATTAATTGTGTTCTATGGCAAAAAGGACATTATTGACTAAGCTTTAAATTGATATGAACTTTTTATTATTAAAGATAGATACATGAAATTTTAATGTTATGTATATTGACTACAACAATATAAAAATAAAATTAAAAAACAAAATAATTTTAATTTTAAAAATTTAAATAAAGTTTTAAAAAATTTAAAATATTCAATTTTTCTACCAAGTATGCACCTATACAATATTTATTAAGAATGATATTAAATGATATCAGCATGTATATACTCCTACCCCATATACAAGCTCAAATGATGGATATTTGTCAAATTTTGTCAGAGAAAATATCTTGTTAGTCAAAATGAGACCCACATTTAAAATACATGAAGACAAAATTCTATTTGGCTTTGTACCTTTAGGTCATTGAAACTATTTATTTGGGGTCCAAACAGTTAATTTATGTGTTTATGATGGGGTGACTTCCTGCGTAACACATATCTGCTTGTATAGCTATCAGTAATTGTGTATAAACATAGTTATAGGGTATTTAGTGAGAGGACATAGATGAAGACTTTATACTAGAACCTGCTCAAGTTCTCTACAAAATAATATTTAGCTGTCAGAGAATGAAATACAGGTCAAAGGGATAAAATATACTTTACCCAGGTATGTTTACCATTGCATACAAGAAAACAGCAAAATGATGTAAATTGAACACGGAATGCATTCCAATTTATTGTTCAGTTTCTTTAAGATATTGATTGATGTAGTGCGTCATTGTGGCCCAGATGATATTATGGGAATTCTAATGATCCATTTTGCTTTATGCATTATTAATTACTAATAATATTTGTTAACTGACACTCTAAAGATTATATAATAAAATATATTCAATCAGATTATTTGAATTTGACTTTGTAAAACTAATCTTAAGATGGTTACGTAGCTGACATGAACAAATATGCATATATTTTGGAATGTTTGGGATCAAAAGTTGACATTCATTATATCATATAGGCTGACAGAGTAAGGCTCAGTTCAATTGGTGGGGACTTCAATTATCCCAAAATGTTATTTTCATCATGAATATGCCTCTGTATGGTAACACATTTCATTTTAGTACTTTGACCGAGTGCGGTATTGCAGCATCAGCTGATATCTGATTCCATTGAATCATTGTGCTAAATAACTTGGTAACCAACACTCTTAAAAATAGACTAAAAATGTTCAAACAGATCATTGGAATTATGTTTGCACATGTGATTTTAACAAGTACATTGCATATGTCCCACACATGCAAATGTCCGTCCTTGTTTATAAGTTTTTGGGATTTAATTTCACATTTAGTTTATGATATAGGATCTATTGGTGCCTATAGTTCATATGTGTGGCCACATTTGGCTGCATTCACTAGCAATATCTAACATTGTTCTTTTCTTCATGAATAGGATTGCATATAGTAATAAATTTTAATTTGGTACATTGTTACTTGACTTTACAGTAAACTGGTATGTATTAATATTTGCAACAATGATCAAACCTAACCGTTCCAACATTGACTTAAACTTTATGATACTCTACCTCATTAGTTACTTGACCTGTAAATGACTAAATATGCGTGTAGAAACTTCATCTATTTTCAGAGCGTCACTCTATCAAGTTTACATTTTTTACCCATATTTGCAACCTGAATGTTAATTTGAAATCACCATATCTAACACATTTTAACTTCATTTCCCTACATCTTACTGTTTTTTAGAATTAAGCGAAACATGTTATATCTTTTCAGGTCTAGTCTGGCATCTGGAACAAAGTATTAAAGTTGGATCAGTTTGGAAGCCCTCCAGTAGTCCGGTGGTGATAGCAAGATCTCAGAAGGACATGTGCAGTGTGCTGCTATAAGTGACCATGATGAGTTCATATCAGTACACTGATATACAGCATCTCAAAAACATGGCTTAGATCTTCATGAGAGAGATTCGCATCATTGTTCAGTAAGGTGGAATCTCCCTGAAATTGTATTTTCCTATCGCATTGTTGACTTTTGCAGTTATCTACATTACAATGGAATGCATATTGGTTATAAAACATGGTAGCGCACCTCTTCCAAACTTTAAATTTGAGTGAGCTATTAGTGATGCAAACAACTGCCCATGTACCAGAAACAATAAATGTGGAACATAGCACTTGTCATTGTTTCTTTAGTATGTACACCTATATGCATATGGATAGGTATATTGCAATTTGCTGCCAAAATCACTGTGAGCTATCATACTTCAGTACCCCTGGGAATAACGTTATCAGTTGTACAGACCCAAAATATCATTTGTTTTAAACACCATTCATTAATCAACTTTGCTGCCTTAAATTTGTCAAACTGAATGTTATAACTTGTATGAATATTTAATGTTTTTTTACAAACAAATAGTTTTTAAAATTTAAATTTCTATTTTAATTTTCATTAAAATTTAATACAGCAATAGTTTTTAACTTCAAACATATTTTCAGAAAGGCCTTATCAAGTATTACAATTATGGTTTTACTGCATTGAAAAATCCCTCTAATTAAGGAAGATATACCAAATTTAGTTTTGGTTTCTTGAGAACAATTGGACCTAAATTGTATCCTATAGAACACCAGCACTACACACTTTCTGACAGCTGATACATGTCATGCTTGCAAGGAAATTTCAAAAGACTTTAAATATGAAGTTGAGATAGTAGTGGAATGCAAAATAAAATGCAAATATTAAAAAGTTTGACAAAAAAATTTACTCTGTAAGGAATCAGTACACAATTAATAAAATCCGGTTCAGTACCCACGAATGTAGTCCCAGTCTATTTTTAGATCACTTTTTCCTGTCTCTTATATGATTTACATGTATCTGTCTAATACAAGAATTAGATTTTGGTACGGATTTAAATGCAATTGTTTATTCTTTAGAATGTGAGCTTATGGTGTGGTTGTCTGTGTTTATTTCGGCGACAGTGCACATTGAGTAATAAGGCCATGGTGATGATTCGTAAGTGAAATATGTGTTCGTTTGCATGGTGTTTTGTTTACAATTCAGTTTCTCAAAAAATGCAGGTCAAGCCTTGACAATAACTTCACTGTAAAGTTATCTTTAAACGTATTTTAGATTAACATATGATTTATATTGATTGTCACACAGTGGAAAGTTCAGTACTGAGAAACAAATGTAGAGACTATATAGTAAAATTAATTGTGTTCTATGGCCGGAAATGTTGGCTGAGACACAGTCTATCGTTTTGAGCGACACAGTCTGGAACTGGATGTCAAAAGTGTGTCGTGTGGGTTGAATGCGACGTGTGTCGTTTTTCTAGCGACAAAGTGTGTCGTTATGTCGAGTATATTACTTCGACATCTAAATGATGCAACCACTACAAAACGAATCGGAATTAGTGAGTCCAGAGTGATACATGTAACTGAGTAGGAAATTCCAGAATGCCATTCGGAATACTAAATGGCCAATATATAGCAGACGGCAGTGATGATGACGACACAGTAATACAGTAGTGTCGTCAGCTAAATCCTTCTATGGAAACTTCTATCTGATATAACTAGGAACTAAACGTTGAAACAACATTATAGTTATTATGAAGTCTAAATTTAATGTGTCGGTAGTAACTAGTCTACCTTGTTATTGTATTAATGCTTGAAATTATTACAAAAGACTTTTGTTCTGTTTGCTTAGTCTTGAGACCTTTACTGGAGTCTAGGAGAACCACAACTGCCAAAACGGCGGATCTCACCCCTATTTATAGGCTTTGGGAACACACACAGGAAATTCATGACACAGTTTTCACGAATATGACTAAATATGGAAGAATTTGGAAAGATTAACTTTAGCGCCTCTTAGCGGAAAGCCCAGCGTCCAATACACACAGTAGTAAAAATGGCGCCCGATATAAAACGATAAAAATAGCAATTATTTCACAATAAATTACACACAAGTTCTATATTGATGATAAACAGTTTCCATCACACTGGTGACGAAAACTTATGAATTTACATGAATATTACCCTAATATTGGAGAAAATGGATACCATATCCTATTTCTTTCTCATAATAGAAGACAAGTGAAGAATGTTTACAATCTTATACACACTGTCACTGTGCATATAAATTCTTTCCCCAGATGATAAATATTTAAACAAATCTTATATGATTTACATGTATCAAGTTACTTTTCTTTTGTACAAGAGTCATATGTCAAAACCCGTTACTACAGTCACTATTATTTGCCTTGGAAACCGGTACAACTCTCCAACATGAATGGAATGTAAACAATAAAAGGGGATTATCTATTAGCCCAGACATTAATAATATGTGCAGATGCACTTTATAAAAAAAAAAGTTGAGAGGTAGTCAGGATTATTTCAGTATAAAACCCACACTTTTTGTGTCAGCCATCTTATCACATAAAAATATTCAAAATGGCTACATTTTATCAAGAATGAATTCTGAAAAGATGGATAGTGTTGATTCAGTATATAAGCAGTCAGTTGTGTACAGAATTAAACCGAATATCTTAAAGTGACAAGCACGCTTTCCACGAAATCACCGATCAGTTTTATTTGCATCTATAAGTAGATAGTAATCTTTTCCTGCAATCTAAAAACAGCAAAAAGAATAAATTGTGCATTAAAATGACATACATATGTTTTCGTTCATGATATTTTGAAACGTTTTTTTTTAAAAACTTTGGACGAGAAGTTGCAGTGGCACAGTGATTAGCGTGTCGAGCCGGCGACTTGAAGAAGTAAGGGTTCAAACTGAAAAGTCGTGTCAGCCTGGACCGGCTACCACAGTGTGTCATTGGATAAAACACTTATCTCTAGTTGCCTCAGCAAAAAAAAAAAACCTCGTATTGTTGTGTTGTTAAACAAAATCAAGTTAATTCAACCTAGAAAGCAAACGTTCCGAGGCTGTTAGAACCTCGTTATGCTAAATAGGGGGCTCATTGATCAACACCTAATAATATAGTTTCGCACCTAGCGTTCACATGATATTCAGTCAGTATGATAAAAAAAACACAGAATATTAAAACAAAATTAAATATGTTATCAGCTATATCACATATGTTATCAGCTATATCACAGAGACTGAATATTGTGAAATCAGTAATAGAAAAAAATAAGCTATTTGTTAGCCAGTGGATGCATCTAAAACTATGTTGTGTTCTATGTTTTATTCCCCCAACAGTAGACCGATTCCCTAGCAGTAAAACAAAAACCAGTTCTCTGACACCTATACCAAACATAATTTTTATTTTCGCTTATATATGCAATTAAGCACCTCAAACAATAAGTAGTGACTATGATAATAATTGGTGTGCGTGTGACTGGATTTTTAACGTATCTTTAGCAATTGTTCAGTCTGATTGCTACGATGTCTGCAGTGTGGCAATGCCTCATTTTCCTGACACCAGACCGACCAGTCTTAACACTTACCTGCTAATACTGAGCGCCAAACGAGGCAGCTGTTAGTACCATTTTTATACACCTTTAGTATGAATAAACCCTATAGTCGATTTTCACCAGTAAATCATTGTTATCTGTCAGATGTTACAAAATCTCATATTATTTTAATATTTGGTCGAAAACATGTTCCCCACATTTGGTTTGCAAAACTATATCTTATGCGAAGCAAAGCGATAAATGTCTCTGATAACTCGAAATCCACTCGACTCGTTTTGCATAACTTGAATGACAACCATATACCGTAGACTTTCTAGAAAGATGATAAAACAGTATTACGTATGATACCGAGTCGCTATAGACTTGATTTGAAAATGCATGTTCCCATTCTTATATTATGATAAATCTTACTCAAGTTTATTATTAAATTATTGGGTTTTTTATAATATTTTAAAATCGCATGAAATTTAAAGGTTGAAGGCAAAACCTGATCTCAAGATATTGTTTGCAAAACACCATCCATGAAAAAAAAATGAAAAGTAGAAAAATGTCTCTGATAATTCACAAACTGTTCAAAACTCGACTGAGATTATCAGGAACTGCATAAGATGATCCGTGTCATTAGATACAAATTGTGATAAAAATTAGAGTCGAGTTCTATCAGAACATATATAAAATTGACGATATTTTATATTCTTAAATAAAAAAGACAAACGACAAAAATCTCAAATAATTTTTTGTAAATTAGTTGAAGCAAAACAAAAAAGTCCAAAACTATCTAGGAAATAAATTTCAAAAATAGCATTTAATTAGTTTTATCAAGGTAAGTTTTGCAGTCATTAAAGATCTTGTTGAATCTACTCATACTGTTTTTAAGTATTTTTGGCGACAAGAATTTTATAAAATGGAGTCGCTGTCTTCAAAGTAAAAACAACTAAAATTATTACCTCGATGTAAAAGGTACCTTAAAGATATTACGTAATGCTGTAAGGAGATTTCATTGGCAGACCAAGACTACTGTAGATTGCTTTAAATAGCTGAATATCAGCCTTGAACAGCACTTTACACAAGACTAAGATGTAATACAGTAACAAAAGCAAACTGCACACTTTGATGATATTTAAAAATATTTATACGTATTTGTGATCAAAACACTTTCCAACCGTTACAGCCGATAATGTGGAGTTAAAACCCAATCACGGGTAACATACAATTTCGAGTCACCGGGAACTGATCAATGTTTCTACTCAAACATTTCAAACGCGTTTGTTATAGAGACTAAAATAGTAAATACATCATTTGAAAAGACTATCAAAAATTGCCCAATACAACTGAGGTTAATGATGAATGCTTCGTGAAAGCCAAAGAAGTAAGGATTCATTACAAAGAGTTGCTAAAAACTACTACACTTACGGTTATCTACAACTTATTCCGCTTATTAAGAGCGGCATAAAATTATTCATTTATGTTATTAGGTTTACATAAAGTATGACAAATAAATCGGGTGTATGAATAACAACAGTAAAACTGATAGAAGCTATTATTCATGCGAATGTTTGATGCAAAAGACATAACCTGCCATTTTGTATTATTCAACTTTTTAGACAACTTTGTCAACATTGTTGCAACGATGTGTGCAAATGAGTCCTCAGCATTACTAAATAAGGTGTGTAATGAGGCCATATATATGTTATCCTGGTAGTTGGGAAGCCAGTTATAGAAAATTCCAGCAATACCATATATTTCTACATTATAGCATAGTACAGCTTGGCAAACTTTGTCAAATACCTTGCTGAATTTAATATCAACGTTCCACCAAGGCATATCTCTAGGAGTTGGGTTACACTCGAGTTCATAGATTTGACCCCTAATTGATATTCTATAATATTTCAGATTCTTTAAGATAGAAATATAAATATTTAAAGATTCAAAAATGCTGCCAAGTGGCTAACTACAGAAGCTAGTCTTTATTTGATTAGACGAGATGTTAACTGCACAATTTGGATCCATAATATTCCCATGAACTAAGTTAATACAATCATGTTTCTAATCTCTTCATGCTTCCAATTCATTCATGCTTCTAATCCATTCATGTTTCTAATCCGTTCATGTTTCTAATAAATGTATTCTTCTTATCCGTTCATCCTTCTAATCCATTCAAGTTTCTAATCCAATTTTGCTTCTAATCCCATTTTGCTTCTAATCCATTCATGTTTCTAATCCGTTCAAGTTTCTAATCCCATTTTGCTTCTAATCCCATGTTGCTTTTAATCCCATTTTGCTTCTAATCCATTCTTTATTCTCAAATGAATTTTTAAGAGTATCTTATTTAGCCTTCTTAAATTTCACGTATAATTTGTTACAAGCTGCACATTCATAAGTTGGAAAAGCTAACTTGGCAAGAATCATACAGTGGTCACCGTAAAAGGGTGGGGTTTTTTTTGAGAACAGTAATCATACTTTGCTTCTCTTCAGTAGACCAAGACATGTCCTTAAACTTGGATTTACCCTTGTAGACTTTGTAAGGAAATTAATAGCTTATTATTGGGACAGAACGCTGTTTAAATGGCTTCAGTTATGTACTGATGGCATATTAGAGTTGACTACGAGGCACAATAACGTCTTCTTCTTCTTCTTCTTCTTCTTCTTCTTCTTCTTCTTCTTCTTCTTCTTCTTCTTCTTCTTCTTCTTCTTCTTCTTCTTCTTCTTCTTCTTCTTCTTCTTCATACCTTTTCAAAATCCACTTCCAAATTTCCCCAGTACATATTTATACCTTATTCAAACAGCAATTATTCATGAAAAATCAATTAATAAGAAATCTATGCTTCAGAGTTTATTTTAATGTAAATATTTACTAAATGCTCTAGACAAAATCTTGACACGCAGGTTATGTTTTATGTGTACATTAATAATTACCCACCATGGCATAATTTGTCTTTCAGAAAAGGTTGTTGTAGCAAGGTATTGTTGTCTTTTCATAGCATATGTGACGCTAAGCACAATGAACCAAACAAGTAAACAATTATATTTTGTCAGATCACAATTATTAAGAAAAATGAAATGATCTGTCATATTTTTTCTCAATGATATAAACAAGAACCGATCGTTTAAACCGAACCCAAATATATTCACGTTTATTACGAGCGAAGAAACTTTAGAAGTTAAAAACATCGATGTTGAATTTACTTGTACTTAAAACATATATGTTACAATTGCTAAGCCTCAGCAATAAAGTCTTGTTAAAGCTATAATCTACCTGTCCTGGGAATATTACCGCGGCCATATGCTGATGTCTAGAGGTTGCCACAGGGCTAGTGTTGAACTTTTACGCAAGGTTGCTTGATCAGCTAGAAATAGGAAATTTGAATCGGCATAGGCAATAGATCGCTCGACTTACTTATGTGTTACAGGTTAGTCCAAAGATCAAAAGGAATTCAACATGGTGAACAGGGCGTATTCTCTATCCGTCACCACGTTGACAGACAACGAGACGAACATTTACCACTAAGTTTCATTGCATCGGTTTACAGCAATATCCTCTGGGAATTGAAATCGAACCGAATGATACCTTTCAGAACTCGTAAGAGAAAATTTAGTACTCGCCTAGAAGGATTTCAGATCAGTAAGGTTACTCCGAGAACGAAGCCACTCGGAATATGGCGGTAAAACTTAGCGGTAGATTCTAAGGAAAGACAAAACTTCGAAAAAATCAATAAGTTAAATCCTCGATATTTTAAGAATATTACATCATAATTGCAATTATTTGTAGTTTGTATACTTAATAACTAGGTTAGTTTAGTATGTAGAATTACGTTTCTAGTGTTTCATTTACATGCGTATTTGAGAAATGGGCTAGAGCTTACGTAGAGAATTATTAGTTGCGAGGCGGACTTATGTAGATTGTTAGTTTGCGATCAGAATTAATTTTGTAATTCGCTATTAGGTTACTTTGTATGAAACTAGTGCAATTATTAATGCGTTATGTTAGAATTTACACATGCTTGAATTGTGAATTTGGAATGGTTGAAGAAGGCAAGATTAGTTACTATGGACATATAAAGATATTTGTATACTTTGTGCGAGTTGTAAGGAAAAGAATGCGTCTAATTATTGTGATATTGTTTAGTATAACGGGATTGGGAATATGGACTGATGTGACGGAATTTATTTATGCATCTATTAGAAGTTATTGATACATTGCTGTATTATGACGCTGTTTTACCATACAAGAACGTATGGGTATCTCGATATGAAGGAATACGTGCCCGAAGGAATTCAATGGCCGTTATCTGATGATATATAATGTGTGTGTGTGTGTGTGTGTGTGTGTGTGTGTGTGTGTGTGTGTGTGGTGTAGTGTGAGATGATAGCGCAAAGGAAGAAGATTAAAATGTGCCCGAAGGAAATCAATGGCCGTTATCTGATGATATAATGTGTGTGTGTGTGTGTGTGTGTGTGTGTGTGTGTGTATGTGGTATAGTGTGAGATGATAGCGCAAAGGAAGAAGATTAAAACGTTCTTGTGTTTTCACATGAAATATTTCATGAGTTACAGAACTTCGGGTTCCATTGTGTCCCAAATCTTGAAGTGTTGGAGACAGAACTGACCCTAGAGCCAAGACAGTCGAAATCGACAGAAAAGTAGTCGCAGTAGAGCAAGCTTAGGAGTAGAAGGAGTCTAGAGAAAGTCGAGGAGAAGTAGTCAAGAGACAATCGAGGAAGAAAAGGAGGAGAGAGAATTTGGAGACAGGTCGGGGATGAAGAGGTGAAGTAAAAGGGAGAAAGGATACAACAGATGAGTTGAAATTCAAGGACAGGTGGAAACCAATCTCACACTGCTAATCAATTCATGCAATAGGCTTATTAAAGGATCGAGCGGGAGGAGAGTAATTTGAAATGTGTCATTTGATTATTGATTTGTTCTTAAATTGTTATTCATTGAATTTCAACATTTTTGAATATTTAACCATCTACACGCCGGCATTGTTGGCTGAGGGCTTGGAACTTTATATCTGTCTTTTACTAAATTTAACTTCCAATAGACCTCTCCGGTGACCAAGTGGATAGAGTGTTCGCCTTGGATGCGGAAAGTAGCTGTTTCGAAAGCCGGTCGAGTTATAACAAAAACTTTAATAATAGGTACAAACAGCTGCCTCGCTTGACGCTCAGCATTTAGATGTTAGTATTAGGATTGGTCGGCTTGGTATCATGATAATGTGACTTGGTGGGACATTATACTACATGTCTGCAGTATGATACCTCAGTGAGAGACATGACTTTAAACTTGCACTGCAAACATCGTTAAGATAAGACTCAAAACATATTAAAGCTACGGTAAGAATCTAAATCACACACACTTACATAACTTCCAACAAAATAGAACCTGAGTGGCACTTCAATAACAGTTTAAATAAAACATTGTTAGCACCCCACCCAACGATAACAATCTCCACAGAATATATTGATATTTACAATAAAACGTGCATTGATTTTTTTTTTAAAAAAAATGTCTATCAGGTTTTTAGTTTGTTCATGTTTCGAGAGAATTATCCCCCTCCCAGTCTCGTCCTTTTATAATCTTGGGTTTGACTATGTTTCATTTATTTCAGGTAGCACTTAACATTTCTTTATGTTCATGGGGAAAATATGCAACGCTAGACGTATGGATAGGTTATTGCACAGTATCTCACTCATTAATAGCAAACATGTCATCAATGTATGACCAACTAAGTCAGACGCTTTTGAACATCGCGTACGTCCAAAAAAAAAAATAACACAAAAAAAAACGCGCCACTTGGGGTTTAATGTTAAGTGCAAGGCAACAGTAGTTGTAGGTGGATGTCTATCTAGGACTAAATTTGCACGGGCACTTGCTTGACATTTATCAAGTAATTTTTTGAGACAGTTTTCAATAGATATTTTAAAAATAAATACATATTTAAGTCTATCAAAAGGCATTTACTTATGTAATCTCCACGGTAGTATTCATATTATTCTGCAGATGAGTTGAAAACGTAGAGGCTTGCTGGAGGTGGATGCCGTGAAAATGAATGGATACAATACTAGTAACCTGAGGAAATATTTCTCATACAAATATTTTATTTGTATAATTTCTCCATTGTCTTACGAGCAAAAAAATACACACATGCTAATAGTGCTGTATTGCAAACGATGGAGTTAAATTTGACGTGATACATACAGACATATGGACGTTGTTCAGTACTATTCAATTCTACCTGAAACCGTGATGTCAGTTTCATAACACATTGCTTTGAAAATCACATAAAAAACATCCAAAATTAAAACGTTTCTTGCCTTAATCGCAAATACACATGTTTCGACAGAAAGGAAGTGATAGCCCTTTTGCAAAATATTGTAAAACATCGCAATCGCACACACCTATCATTTATTTTACATGACATCACTCGAATAGTATGCAACACTCGAATACATGGTACACACTTTTAGTCAGGTGTTTTAAGATATGTGTACCTAATTTTCTTCACGATTATTGAACGTGCCCTTGTATAGCACGGATGTAGACTACTAAATGGTTGCTATTAATCGGTCATGAATGTTACTCCATTAAAAAAGATTTGAAGAATTAAAACTACACTGAAAATACGCAGATATAGGACGAAGACATGACGTTTTCTACAACTGTTTTATTAACAACTTAAGAGATAGAAAAATGATAGTGACAAAGAAACACCGATAACAATATGGACAATAGCAATAACAATGAACGATGACAACTTTAATGGACATCCAGTGTAGCGGTGTTTTGTAACCAGTGACATTTGCTCAGTCCCGACACAAGAATGAGTTGGTAGGCGTACTCTGCTCAGCACCTACGGACAACGAAGTGGAACCCTTAATAATCTTGAGGGCACAATTATTCAATTAAGTTTCAATCCAATGATTTTAAGAAAAAGAGAACTAGCGGCCAGCGCTCTTTACTTCTCGTGCACAGACAAACGTCTATTATTTTGAACAGTTAAAAATAATTGGCGCAGTATAAATGTAATGGAGTTTATGTGTTCTCAGAGACACGTGTGCCTCAAATTAAAGGATATATATATATATATATATATATATATATATATATATATATATATATATATATATATATATATATATATAATTCCATAAAAATACATTACTTATCGTGCAGAAGTCTATAGAAAAAGCCCCATATGAATATATGTAAAGAGTCCTCTCGTGTATCCATATTATGATTGAGTCATTCTTTGATTGCTCATGGCAATGTCTTATTAGCTTTATTTAGCTGGTGTTAAACCTAAATTAGCAAGTCAATATCATAGGTCTATAACTAGCAACATCTCTTGACATCATTAGGACACCATTAGGACACCATCACTATTGCTGATAGTTCAGATCTTTCCCCATAACTGCAATGTCTGCTTGATAGCTTCATATCGGCAGGATGTCTTAATTGAAAAATGTTTGGAAATTCTGTAGTTGTACTAAGATGGCGGATGATAGTTATATGTTGACTCACAGGGTTGAAACATTTCTGGCTACCGACGATTCTTGGAGAGGATGTCATAGCAAATACACCGCACAAATATATTGGTCATAAATGAAAAGAAAGGCATGTTAAATATTTTGTACAATTGTGTGTGTGTGTATATATATATATATGTGTATGTATGTGTGTGTGTGTGTGTGTGTGTGTGTGTGATATGTGGTTGTGTGTGTTTAGCTTGCAGAAAGTTTACAATTTTAAAGGTGTAATGACGTTGATAAATTTAGCACGTGCAAAAACAATGCTAACTACATTTGATAAAAGTATAAATGAAATCTATACAATAAAAGTAACTGAAGGATGTTTGACTCTGGTAATATGGACGAAGTACGTCTTTTGTCAATGTATATGGGTCTTGAAATAAACATACTGTGCAAAAAATCATTAATTTCCTATTTGAGTAACCATAACAGTGTCCTTTGACCTTCAGAGTCTAAAATATATACAAGTCTTCACTGTATCACGATCAAGTCAGTCGGATCAATTTACTTCCTCTAGAACAAATGTTATCATGCAGGAAACATTCTTTCACTCACAATGACCTTGAACTTTGCACCAAATTAATAATTATCTTCATTGCAAATTTTAGCTCTGCTTAATGAATTCGGCTCCAAATCACGTGAGATGTTAAACATGGCGATCCTCACTATATTTCTAGCTTATTAAAAATAAGGGGCGTTGCGTCAATAAGGTTTCTTTAAAAGTCCCTACCGTTAGTGCCGATGTTTTTCAATCTCTGGATAAATGGCATTATTCTTCTAGCATTGTACAAGCTAACAGATCACATGTATAAATTTAAATGAAAACGTGAATACATAATAATTTCTATTATGAAGACAAGTGAGGCTGTGCAAATTAGAAGATTATTTATATAAAAAAAAATACGTAATGCGCATAGCTTTACCAATTTTACACATTTTGTTACTTAAGAGAACCATTCTAATTTGTACGATTTTGACAAATACAAACTCTGAATACGAGTTTATATAATTGTGAACATCTCATAACAAAGTTAATAAAAAAAGGATGAATAAAACATATATGAATACATATGAATATATGGATATATATCCAGAGAATACATATATTTAAACAAAATATGTACATATTTCCCGCGGAAAACAGTGTCTCGCCTACGAACACCAGTGAAAGATGTTATTCAAACTAAAAACATTAACAGAAAGAACAGCAAGCAATTTCTGCTATTGCTGACATGGCAAGAGCTGTCGTCTCAAGAAAAGTGACACCTATGTCTCTGTCTGCGACCGCTGGCAAAGTAGAAACAGTGATTACGTCAGCACTGTGTAAACAACTGACTTAACGGTCCTTTGTAAAGTCATCTTTAGATCTAAGAAGACCATGTCAAAGACTTTCTCGATGCGAATAACAGATCTAACCGAATATTCCAGAAAGGGTGACAATGGCTATAAAGAAGTTGAAGATCAAGGATGAGACATGTATTATAGCTCCACTTGTGCCATCGTCTGGGATGTTTATCTCAACATTAGGATCGTAGAAAGAATTGCTGGAAAACTTTGGCATCCGGATTACGAACGTCTTCTTGTTGCCCCGTGATATTATCAGTGGATATCCCGTAGGCATATCGGTCCAATTACCATCTGAGCGCACCTGCAATGAAACAAATAAATTTGTGAGACACTTTCAATTTTATTTTTTGTGCTTCATTTTCACTTAAACTGATGGACAAAGTTGTCACATTTTACAGATGTAAGGAGTAGACGGAACTCTTCTGTGTGAATACATACCAAACTTAGGTAACACATCTGCACTTTAACTAAATCTATCTCTTCAATCTGAAACCTTGCAAAGTAAACACTGATAGTTTTATATAGGGAGAAAACAGATTGCACGCTTTTTGATAAAACACTTGATACACAAACAATAAATGTTGCGAGTGCCAGGAAATATTGTCTTTTAAGGCCATTATTAGAATATTATAATGTTTAAAACATTAGATTTGTCATCACCATATTTGGCTTTTTTTTACGGGTTTACACCATTTTCACGTCTATATATCTCACCGTGTGAAAATTCATAACGACTGAATAGTTCAAGGGACGTAACTCAAACCGACTGACCATAGCTTAGAGCAGGGGTGCACAACCCTGGCCAATGTGTTGTGTCCGGTCCTTAGGGCAAATTAAAATAACACAGAAATCTGGCCCGTGAACAGCAACTATATTAAAGAAATTAGTGTTTGCTGCCCTCGAGTGGTCTTAGAAAATGAAATCTAGCCCTTGGCTGAAAAAGGTTGAGAAAAATCTCTAACCTAATGCCAAAGAATTGCAATACTTTATAAACGCTAACGAAACTGATAAACATATCGTTGATAGTTTTTGTCCTTAAACTTTAACATTAATTACCTATGTAATAGAGAAAGAAACACTTGGTGAAACCAAACGGTACTGGGAGAATAAATATTAACCTCTTTAAATCACATTACTCCGTATATTAAGACGTCATTTATTTTTCATCTTTCAAATGACATACTACATATAATAATAATAATAATAATAATAATAATAATAATAATAATAATAATAATAATAATAATAATAATAATAATAATAATAATAATAATAATAATAATGATAATAAAGTGTAATGTGTCTGCATGTATGTATGAATTTTCTAAGACTACTCGAGAGCCGCAAACGTTAATTTTTTAATATGTATGTATGTGTGTATGTATGTATGTATGTATGTATGTATGTATGTATGTATGTATGTATGTATGTATGTATGTATGTATGTATGTATGTATGTATGTATGTATGTATGTATGTATGTATGTATGTGTCACGGTCTACCTAGGTGGACGGATTTTTATCCAACTGACACTAATCCGGTGTTTGATCAGTGTACAAACGCCACGAGCAAGAAGCCAAGCGAGACGTAGTCGCCAAAAAGTTCTTTGTGCAGAACAGGGCATCGTAAATTACACCTGGGTGCTAATCCTTTAGTAGGACATCAAAAGAGCCATTTGTAATAAAATGGTAGGCAACTTATATTGTCAGTTCAGATGATTTACAACCTGGGAATGGTTAATCCACCGCATCCAATCAGAATTAGGCTAGTGGGTGGTCATACCTCAATGTTTCTAGGATATCAAACAAACTCCATCCCAGAATTATTTAGTAGACCGAGGCAGATTACTAGGTGATTAAACGATTACTACTCCGAGATACGCACTCGTAAATTTGGCGTAAATCGCAGGTAAAAGATTGCGAACAAAAAGAAAGCTTTAAGAAGGTAGATATTCGTTTGATTTTTGACTCACACATTGCAACGCCGCAACTGTAAGTATTAATATTATGTTTACGCAATTACTTATAGTATTGTTAAAATGAAGAATTACTTTGTAGAGTTTCATTTGTGTACTTTTTTGAGATTTGTATTGGAGTTAGGAAATGATTTATGTAAGCAAGATTATGAATGTATGTTTGAATATGTTTAGACTATAGATAGTTGCATATTTATATATTTGTATGATTTGTGATGCAAAATAGATGTGTTGGTTATTATGTACTGCTGTTAATCAACTATAGTTGCCTGTATATGGGTAATTGATATCGTGCTTTATGGTGTGTTATTATGTTATGACTTTACATTGT
This sequence comes from Potamilus streckersoni, assembly GCA_016746295.1. Lineage (NCBI taxonomy): Eukaryota > Metazoa > Mollusca > Bivalvia > Unionida > Unionidae > Potamilus > Potamilus streckersoni. Next base: position 1,880,991 of record JAEAOA010000627.1, read on the forward strand.
GTTTACCATCCATGAATGTATGAGTATTTCGGTGGGAATGGATGCGTGACCCATGAAATTTGATAGCCTTATCTGACGATAAGTTATCAGGGTAGTGTGAGTGTATATGCCAAGCAAAATAGTACGCCCTCCTTGTGTTTTACAGGAAGCTTTCCGGGTGGGACAACTTCAGTTAGAAGGAGAGTTCCGAGAGTCTGAGAGAGAAGACTGAAGTAAGACTGTCGGTACAGTCAGGGTCGACGGATTGAAGTCGACGGTTCAACGAGGAAGTCGACGGAAAGGGAAGTGGAGGTGGAGAGGAAATTCGAAGGAGCAAAGGAGGAGTAGAAGCGGAGAAGAAATTCGAAGGAGTAAAGGAGGAGTGCAGGAGAAATTTAGAGATGAGTAGAACCAAGGACAGGGCGAAATTCTCACACAGATTCAGATGATGAAATAGGCACAAAAGGGTCGAGCGATTGGGAAGCTCGCATGTTGAAGTTTTATTATTAATTAAATTGTTTTATTTAATTCACCTCTTTGTACTTTTGTATTTAACTGTTTAATTTCACCCTTTAGTATTTTTGTATTTAACTGTCGGCATTGCTGACTGGGGGCTCAGAACCATACTCACCTACTTAACTTCTGAACCATAATCGAGCCTGGGTGGGTGCCATACCTAAATAAATATTGGAAAAACCAACCCCACTTTCTTATAACGAAAGCCATACACGGGTATAAAAATAATTAATTAAACCTTGTAACACTCAAGAGTATAATTACCCCCCCGTAACAGTATGTATGTATGTATGTATGCATGTATGTATGTATGTATGCATGCATGTATGTATGCACGCACGCACTCACGTACGTACGTACTTATGTATGTATGTATGTATGTTCTCCCTAGACCTAAGATTCAATTTCTACGAGTATGGCATGTGGCAGCGGAACATCAAAACGTTACTTTATCGCACGTTTCTCTTTGCTCAACCAAAAAAAAAACTATACTAGGGACTCGTCAGGGCTCTGCACAGGTCTAGGAAATAACAAGGGAAATGGGCAATTTATAACTTATTTTCCAAAATGTGTCATGTAAATTATCCGGAGAGTTTGAGTGAAATTATCAGGGAAGGCATATAAGTACTTTCGTTGAGCCACAAAGTACTGGATATCTAGTAATAAATACATTGCTACCAATTTATTTTGCAATAGACTAAACCGTGACTCTCAGGAGCATAATGTTCGGCTTGTATCTCAATAATCAGGGCATAACAGAGTTATTGCCCGAATATGAAAAGGGTTGAGACCAAGTATATGTCTTCTCCAGCTGAGTAGATGGTTCACAGCCTCTCTGGTATAGCCTAGACTTTCAATCTGGTCGTGATTTGCTCAGCACTTGTAAACCGCCCTCTATAGACTAACAAAGATCTTACATGCAAAGATCATAGAGACGTGGGCGTCCTGGCCAGTTTTTCCATAATAGCAACGATCCTTGGGAAATGTGCTAGGCTGACGCATGGGTTTGACTGTGCAAGTGACGTTTAACTGTTAGAGCTATCAACATCCACGGCAAGGTAGTCTAACAGTTTGAGCAAGAGCAATACAAGAGTCAAGACACCTAATATGACCTCCTATATATCAAGAACGTATGGATACTAAACATTGGCGTTAGTCGAGCAATCAACCAATTATATGCTCTGTACTGGTTGTTTAACACTATCACAGAACCGGAAACATCATTCAGGAGTTTAGCAAAGGAAAATGCCTTCAGCGGAGCACATGTATGACAGTATTTGTTGTCTGTCCAGTCAATTCATGTTGAGACAAAGCCGTTGGAAATGTAGTCTGGATAAATTTGTCATTATCCTAGTACCAGACGTATCAGCCGATGTTGTGACTAGGCATAACGTACTAGCCTCCTCTCTTTGTCTGATGCCTACCCTCTCTATTAGGAAATATGGGTTTCCTGTGGTCAACACCTGTGGTATAGACAGTAAACAAAATATATGTCTACCAGGTTGACTTTCACTAGTGGGTACTACATATAGCCGTTGTGTACTTCGCTACTAGCGTTGTCACGTCGGTCAACTGTTTCTGGTTACTTTTGCTCGAATTCAGAGCAAAACGTATAACACTTTGGTGGCTTTACTCACAACAATAGCAAAAATAATATTGCCTTCCCGGACTAACGCATTTCGCTTAATTTACTTTCATGTGCGTCATGGCAACGGATCGTGGGAAATGCTTTCCATCCGAGTAATTGAGATAAGTTGGGCATAATATGACAGAGGCGATCGATCAAGCATTGGTGTCTGATATGAAAACTGTACAACTAACTTTGCATCTATGCTTGCCGCTGGTGTGGGGTCTCAAGGATTTTGCACCCGTGTCAGGACTCTGACCATCTTTGGCTGCTGAAATCATATTTACCTTAAATAAAAACACAAAACTTATTGTGGAGCAACTAGACATAGGCAAGGAACAAGAATCATAAGTGCAGCCCGCCAGTCCTAAGATCCAAGACGGAGTATTTTAACGCAGCTTGCACAAGTGAACGACACCGACAAGAAATACGATGCACTGGTGCAAGATTATATGCGTTAACATGGGATCAACACGAACCGGCTCAGACGGGGTGGAATGAGGATGCAAAGTAGACAGACGTTGAGTTCTTTGAACCATGTAGAGCACCTTAAACCAACACAAGGTTAGTTAAATTAAGTTTGCTTTCACTGTCGGAGCAACAGCCAAAAGTGCTACAATGATAATGTGATATTTAGCGATACGAATTTCGCGATGATATGTCCTTTAGGGAGCGTCAGATGCTCTATCAATCTTCGCATCGGCAGAAAAGGCAAAGTTACATTCGAAAATGACACACTCTGCTGCATCACAGTAATTGGCTTAAGAATTTAAACAATCTCTGTTCCTGAGAACGGAGGGCATGGTATCTATAATTCTTGTCGGCGTGCTGGCGGAAGTGTAGCTAAAGACCATGATATTTCCTGATTTAATGCTATCAAGGGAACTGACACTTCTTTGACATCAACACCATTTTATCCTTACAGCACAACAACGGGTTAGAGGTCCGTGGCAACAGTGATGGTCAACCTATTAATCCCTCTACATGAATTAAATTTTAATATCACGCTGCTTATTGAAGAATTATTATGTAGTTATACTCTAAACCTAAAGACATAAGATATAAGAGTAGATCTGCTAATCTTAAACGTCATTACTGGCACAGGCTGAACTTCAGAGCTCCTGAGACGAAACAACCAGCCTGCATAAAACGTGATTGATGGTATTGGCACTGCACTGGCAGATGTGTCTCTGGGCACCAGCGTGGTGGGGATTGGACTTCTGTCAACAATCACTGTTCTCCAAATTGCAATTGTACTTGAGATCGCAGCTTTGAATTGAGGTCTTTCTATGGCTGAAATTTAATCAGTAGACTATCCACGAAAACCAAAACGCACGATGAAATTTGTGTCTTAGTCGAATCAAAGTTCAACACAAAAGCAGAACACATATCTAATGAGCTACAAAAGATCGTGAAGTGACGGTTTCAACGGGTCTTTGAGAAAACTGAACAAACACACTAAGTTACTGCATAGATGTACCAGCCTCACGTTAGGAAGAACTAGCAAAGGTAGTCCCAAACAACCTATTTGCAGTCATCAAGCGGACTAAAAAACAGCTGAAAACGGCGATAGCCGAAGAACCTGCAAATTAAGTGTCAAGCTAATAGCAGTTCTAACCAAACACGATTTTCTCAGAACCAACTCAGCTCTCAGTACCAAATATGCTGTTTTAACGTAAACATTACCAGCTATGACCTGGCCGTTAGGAGATACAAGGTTTTCTGAAATTAGGTAAACATTTACTTGTTTGACCACCGAAAACGAATTTCGCCATGAGTTTGGTGCCGCAGATGACGACTTAGGGATGAGGCGCAATAAGGACTTACTGGAAGCAGACGACTCAGTAGCCAAGCAAAATTAACCACACTAAAACGATTGGCCTCTTTTTGAATGTGCAAGTTTGAAATGAAAGCACTTACCAACGCCGAAAATAAACCACAGTACGTGCCCGACAAAACATCTGAAAAAGTCGGAGCCAGTCTGAGAAGATGAAAAACTCTGAAAACAAAACTAATATAAACGAGACATATCAATGATGCTAAAGAAAATGCAGGTACGGCTTGAAATGCCTAAATACATGATTTAAAAAAAACAGCTTGGGAACCGTCTATTTCCTCTTTGTGTTAGTTGTTACGACAGCACCCGCATAGGACTCCTTCAAGTCCATGTTTCTGTTTTTGCTTGCACAATGAGAAATACCCTATATGAGGAAATTGCAATTGAGATTTGGTTTTCTTGTGTGTGTGTGTGTGTGTGTGTGTGTGTGTGTGTGTGTGTGTGTGTGTGTGTGTGTGTGTGTAAGAATATTTAACGTTAATTTTCTTGGGGGGAGGCTCAGATTTTACTTTAGAAAAGATTTTCTTGGCTCCAAATAACTTGAAAAGCAACTTTCCTTCTGAGTTGATTTTTATTTTAAAGAACTATTTAAAATATAGAAAGATAAAGATCATGCCACCACCTTTTCACCTTTCCCTTTCCGATAATAATTAAGGGTCGGTCCCAAACATGGCCTGATGGGTGGGCATCTCAATCGAAAAAAATCAGTATTAAAAACACTGAATTGTAACTACCTAGGAAACACGATTGACACGCACGTGAACAAAAATTGTTGGTATGAGGTTGACGTCGACGAAATAGTTCATTTCACTATCTTGCTTTTTAAAGAAAGTCAACAATGTGCTTTATTAGCTTAATGATTATGACTGATTCTGTGCTGTTCAGCGGTATACGAAATGGATGCAAAACAATTGGTGTAACCCACCCACAGTCGAATTATTCAGAGGGTTTCTAGCCAGAGAGATCAGTTTAAAACAGCAACGTACAAACGGTGGGAGGGGAGACAGGTGACGAGGTGATTGCCCCAGGCGCCAGAGGCCTTGGGGAGCCCAAACGCCTTTGGGTCTTTGTAGTCGCTAAGAGCGCCGTTTTACTCTTAGTACGCCACTAATTCGGAAGCAAGAGGCTGGGAATTCGACTAAAAACGAGTGAGATGTGTGCTTTTCTGGGCCTTTTGCATAAATGACGTACTATGATCCCACTTCACAACAACAAGAGAAACCAGTGGTCTTTTTAAACCAGAGTGACCTCATGTGAAAACGGCTTAATTTATTACACCGTCATCACATTATGTTAACCTACTATTTACTCACCTTTTTGGACATGACAAGGTAGCTACTACCGCCGAGGCTGTATTCGTCTCCATTGGAAAATTTCTTCTTTACGAGTTTCTCCGGTTTTTCTCCTTTACCCTTAACTGTAATATAAAGGTCCAGGTACTCTCCAATTTGAGAGTGTGTGCACATCGTCCCGTTACAGAACTTCCATCCACTGATTTCGGTGTTAAACTTCACTGTACCAGCACGCACAGTGGTGTTCTCTCCGTTTATACTGAGGCTTCCGTTTCCTCTAAATATATACACTGACAGCATGACCAATGCGTTTTGACTTCCGACGGTTGCATTGAAGCGGAATATACTGGCGGAGATGTTTTGAAATGTTGTATTAATCACCGACATGAACGTAAAGTCTTGGTTGGCAAAAGTTTGGAAAACATGGTCGCTATCATGGATGTTTTTGCTGTCATTTGCAATCTCTTGTAGACCATCAAGCTCAATGGTTACTCTGTCTGGGTCATCCGCTGGTTTGATTTTGCTTCCAATGGTTATTTTGCCGGATTTACCTAAAATGTTGACATACACATTTCCTTCCCCAAGTGTATTTTCTTGCACGTTACTGGTACCATTATCCACACTGGTATTGGTGTTACCCTGTGCGAGTTGGATTGTTGGGTCATACAGGACCGATTGGTTGAATTTGAGGAACCGGAAAGTGAACGTCTGCTTGTCCCCGGTTGAACTGACTTTTGGGTATCCGACCGCCATGTCGCTCCAGGGGCCGTTATCATATTTAACCTGAAACGAAACGGAGATTGACTCATCAATATTGATATGAGACCTGGTATGTACCAATCAGAAATCGACATTTTAAAACGTGATTTACTAGCAATTATCTTTATAGTTCCTTCAACTTCCATTATACTATGTTTAGTCAAGGATGTTCATTATTAGATATTAACTTCAAATGAGCATCAGCTCGAATTAAAATGTAAGGTTTTTCATCTACCTAAGACATGTGTGTTTTGTTTATAGATATAAACATCACTTTAAGAAAGGTGCAGGTATACAAGTATGCCTTTATAGTAAGAGGATTTATACTTGTTTCAGTTACCAACCGAACAAACATTTGCCGAACAAAAACTTATCTATATCTTCAAACACACCCAAAACAAACTTACAGAATACGAAATCTGAGAATGTCGAAATTCGTTAGGTTCATGATTTCTTAGTGTGTACGAAAGTGCGAGACCATCAAGCATTAGTTGTTGTTGTTGTTGTGCTTAACGCCATTTTTCAGCACACGATAGGCTATTAATGGCGGCCAGTATTAATGGTGGAGGAAGAAACCGGGAAATCACCGGAAAGAACCACCGACCCACGAGAAGCTACTGGCAAGCTTTCTCACATATCCACATTCACCGAATCCTAGACTCGAACCCACGCAAACAGAGGTGAGATGGCAGTGATCCGTAACGGACAGCGCTTTAGACCACTCGGCCACTCGGGGCTCCTCAAGCAATGGTACAGAGTTCTTAAAGTCTTTTCCACTTAAAAGCAGTTTTATAAACTCTCATCATCTAACACAAATGAAAATTTACCTCATTTATCAAATGCATTTTGCTGGAGAAACTGTTTGATATAATGCTTTTACCACATACTGATATAAAAATCTTACTTTTGAAATGGCGAAGCTCAAATGAAAAACATCATACTACCATCATTTTATATAAGCAGGCAAGCATTACTTTTTCAATAACTTTTATAATTTTGTTTTAAGAAGTTTTTTTTTTTTTTTACAAACAATTAACACAACACAGAGAACTGCGACGGAAGAGGCGCAACTCTGAATTGAGGGTCAGTCAGACTAGCAATAGTCTGATATTAAGCTACGTGCCTTTCGGAGCGTAAGGAAAGCAGTGTGTTTGTAATTTACTAATTAAATATATACAAAGTCAGGTATATTAATTTCTGGACCAATCGATGTAACAAACTAAATATCGGCTGCATGAGATGATGCGTGAAACGATATACATGTGCAACAAATCGATACTGATCGCGATATGCAATAGGATACACAAGATACTAGTAAAAACTAAAGAGGCAACTAGAATTATTATGGCCTCTTAAATAACTTGTAACAGGTATTTATAGTTTTTATTGATTTTCTAACCTTAGAATCAATGTCTCTATGGAGACGTCAAAATTATCAGATTCGACAAACCCTTTCGGTTCTGAATAGTCAAAGTTCTGACTTCAAGGGGTTAATCTTCTATGCCGAACTGTGTAAAGTTTCTGATTTCTCCCACATGACCTAGTGATAAGGCATTTCAATTATTTTTAAACTATACCTGCAGCTATGAACTAAAGCTTCATAGGTAGAGTAATGTCAAGGAAAAAAGCAAACAGATGCTTGCATACATGAAGATCTCTCTCCTGAAATGAACAATACAACTAGGAAGTCGTTTAGAGCCTTCTTTTGATAAACTTAAAAAAAAAAACTGATTTGATTGAATGGACGGGAATCTGTCAAAAATAAATTAACACAATTTTAAAGATTGTGTCACGCACCTAAAGCATTTAACTAGATAAAAGACCTCAGACAAATAGGCAAATATGACACAAAGAAGGAACAAGGAAAACATGTTTTATTTGGTCATGAACGGCTGTGATTCAAAATCTAAACAATAGTGAAACCAAGGAATAAACCGAGATTATTATTATTATTATTATTATTATTATTATTATTATTATTATTATTATTATTATTATTATTATTATTATTACGTACTTGATTATAAAAAGAGAGATCGATGGGAGAAAAGACACGAGAGGGGGGGCGGGGGCAGAAATATAACAGTCCAACATCTTGTAAAATTTCTCGTGTAGGTTACCATGGTGTGTTCTTGGGCACTCCAATGGTCTTAGCACCAAGTCACCTACCTGCTTTCTTGCACTGCTAGGACGTAAAACACCAAACAAACAAGAAATCAAGTCACTCAAAAGAAACAAAAAATATCCACCTTGAGCAAGATTAAAAGACAGATTGCTGAAAAGCTTCTGAGAAAAAGGCCAAAAAGTGTTAAATCACGAAACACATGGTAAATATTTTTATAACCCTCAAACTTTATAAAACAGCAACACCTCAGAAGGATGATAATAACAGGATATATAAAGCAGAAAAATGGCATAGACAACGACCTTTCTAAAGTTTGTATTCATATGCAGGGCGTGAAAGTAATTTATGTAATTACCGTAGTGCATAAAATTTTGGAGCACTTCCATTAGTCAACTCTTAAGGTATACCAGAGGAAGCATCCCATCTGTCGCACAGTCCTTGATATTGAACCCTTAGTAGAAAGGCACCTTGACTTTGACCCTTAGTACAAAGGCACCTTGACATTGAAACCCTTAGTAGAAAGGCACATTGACATTGAAACCCTTAGTAGAAAGGCACCTTGACATTGAACCCTTAGTAGTAGGACAGCTACAGATTAATTCAAAGATGTTTACTGATCAATTCACGGAGAAAGTCTTCCAAAATGAATTTTAATGGACGACAAACGTACAATGCTGCAGGCGTTCTTTTTGTATTACCGTGTCTCGTTTCTGTTTACGGTCACTCTGTCAAAGTCAGTTCGACAGTTATAATTATGTTCGTAAAATCAGTCTCTAACAGGTGGATTTGTGACTGAATCGGATTCTCTGATATAATGCAATTTATCGAGCGTTTGATAAATAAATAAATTCTAGTTATAAACATCATTGATAAACCAGCTTCACCTTTAGTATCATAATTAATTGCAGTCTGAAAGAGGTTCTGCCTTTCCTACATGACGTAACTGACGATCAATAAGACCATGAATAGCAATGATTTGCAATTAATTGTAATTGAGAGTAGCACGTTGGTAACTATAATTCTCAATTAGTCAATTAATAAATGAATGCTAATGTGTTGGCCATAATCAACGTTTGATGAAGTGTTGAAAATGCAAACATTTAATTCCTTCTTCTGTTGGCAGTTGATTAAATAGATTTACCCATTTTATAATAACAATAATGTAATGTTGGTTGTTTACCAGTCTGGTACAGTTAAGTACAATTTATGTGCTAATAATTTTAATGATACGCCCAGAATATACAGTGCAATAATCAAAAAGGGGACAATCCTTACCTTGTGCATGTACGTTCTGCATATTTATAAGTGTTGTTTCAAAACAGGTTTAAAATAGTTGAACTATGCCTTTTTTATTGAAGACGGCGAAACTAATAGCAATAAATTGGTTATTAATCATTTTTACGTTTTAGCAATTACAATAATTAATATATTTATTCTTGTCAGTTAGAATTTATTACGAAGTAGAGTTTCTCTTGTGCTCATTTGAAGTCATGTCGCACAGATGTATTGTTAATGACCGAAATGGGTACAAAATCCAAAAATGCCATAGGCTAGCTACAATACTGTAAGAGATCGGGAATGGTATAATACTATTTGCCGTAGAGTATAGTAATCGTGTTCAAAGCTATGTGTGTATAAAGCAAGGTTTCACTCATATATTTTGTCTGACTTAAACCATCATTAGACCCCAAGGTCGGATACGTACTTAAAAACGTCTCAGCTTGTAGTTTTATTAGACAAACACCATACTTATCAACAAATCATACTATTAGCCTTAACTGACTTAGACTGGTGATCACACATAAACTCCCATTAAAGACAAGATCAGTAATTCAAATGATTACCAGTCTGAGGGAAGATCTATACAAACATCAGTTACACTCAATTGGAGATGGAGGAGGGGTCTGGGCCATCGTGCCTTTGATTCTGTTCAATCTCTGAACCAAGAACATTTGTTTTATGGAAACTGTAGTGCGCATGAAAAGATCCCAAATAATAAAGGTAAAAGATCGTTGCAATTGATTTAGGCTGAAATCTTGCGTATCGCAAGCTAGCTTACTGAACATGGAACATTCATTTCCAAAGAAACAATCAATTTTGTAGGCTGACAGAAATGTTTTACTACTTTTGATTAGTTTGGGCAGCGATGAAATCACATTGTCGAAGATGACGGATAGCAAATGTCTTGCAGATAAGACATTCTGAGCAAAGACACTGCTGCGTTTATTTCTAAGGTTGCAAACAGGGATGACAAACTACCGATACAAATGTCCAAAATAAATTCTAAATGGAGGTTGTTTTTTTTCAAGCATGAGGAATTCAAATCCCAGTATGAGAGACTTGGGATAGGAAAGAATTCCAATCATACATATATATTTTTGAATTTATCCGATGGGTAAGAGACATTTGGACATGTGCGACCCATGTTTTATTGCATATGAATCCAATTTTTGTTTATCTGATAAGTTTAAATGTTATTAACTTTTCTAACTGTATTCTCTACATAATTAAAACCGGAAGTAGTGTGGCCTTTTGGTTCACTATTGTTCACCTTAGAAAATTCAATGAGGTGAATTCTTTTGTGGCTCACTGTGTCCATACAATTCATAACAAATTTACCCTGTAAATTGCTGTGACATTTTGGTTGACCTTGACCTCGATACCCACTCATCTGACCATATCTGGTTTACCTATTATGCTGCATTTCCACATTTTTATTAGAAAACCAATCACAATCCAACCCTACCCCGTATCTTCTCCATGGCAACTTAAGCTTCAACTAATAACTAGGATTTTTCATATACTAATTCATTTTTCTGACTTTTTAAATACTTTTTCTGTCAAGATCTGTCGCGTTTTTCTTTAAGTTTTATGTAAACTTTATGTCATTACATCACGCCTTTTCGTCATATGACATCACATGCGAACAGCAAAACCTAAACGTTCTGTGAACAGTGACAAAAATGAGAGTACAGCTTACACTATGGTAATTACAAACAAGGAAAATTATTTAATAAATTACCACAATTTCACAAAAAGTTGATAAAATACAAAATATAAATTTTCTTAACCCTTATTACATTTAGTTTTAAAAAATACAATTGCTTACCTGTGACATCAGTGGCTACTATGGTTGTTGGTTGTTTACCAGTCTGGTACAGTTAAGTACAATTTGTGCTAATAATTTTAATGATACTCCCAGAATATACAGTGCAATAATAAAAAAAGGGACAATCCTTACCTTGTGCATGTACTTTCTGCATATTTATAAGTGTTGTTTCAAAACAGGATATATATATATATATATATATATATATATATATATATATATATATATATATATATATGCACGTGCTCACCTGTACATCTGCTTGGCGGGTCGGGTCGATAGAAAATAAATTTGAAATATTTCGAACTTTTTATGAAGTTTTAAATATTTTACCTATCTGTAATTATTTTTGTGGAATCTAGCAACTGCTATAAGTTGTAGTTAATTACAATGTATAGTTTCCTTTGTAATCCTTTGAAGTGATGTCCCATACACATGTTGCAATTATCAAAATGGGGATATATGGTGTATACGCTTTCTCCATAATTACAGAAATAGTTTGACAACTGTTTTGAATTTGCTAGTTTTATAGATATAATAATACTACATTAATAAAAAAAATTTGATGTCCCAGTGACATTTTAATAACTGGTTATACCTACGAGCAAATCTCTGCTGTGTTCTTTTGAATCCATATTGACTAATACATGATGCATTGACCAAGTTGGGCATATAAAACCAATAAAATCGTATACAAAGACATTCACCGGGAGAGATCTAGAAGGTTATACTATTGTTTGCTGGGGAGTGTAGGCATTGTTTATAAATCAGTGCGCTCAGTAAGATATCAGTCACAAGTCAGAATTAATAATATGACTAAATTTTACTGTCAGATGCGTTTTTTGGAAATTTTAACTGGTAATTTTCTTAGACAAGCTTTCTTCTTAACGATGACCCAATTCAATGTTCCTTGCTGAGACGGAGTAACATTCAGACACGATCATTAAAGACACGATCACTACTGATATGTAATATCTACACTCACATTTGTTGCCTTACATTAGCATTCTCAAACAATTAAATTCTGGGTGTGGTGTAACCCATCCGATTACGTCAATATTTATACTGGCAAAAGAATCAAAAGCCTACTTTGTACCTAACTATGCCCATGAAGCTTGAACGCACTTAGCAGTCTAACTTACAATACCATTTGTATTTTCCTTTACCTCCACACCTACCAGTCTTACCTTTCATGGGTTAGCTTTTCTATTACAAATCCTTCTTTATTTGTAAACACCTACCCCACCATATACCTTATTTCTTTCGTACCAGCATATATAATTTTAAAAATTCATCGTATATTGGTTCAACTTTTTTAAAGTTCTGTCATCTTTTCAGTTAAGATTTGTACCCTTCGGGTTATTATTTTCTTTACCTTTGTGTTATAACTTCAAAAAAGCGCTGCAAAAATGTATATTGCGGTTAAGTTTAGCTGAAAGAATATTACTGATAAAGAAGCAATTATTTGTCACTAGAACACTTCAGCAAAACTTGTAATTAATATTAGCGTTTGACTCTATCCCTTATTCATATAGTTGTACAGTTAAGGTTGCTCACCTTGATGACCAGTGTGCTGTGATGACATCGGGTACAATTCTAAAGGTTGCTTGAAAATACCTTGGAATGTTTTGGACTTTTGGTGATGTTTTAGAAAGTACCAAAAAGTTAAATTGATGCTCTTAATGGTAGTTTATTCAATTGTTCTACCTCTTAGCAATTAAAGGAGAATTCCTATCAGTATACTTAACTTCGTTTAATAACTTCTCCTGTGTTCCTTTGACGTTTATATCACCTAAATGCATGGGAGTATGACAGTTAAAAATTATGTTTCATCAGTTTTTATGGAGTAAAGTTGGCTATAAATAACAAAGAATAGATCTTTTTTATTTAATGCGTCAAACTGATCATTTGGTTTAGCAAAAGTAAAATAGCATTTTATTTACCAATTGAAATAGTGAATGCCCACACTCAGATGGGAAGACGAAGCGGAGTATCAGCAAATACTATAGGAGATATAGTTCCTACCGTGACATCATTGATGACATCCTCAATTTAGCAATTATTGCTGCTGTTCTCAGCTTATAGTAAAATGTCCTAATGTCAAATTATTTTCAGAACAACAGTTTTTTAAGTGAAAGACTACAAATGTGAATGTTTGAACTCTGGACACTCATTTTTGACATCCATCTTTCGTTACCTTTTACGCTTGTTTTTTATAAACATAAATACTATTTAAAAAAAAAACTGATTTAGAAGTCGCTCATTAGGTTATCGCAAACCACGTCGTGCAAAAACAAATGGACGATTGCCTTAAGCGATTTTCTGGCTAATGGCCTTACACACATACACGCACGCACGCACATACATACATACATACATACATACATACATACATACATACATACATACATACATACATACATACATACATACATACATACATACATACATACATACATACATACATACATACATACATACATACATACATACATACATACATACCTATATGAATGAGAAAAAGAAAGAGTAGTGGTAGTAGTAGTAGTAAACATCCGCTTGCCTGACTTAAAGAATACCAGTAAAAGAGTTATGTTTACATCATTTTCAAATTCATTATGCGTTTTCACTGTTTTAACTTGCATTGTGTACAACAAAATGATAATAAATACACGAAATGTGACACAGCAAATGAAACAACCGCTAATAAAAATCTGGGTAGTTTCTTCTTGTTCGTTTAATATTTGACATAACACTTTAAATTAAAATAAAACGAGAAATATTTATCAATAAAACTTTAACTTTTTAGTACAAATTAAATTCTCTGTCTGTATGTCTGTCTGTCTGTCCGTCACTCTCTAATAGCTCAAGATTTATTGCAAAGAATGAAACAGTATTTGGAAGTATTACGACATATTCAGAAGGCCACAAAACGGCTTGAGAAATTAACTCATTATTTTACTTTGTTATGATTTACCTTTATGGGATTAACATAGCAAGAGGGAAGAGGCTAACTGCAATGCGCTATATACAAACAGCATAAGTACAACGTATACAGGCAAGCTATGACTCGAATAAAATCAAGAATCACTGATTGCAGAGGACACTGATGTTTATTTAGATCACATATTTATGCCGTGGTCTGATTTCAGTCGTTGGACATTGTATCAGCTGGCAACAATCGGCGAAACAATAAATTGCACTATGAAAAATGTCTTGGACGACAACTGAGTCGCTGATTCTTCCGTGACCTGACTCCACCAGTTATACTGGCCATATGTATAGCCTATATTGTGCTGAAAATTGACATTGAATTCTTAACAACAACAACAAAAACAACAACAACAACAACGATTGTCTTGGCCGAAACAAAGCTCAACTCAGTAACAGACTACCTATCTTTGGCGCTGCGCGACAGCGCCATCTCATAAGACGAGTTCAAGAGTTCAAGCTTAACGAAATAGCATCATGCGGGAAAGCTGAAGATCGCGAAGATACGACAAAAATGCCAGTGGAAATTTTTGTTAAGATATGTGTTATTGATTAACTTGCTGTAATGTAGGCCTAAAGTTGCCAGTTGATTTCAACTGTTGTTTTCATTTGGATTTTAAATTCCTGAACAACCTAGATCCCTGCCCCCTCACAAAAATACCCAACGCATTATTTTCCTTATCCATCGTACGATTTCGTAGCAAATGAGATCTGAACACTCAAATTTTTTCATCAGCACCTGACTAAAATGTCGACATTGGGGAAAGGTAGATGATCTATTGTTACAATGGGCAGGAATTGTATGCTTGTAACAACATGCCAAAAGCAAATTAGTTGGAAATGTACTGCGATTGATGCTTTATTATACTTATGGTTATGTAATTCGATGAAACTTATGATTTTAAAAGCATATAAGTATCTTAAATCAACACACACACACACACACACACATATATATATATATATATATATATATATATATATATATATATATATATATATATATATATATATATATATATATATATATATATATATATATATATATATGCATATACAGAGAGAGAGAGAGAGAGAGAGTAATAAAACCAAAAATAATTTACCTTCTTAGACATGATGATTTTCGCTCCACCCCCTAAATCGTAATTGTCCCCACGTGTGCCTTTCATCCTCTCAGTCGTTTCATTCACCTTCGTTGCATTCCCTTTTCCTTTGACGATGATATCAAAATCTATCAATGCTCCAGTTTCATCTGCATTTCCTTTCGAGCAGTTTATATTATTGGTGCCACAGAATGACCAGTTCTTCATCTCAATATTAAACTTCACCGTTCCTGATTCCACCTCTGTTGTTTCATTATCGACGGTGATATTTCCGGCTTCAGTGAAAATGTATATGACAGTTACTAGTTGGGAGTTGACGCTGGTTAAGTCTGCGGTAAAGCTGAAATGAATGGCACTAAGATTTTGATACGACCCTTTAACTACCTCCGAAAAGTTGAAATTTTGATTAGCGAATGTGTTGAAGGAGTGTTTTTGTTTTCCAGTTTCCCCAACCGCGGTTCCATCAGAGCTCTTCTCCTTGATTTCAGAGAATTCAACCATGACTAAATTAGGATCGCCAGTTTGATTTTCTCTCTGGCCGATCGAAATTTTTCCAGATTGACCAAGGACCTTGACAAAAACACCACTGCTGTTGAAGGTTTTGTCAGCGAGTGAAGAGGACAAGAAAGCCAGAACCACAAATAAAGATAAGCCGATGGACACCATTGTCGTGAACAGAGCTGTGCCTTAAGATTCACGTCTGTACAGTACAATTCTTACGATTCACGTCTGTGCCTTACAGTTCACGTTTCTACTTTACGATTTACGTCTCTTTAATGGCGCGATATCTCTTATTCTCACTACCACGTGGTCAAATTCAATTATTTATTTCCGAAGTTTGATGTCACCCGATCGTTCAAATCAGTGATGTATCCTGCAACGAGACATAATGAAATTGATTGTTGTGCACAAATACACATCGGCTTTTAAAGTAACAGCCAATAGAAAGGTGTGAAAATGTAAATATCATACCGGAAAATCACGTATGGTATCGATTTGTCAACCTGGGCTTCTGTGCAATATGTGTATAATGATTGTTCTAGTTGACATGTAACACACAATTACTGATCGATTTTTGTCTTGAAGAGAAATAAATGTTGTTTTAGTAGATCAGCAAGAAGATGAAGTTAAGTTCCTTTGTGCTATTGTGTCTGGGTACAAGGTAACCGGTGTATATCTTATGTAGTTTCAAAGCAGAAATATATAAAATTTAATATGCACCGATATAATTATGAAGTAAACGCAATGTGATAACAGAGACTAACTTAATTCAGGAACTAGATTTTAAAGTGTTTGAACAGGCCTCTAGGAGTGTTATAGTCACAGCTGCGGACGCAGATATCCTGTTTTGAATGTTTAACAATAGTGTCTTACACACCCTCCATTGACCCGCTGTAAATTGATTTTGCACAACGAACAGTCCGATTGCGTTATGTTAGCTTATAATTAGATGATTGTTATTTAGACTTCATAAACTCATATTCTACGATAAATTTGACTACGTTATCTACACAGAATAGGTAGGTAACGTACCAGTCTAAAAATCAGAAGAACAATTCTGCGTAGTACATAATTTACCAACCTAATGTTGGAATGTAATTACCGTAATGAACACTAAGACTATATAATTTACAGCGTGTTCCCAAGTTCGGCCATGCGCAGTGAGTTTTGTGGTAAAACACTATTCAGTCCCTTCAGAATGTTTGACTGAATCATCTAACCTACACTGTGATATGTAAATTAACGTTATCTTCGTGTGTTACATTTTTATTTCAGTTTCTCAAGCCTTTCCGTGATTATATAATTTTTATCCTCCCATTCTTTTTTTTTTTTACCTGGGGCGGTAATAATATCGTACAAAATTGTTTACTTCACTTTCACCATCAACTTCTTCGTTGGAACTAAATCACTTTAATGGAAAAGTTGTGAAAAAAAGGAGAGAAAAACATTTGTACTTCAGTCAAATATATATATATATATATATATATATATATATATATATATATATATATATATATATATATATATATATATATATATATATATATATATATATATATATATGAAATAAATTTCAGTGGCATCGTTGTGAGTGGAGTTTTATGGTTACACCCATCATGAATTTTCTTTGCTGTTGGAAAAAGGCAAATGCCGGAATCATCACCTCCATGAATCTCAAGTATCTGTCTTATGTTTATAACTATTTTCAAGTTGAGATCAATTGCAAGAGCATAGACCCTGATCAGCTTTCGTACAATGCATCAGTCGATCAGGGTCCATTTTGTTTGTTATATTGATTACTCCTATTTAACTTCCGAAACCTTTATAAGCGAGTACATGCGATATATGATCACGCATTACAAATACATAACACTTGTTATAACTCATATTTTTACCGACTATTTCAAAGCTGAATATTGTGTATCTTTGTTATAATTCCATCAAATTTACAAAAGTTTTATACGTACCAAGACAAAATGTGAATCCTGCAAAGTACGCGTTCTTTCTTGATCTAGTCTATATTGCAGCAAAGCGTTTAATTCTTATTTCTTATATTTCCTTTATCATTGCTTTTTCAATGTACTATGGGTATATTATTTCGCAGATGTAATATTCTCTTCAAAATTCTCTGTGTTAGTTATGTTTTCTTGTTTATATTTTTCGATTGCTTAGCCATTTTGTACAATATTATAGGATTTAAAACTTTCAACCAATTAATTTCATACTCTTGCTAATGAAGTAACAAACATACATGCAGGTCTGCTTTTCAGATGGTCTGAAAAAGTCTACAGTGTGGGTGCCAAATAATGCTCATAACAAAAAGCATATTTTTACACAAAACCTACAATTTTAAATTGTTAAATATATCCCCAAGATACGAGAGAGAGAGAGAGAGAGAGAGAGAGAGAGAGAGAGAGAGAGAGAGAGAGAGAGAGAGAGAGAGAGAGAGAGAGAGAGAGAGAGAGAGATACAAGCGGAACTAGACACAAATATATGAACTTAAAAATATTTCCTTCCAGGTGACTTATTAAACGTGCTTTGTGTTACCTGTTTGAAGCAATTCCTGATAAAGAATTGTTTTGTAGCGATCGTTTTGCCTGAATAACCATTTAGGGTAAACACATTGTTTACACCCGACTTTCTTCTATTGACTCACCCAGCGTAGCGCTTGTTACCAGAACAGACTATCGATTTACGCGACTTATTAACTTGGAATTGCGCAATTCACGTACGAGTGCAGAGATGTGAAGATTATACAAAATTACAAAGGAGCATTGTATCACATATATAGTTTCTTTGTGATTGAATAGACGGGGAGGAGTGTACAATATATAGTATTAAGAACAACAGGAAACGGATAATTTTTTAAATATAGCTGTTAGGTGAAGAGAAATGTTTGCATACATAGTACTGGATGCATAGCGAGAGAAAAAGTAAATGATTGTTTTTGACAGAAACTTGGTTAGAAGAGTACTAAAAAGGATGGAGATGGACGTTTGATCGGGTGTAAAAATATTAAGGTACCACAACTTATTGTGGTCAACATAGTCGCCTCAGGCGCCATTTTCCCTTAGTACACTACTGAACATAATTCATATGGATGTAATTTTACATCAAATAAAAGGGTTTAATTTTGAAGTTTTTGAACAAGTCTTTGAAGGCAAATGATGCTTAGATGGTAAAATGTATTTTATGATCAGACAAAAAGGATGTCTCATGGATAAGATCTTAATGTTGACAACTACCTACCTATCTACCTACATTATATATATATATATATATATATATATATATATATATATATATATATATATATATATATATATATATATATATATATATATATATATATATATATATATATATATATATATATATATATATATACTGTTCTGCACGTGATTTTCATGATTATTAAACAATAAGAAATATTGATGTCCATTGTAGATAGAGAGATAAGTACTACTTACAAAAATAGATGTAAATATAGGCACTTACTGGTGTATGTATCAATCTGCCAAAACCAATGCGCTTTGTGCTACCAACTGGAATTACCTTGCCAATAACTACCTGGTTTAGTACCTTGCCTTTATATGCCAATGAACAATCAGACAGGTAGTGAAGGTAGGGAAGGTCAATTATATTGGACTTGTCCACGCCCTGTTTGCATAATGACTCAACAAACTCACGTTTATTGTTCGATAGACTGGTATAGACTTACGAGTCGTGCCGAACAGGATTGACCATCGCAAGAGAAGGGTAAATATATACGAGGCGCCGTAGCGAACAAAAGCTGGGCCAATCAAAATGTTGTCGTTGAAATGATAATATCATATGTTTAGAATTCCAATTTCACATGTTGTATTTAAAATCCTTGTCATTAAAGTTCCATTTTCTAGGTTGAGAATTTAGACTATTTGTTGAATTAGACAGCAGTGGTTTAAAGTTAAATTTTGTGTTACGAGTGTTTAGGTCGTGTCGTTTGAATTACACGGCGGTGGTTGAAATTTCAATGTCATACGACGAAAATTCCTAATTTACACATTGGTTCAAAGAGTTTATGTTAAAAGTTTCATTACATATGTTGAGTATTTGGATTTCGTCTGTTGAATTACACAGGGCTGGTTGAAAATTCTGTGTTAATGTTGAGGTTTTAGACGATCTTCTAAATTCGAGTTTCAATTTAACCTGTTGAATCACCGTTATGAAAGTTCCATTTCATATGTTGATCTTTTAAATTCTATCTTTAAAATTACACAGCGGTTATTAGACATTGTATTGTTTTTTTATATGATGAAATGATGTGTCGTTGTTGAAAGTAATATTATACAATGTTCACTTTAACAATTCAAAATAATATTGAGTATTAAGATAAGTCATTCGTGTATTTAGTTATGAGGCGCCGTTACATTGCACGCATTTACAGTTTGAAAGGAACCATTCACAGCTCGAGAATTACTATAAAGTTCTTCATAAGAGGTCGTTCTCGTGAATGGACCGCGTTTTGTTTAAACAACGAGGCTGCTTCTCGTTGATGTGAAATTCAACAGATGAAATCTTAATACTCGTCATATGAAATGGAACTTTGATCACAAACAGTTACATATAACATGTGAACTAGAGATTCTCGGCTATGGTATTTAACTGTCAACTACCGTTGTGTAATTAAAAATATAAACTGTAAATCGTTGACGTAGGCAATATAATTTTTAAATCATTGCTATATAATTCAATATAAAAAATATATAAGGACATGAAATTTGATCCAAAAGGTGTTATTAAATTTCTCATCATACGACATCGAGATTTCAACTGCAATTTTCTCACTGGACCAGCTTTTGTCCTCTATGGCGTCCCATAGATATAGAGAACTGGCATATAGGTGTTTCGAGAAAGAATTAGATCCTGCAGTGAGCAAAACAGGAAGTTATGAGTGATACAATAAAGTGTGTGTGAATACTGGATAGGAATATACATACAAATAGGAAATTAAATATATATCTAGCCTGTCTAATAGATAGATCTGTTGTTTGAGAAATAGATAACAATGAAAGCAATATAAATATTATAATAACCACCATAAGAATATAAAACGTGGATATATACACGAACATTCAAGCAAACACACACACACACACAAACACACACACACACCTTAATTTACGATACAGTAGCAAACGTAGTAGGTGTAGTTGTAATAGTAACTAACAGTTGCTGTTGTTTTGTTTTTGTTTGTTGCTGTTGTTGTTCCTCTATTCATTCTGACTGATTTTGTTAACAGGTTGTTGACATAAAAGAAGTATTTTTCTGACTTGAACTTCTGTTAATAGAATCACGTGGTGATTCTTTCCTTTTAAAACATCTGAGTTAAATATATTGTCCTTTATGCAAATGACATAAGCAAATCCGAAACCAGAATAACATAAACTAAAATGGAACGTATATTGAACGAAATACATTTACCGAGTCTTTAGAATCAAAACAAGCTGTCGCTTTAACAGAAAAAGTATATATATATATATATATATATATATATATATATATATATATATATATATATATATATATATATGTATGTATGTATGTATGTATGTATGTATGTATGTATGTATGTATGTATGTATGTGTGTATGTGTGTGTGTGTGTGTGTGTGTGTGTGTGTGTGTGTGTGACAACAGTGTCTCTATGAGGTCAAGCGTGTACATAACTTTGAGATTTGTACTTTGCATGTACGTAATTTGCAGGTTAGAAGATGAAGTATATGTTAATTAGACATATTTTAATATTTTTTTCCTTATTTATCTAGGAAAACATCGAACGGGAACTATTTAAAAACAAAACTAAACCAAATTATCCAGCCATCCATCTAATCTCGTTTTGTCAAGAAGGCCTCGCATATACAGAATGCGGTGCATCTACTTTTAGTTTGCACTTCTGACATTTAGCGTGAACCAGCATATATTATCTTTCTAATTTTACTTGAGAAATTATTCATTCTCGCTTTGTAGCAGACTCATTCTTATTATTAGCGTTAGTATTTGATTTGGGTGGAAACTATATATTTAAATTGTTATGGACTGGAAATACAAAGTGCTCTTCAATAAACTTGGAATTATAGTGATTTCAGGCAATGACATCTTCCATAATATTATCCTAATGAATCTAAATACCGTTGGCACATTTTCAGATTACAGACTAGAAAACCAAAATCAGCACATTAGGTGTTGAGTCGTATTTTGAACACCACCAAAATTTAATTAGAACCTTATTCATTAGGACCATTAATTTTTGGACTGGTGGTATCACTTTAAGGACTGTTTGAGATTTAATTAACATTTCCATAAGTTATTTTTCAAGTGTTCACTTTGTATTCAAGGATATAAATTTTACAAAACTTTTAGCTCCTCGAGTTTTTTAATACTTTGTTTAAGATCATAGAATCTTAATACTTGCGTGGTTTATTTTTGTATATAGCTATTTCAGGTCCCCCAGTGTCCTAGATATTTAAAGCGCTCTCCGTTACGGATTACTGCCATCTCACCTCTGTCTACGTTGTTTCGAGTCTATGATTCGGCGAATATGGATATGTGAGAAAGCTTTTCAGTAACTTCTCGTGGGTCGGTTGTTCTTTCTGCTGATTTCCCGGTTTCTTCCTCCACCATTAATACTGGTCGCCATGTATCGTGTGCTGAAAAATGCATTTAAGTCCGACAACAACAACAACAACAACAACATATATACCTATTTCAAAACACTGAGTTCGGCTTACTGTATGTTGCACGAGCAATGTGTTGGCAGTGAAAAAACGGGTTTAAATGAAATAAGGAAACCCTAGAGTGAAAAGCTTCGTGACCTAGACCCTTCGACAGACTGGGAGGCTGGCCATGCATGGTTGCTTCGTGACCTTTGGACGAGGGCAACAGAACCGGAAATGCGTCATGATCTTAAACTGGTTGCCACGAGATAAATTGTTTCAGTTTTGAATCATTATTATTCAATATCACTATGAGTGAACTAAATAATTCAGTTTGGCTATACGGTAGAAAATCAATTATACATTCATCCTACTTGTGAGTGAAACATACATTATTCATATTTTTGTACTTCAATGCTTTGGTTCACCTCTTCATTGCACAAAATATTACATGAATAGACGGTGTACAACGACAAAATGGATGGAAATTCACAAGCAAATTTCGTGTTTCCTAACACTACTCACAATAATCTGGAAATTAATTATATACACTTCACTGTATATAAATCGTCTTGAATCAATAACTTTTAATAAAGAAATAAATCTCAAATTATTGTTGTTGAGAGAATATATTTATTTTTCTAACTTAATTTGTTAAAGCCAGCTTTATATGTATTTCGCAATAATATTCACACGCTACATACATAAATATACACAGTAATAATTCACTTTACCAGTATAAAACCTACGAGATAGACGGGTGCCACCCCTATATATAACGTAAAGGATTGGGTGAGATAAAACCAGGTGCGATGCAGGAGATAAACTCTGGAAAGATGGACGGACGGACATTAATGGATGAAACAATAGTATAGCAAGCGCAGCAGTAACGCTCTCACCAGTCACATCTTTGGTCTTAGCCTTGATATCTGCTCATATACGTAGCCACCATCTGACTGTATTGGTCTTTACAACGGATTCTAAAATTGTATCCACGTGGAAACCACATTCCGTAAATATCATAACAGTCCGCAATGTGCTAGATAAACTGGCATAACTCATTGTCCAAACGATGCCAACATATTTTAGTTTCAGAAAATAAAAAATTCTCGTTGCGAATAAGTTAAAGCTCTGCTGTTTATATGCGGCCAGCCGCCTGATTTTAAATGGCCTGCCAGAGCTCATGGAATATTTTGTGCATTTATGTAACAAAAAAAAAACAACAACACAAAACGTCAATGGCCTACTTTCATCTCATGCTTAGGCCCTCGGCTTCAAGACCAAAATACTAACCGGCCAATTAACGATACCAAAGCTGATGGTTAAGTCATTCAAATGTCATACAGGAAGGAAACGGTGGCTTATTTTTCCTTGTCGGTTGATATTACATGAAACTCTGTTTCAAATGGTAATCCAAACCATATAATATGATTTGAAGTCATTGTAAAGTTCTTATGACAAAGACCATATAAATTTATTTTAACATTAGTTATTTCATCTTATGTGTATGGATAGATGGATTGTTTGCATGCCATACATAGCATGAATCGACCTAAGGTTAAAGGGGAAGGCTACTTTTTGGGTAGGTGGGTGGGTAGTAATTGTCATAAAAATTGCTATTACTTTTGCTCTAATCAATAATTGTGTTGACAACAACTTTATATAATATCCTTAGGCAAAACAAAATGACCAGGATGTGGGTCTGAAGTTCTATTTCAGAAAGTTTAATTTCTGTACAAAACAAACTATAAAAATAAGTAACATCATAAGTATGATCATTTGTTCATCTTGAATTGATCTTTCAAAATTTAACACTAAGTTTCAAGTTTATTCAGTCCTGATTACCTTAATTATCACCAATAAACTTACAGACAAAACTATCTATCGCTATGGACTTTTACAATGGTGGCCAGTTCCTTAACTTGTGTCAAAAAAAGAGCGCATCAAGTGGAATCATCACAATCGAGGGTAGTACAAAATTCGTTTATCAATATGCGTAGCTTTTATCGTGATATCAAGGAGCGAGACATTTAGTTTGGATTTACTGGATCACACCTTTAGGTTCTTTTCGTAAAAAAATGTCCACGTATATTAACATTGATTTTGCTGGATGCTCCTCTCAGGATGTCTAAAACATGACCTTCCAAAGGAATATGGATGTATTCGAATCCAAATTAAATGAATATTGCCACTTAAATGTATGTAGAATCACATTCCAAAAAATGATACCCGTTACTGAAATAGTTGATGTTGAATGACTACATAACCCATGTGACTTGCATTAAAAACCCTCAACACATTATTTATATCTTTCAAACATGACAAAAAATGAGGGTAGACACCAATACTCTATCATTGTAGAAGGTCAATTAAACAATATAAATTAAATTTACATAATGCTAAATGATATGAATTTTTGAATGCATTAAAAACATTTATGACTTAAATTTTATTAGAATTTAAGAACGGCAAAGTTGACCAATGAATGCCATTTAAAATAAGTAGTGACTTATGTCTGAACAACTTAAAACAATTGTACATCAGTAGTGAAGCAAGGTAGCTAACGGTAAATTTTGCGTGTAATTGCAACATGTTTGTTTAAATGAGTAAAAGCACACTAAAGAAAAATTAGGTGATATCTTCCACATTTCTTGTGTAAGGTGGTCCAATTTTTAATTGCGACCACACATTACCATTGCTTTTACCATCAAAAGGATACACAAACTCTTATTATTGCTGCAGGGACATCTTTAATTTTATCATTTGAAGGAAAATTATATACTCTTTACATGTATTTCGCAATTATATTCACGTATAACACAAATACACACAGTAATAATGGTCCTGTGTGGGGAGTAGAGATGGATGTCACCCTTGCTCATAACGTGTAGTCTTGGATAGGATGAAACCTTATAGGATACAGGAGATACTGTTGAATATTAATGAAACAAATAGGATAGTGAGCGCAGCAGTAAAGCACGTCTTTATTCCCGGCTTCGATAGGAATAAAAATCTGCCTATCTAATTGTACTTGTTTCACGCCTGATTCTAAAATTTTATTCTCGTACAAAACCACATTCCGCAAATATTTCAAAGCTGAAGGGAGAAATAACTTTATTACCCTCTGTAAATTCCACTCTTTGTAACTATATATGGGATGGGTGGATTCATTGATCAACCATACATAAAATACTAGCTGGCCGCGAAGTCGACAATAAACATGAAATTTAAAGATTTAACAGGGACAAAACCGGATTGTTTTTCAGTATAGCCTCCTTCGGCGTGTAACACATTTTGCCATAAGTAAATCAAACCCTGTAATACGACTTTACTCCGTGCAAAGCGTTTTTGAT
Organism: Potamilus streckersoni; assembly: GCA_016746295.1. NCBI lineage: Eukaryota > Metazoa > Mollusca > Bivalvia > Unionida > Unionidae > Potamilus > Potamilus streckersoni. Next base: position 1,906,877 of record JAEAOA010000627.1, read on the forward strand.
ATGGGCGATACAAATCTGTTTTAAAATTAGCCATCATAAGTGTATTGTGGGATGGATTGGTTTTTTTTTTGTTTAGCGTGGATTTTCTTAGGGTGGGTGTTATTTTGTGATAGCAAATACTGTTTTGTACAAATATTGTTATTTACTTCAGCAAACTTTAAATTTTGTGACTTTGATCTTTGATTACTTTATTATTTCAACTAAATTAATTATTGTGCTTATTTCTGCTACAATTAGACTTAGTATATTTTTTGACCAATATATATATATATATATATATATATATATATATATATATATATATATATATATATATATATATATATATATATATATATATATATATATATATATATATATATATATAAGATGAAACAATGATTCCTTTCCAGTTTAGACCTTTTAATGGTTACAACAAAATACATTAGCACGTGTACGTTTCTGTTCTGTTAATAATTTACTGCATCATGTTTGCTTTTATAAGTATGGAAGATTCCAAGGCGTGCACATCAGAGTTTGTGTATCCTTTTGATGGTAAGTTAAACTCATGATCACGCACATAATGACCAGATGTTGCTGACTCATGTCCTCATTACGGGAACTCCAGCATGGAAGTAGCAAATA
>JAEAOA010000627.1:1910000-1995000 GCA_016746295.1 Potamilus streckersoni
CTAACTTTCACACTCCTCTAAAGTAAGACGATATTCTGCACATTTTTGCCACTAGGGCAAAATCATATTGAACTGTGTGTATTTTAAAGCAAAAAAGAAGCACGTTTAGAACTTGAATTCATAAAACCAAATTACAACCTTTCAGGTTAATTTATGCTTTTTAAAGTGACAGAAAATTTATATGTAAGTATACGACTCCTGAAGAATGCTTTACCGTTAGGAAGCATAGATACCTACTTGCAGACATCTGCTCTCACCGATTCAAGCAAAACACACACACACACACACACACACACACACACACAATCTTTATGGGATAGTATCAAACGTAGTAGTAGTAGTAGTAATAGTTGCTGCTGTTGTTCCTCGCTGCATTCTGATTGCTGCTGTTAGCAAGTATTCACTTTAAAAGGGATATCTTTCTGACTTGGACTTCTATCAATAAAATCACGTGGTGATTATTTCTCTTTAAAATATCTGAATTAAATATAGTGTCCTTTGTGTCAGAGACATATGCAAAACCGAAACCAAAATATGACATAAATAAACTAAAACGGAACGTGTATTGAACGAGAGATGCGTGTACTTAGCTGGTAGATTTATACGTAGCATATACGTTATTTGCAAATTAGAAGATGAAATATATGTTAATTAGACATATTTTAATACTCGTTTCTTAATTTAGCTAGGAAAATATCGAACGTGAACTATTTAAAAACTAAATTAAACCATCTATCCATCCATCTAAGCTCATTTTTGTCAAGAAGGGTTCGCATAAACAGAATGCCTTGCATCTACTTTCAGTTTACACTTCTGACATGTAGCGTGATTCACCTTTTTATCTTTTTAATTTCACTTGAGAAATTATTCATTCTCGCTTTATCACCTTGTAAAAGAATCATTCTTATTGTTGGGTTTAGCATTACAAAGTGTTCTTCAATAAACTTGGAATTATGGTGATTTCAGACAAGGACATTTTCTATTATATTATTGTGATCCATCAAAAGACCGTTGGCACATTTCCACGACACAAACTACAAAAGGCAAATCAAACAGTAGGTGTTGGATCTTATTTTGAACACCATCGAAATTTAATTAGAACTTTATTCATTAGGATTGTGGATAGAACTTTAAGGACTTTTTGAGATTGAATTTCACAATTCCATATATTATTTTTCAAGTGTCCACTTTGCATTCTAGGGAAATAAATTTTACAAATATGTTAGCTCCTCGATCTATGTAAAATACTTTGTTTAAAACCAGAAATTCGTAATACGAGGGTGGTTTCTTTTTGTATATAACTATTTCAAAATACCGAGTTCGACTGACTACATGCTGCTTAGCGATGAGTTGGCAGTGGGAAAAGCGGCAAGAATGGAACAAGGGGGCTCTAAATGGACCCTTCGACAGACGCGGTTGCTTCGTGACCATTTGACGAGGGCAATATAACCGGAAATGCGTCATGATCTTGAACTGGACGCCTCGAGATAAATTGTTTCATTTTTTAATCATTATTATTCAGTATCACTATGAGTGAACTAAATAATTCAGTGTGGCTATACGAGAGAAAATCAATTATACATTATCCTACGTGTGAGTGAAACAAACATTATATTTTTGTCATTCAATGCTTTGGTTCACCTCTTCATTGCACAAAATATTGCATGAGTAGACGGTGTAGAATTATAAACTGAAAAGAAATTCACAAGAAAATTCCGTGTTTCTTAACACTACGCACAATAATGTGGGAATTACATAAATAGTCACTGTATATGCATCGTCTTAAATCAATGTTATACAAAGAAATAAATCTCAAATTATTGTTGCTGAGAGGAAAGAATTATTGTTCTGACTTAATTTGCTAAAGGCAAATCTTATATGTATTTCGCATTTATATTCACAAGCTACATAAATATACACAGTAACAAATCTCTTCATCAATAGAATACGTATGAGATAGACGTGTGTCACCCCTGTATATAACGTAATTGCTTTAATGAAATAAAGCCACGTGCTGTGCAGGAGATAAACACTGGACGGACGGACGGACATTAATGGATGAAACAAATAGTGTATCTAGCGCAGCAGTAACGCTTTCACCAGTCACATATGGATACTAAAATTTTATCCTCGCGCAAACCACATTCCGTAGATATCTTAACTGTCTAGAATGTGTTAGATAAGCTGGCATAACTCATTGTCCAAACAATACCAAAATAAATTTAGCTCCAGAAAAAAAAAAAAAAGAAAATTCTCGTTGCGAATAAGTTAAAGCAGTGCTGTCCAATATCCCTCCTCAGGGCCGATTATAAATGATCCGCGAGAGCTCGAGTAATTTTTTGTGGCATTGCAACATGGTATTTCAAACATGTACGCACTAAAGTAACAATACGTGTTATCTTTCATATTTTTTTGTGCCAGGTACTGAAATTTCTCCTTGTGAACATACAGTATCATTGTTTTAACCAAACGATGTTTGGTGTTACATCGCCAATAACCACAAAATGTGACAATATAATATCAAAATACAGCTTCCGGGATGATCTACCTTAATCCGATAAATCAGTCCCACAAAATCTATTTTGCTACTGATGGACGATATGTCACCCAAAATTGACTATCATCTCTGGTGAGGGGCTGGTTGATCGGTCCTGATCTACTTTACCGAACAATGATACTGACACCCTATTTAACATAGCGTTTAAGCACTGTGGGCTAAAACAAAAATGATCATTGGTGCTAGCTTACATGGAAGTTCCGTGACATGCAAGTTCATAATTGTATTTTTAACAGTGTCGGTTTACAATTATTGCTTCTCTCTGATACTTAGTTTCCATCCACACAGTCGTAGCAATTTACATTATCCTTTCACAATGTAGAAAGGACTTCCGCTTTACGAGTATTCTCTCAATTACATTTAGTCACTTTAGTTTGTTGTTGTTGTTGTTCTGGGGCTTAACGCCATTTTTCAGCACACGATAGGTTATACATGGTGGCCAGTATTAATGGTGAAGGAAGAAACCGGGAAATCTCAGGAAAGAACCACTAACCCATGAGAAGCTACTGGCAAGCTTTCTCACATACTTTAGTTTGTTGAATAAAACAAAATAGGTAAAGGCAAAGAAGAAGCATAATGTTGTATGCAGAAATAAAATAGAAGAAATATAAACTTACCAGAAATCTTCTTCGAACAAAAATGCAGACAATAGCAACTGCTGTTCAACAAGATATATAAATCTATCATTTCTATTAGCGATCATTCGAGTTTTATTAGGACATACTATTGACGTAGACCTCATTAACAGAAACAAGCGCTGTCATTTTACCAAAGATATAATTATATTGGCCTATTAATGACCTGTGCAAACTGAAACTTAAATCTAGAATAAAATAGCACTTGTTTTGTAAGAAAGATATATGCCGTCTCTATTACAGACAGAAACCTAAATCTAGAAAAACATATCACTTGTTTTGAAAGGAAAGTATACATGGAGTTTATATTATAGTGAAACCACTTATATACTTGTTTTGTGTTTTGTTGGCTTAAGGCCATTTGCCTGAGAAAGATCCGGGAAACGCCGGAAAAGCACCAGTGACTCGTGGGAAACTGATAGAAAACATTCTCCAATACCAAATATCCCCGAAGCGAGACTCTATTCCACGCGGCCAGACGTAATTTGTGAGACGTATGTGGTACGAAAAGGCAAGGCAACCTGGGTCCCCTATTTTTCGGTTTGACATAACAGTATACTCAAGATATAGGTGAAGCACGCACGCACACACACACACACATACATATATATATATATATATATATATATATATATATATATATATATATATATATATATATATATATATATATATATATATTGAATCGTCTTGTAAATATATAAAAATGGTATTGAATCAATATTGTTTGCTAAATAAATATCAAATTATTGCTGCTGGGACAACAGCTTTAATTTTATCAATTGTATGAAAATTATATACTCTCTACATGCAGTTCGCAATTATATTCACGTATAACACAAATACACACAGTAATAATGGTCCTGTGTGGGGAGTAGAGATGGATGTCACCCTTGCTCATAACGTGTAGTCTTGGATAGGATGAAACCTTATAAGATACAGGAGATACTGTTGAATATTAATGAAACAAATAGGATAGTGAGCGCAGCAGTAAAGCACGTCTATAATCCCGGCTTCGATAGGAATATCTGCCTATCTAATTGTACTTGTTTCACGCCTGATTCTAAAATTTTATTCTCATACAAAACCACCTTCCGCAAACACTATAGCCGTCCAAAATACTTTAAATCGACTTAAAACTTTGAGTTTGTTTCGAAAATAATTATCTCTCTTGTTAATATTTCAAAGCTAAAGGGCGAACTAACTTTGTTACGCTCTATAAATTATACACCTTGTAACTATATATCGAATGGGTGGTTTCTTTTGTCAATCGTGAATAAATACTAGATGGCCGCAAGAACGACAACAAAGCTGAAGATTAAGGAATGTACAAGGAGAAATCTGGATTACTTTTCAGTATAGCCTGTTTCGGCGTGTAGGACTTGTTTGACATGTATAATTCAAACCCTGTACAAGGACTTGACTTTTAACGTTAGTCATTCCATTCTATGTATATGTAATGGATTGTTTGTCTGTTTACGATCCAGCTGTTAGCTCAGGTGGACCTAAGGAGCAAGCGGGGTGGGGTTGTTTTGTAATAACAAATGCTGTTATTTATTTCAACAAACTTTAAATTTCGTGATTTTGAAAACTTTATTATCTCCACTAAATTAATTATTGTACTTATTTATGTCACACTCGAATTTAATACAGTTACAATCAAACCATGATTCCTTTCCAGTTTAGACCTTATAATGCTTACATCAAAATACCTTAGTACATGTACTTTCTGTTAATAATATACATCATTAGGTCTGCTTTCCTAAGAGTGGCAGCATTCAAAGACCTTAAACACTAGCGGTTGTTTTGTTCTTTCAATCGTGCACAGCTGTGTTGTGTATCCTTTTGACGGTAAGGTAAACGCCTGATCCCGCACATAATGACCAGATGTTGCTAGCTCGTGTCCCCATTACTGGAACTCCAGTATGGAAGTAGAAAATCAAATCAAAGAATGAATCCAAAAAGGTGCTGTTTCACTTTATGCAATTACAAAAAAAAAATAAATTAAAAAAATCTACCGTTAACCATCTTTGAACAAAAAGCAAACGAAAACAATCCCTTTTCAACTAGATTCACAGAAGTATCATTCCATTTAGCAATCATGGATGTATGAAATAGGTTATATTTATGGAGTGGATGTTTTTAATGTAAAAGTGTCCCTGTTTTTTTTTTCTCCAAAAAAAGTTTTATTTTCTTATTAATGACATAAGCAAACTAAAATCAGAAGAAGTATGCCATGGAATAAAATAGAAGGTATTTTGAAATAATGTAAACACTGAATTTGTATCTTACCCAAACCTGTTGTACATTGGTGTTTTCTTAGCTTGTAACACCATTGACCTGAAGGTGAGCCAGAAAACATACAAAGAACCATTCACTCGCATTGAACGAGCTGAAATAAGAACCCGCGCGGACAGATGTGAGATGTCACATGGCCAACCGAGTTCCTATTTACCAGCTTGATAATAACCAGGGTGTAATCTAAACAATAAATAAGTAAAATGCGTGTCAGCACGTAGTATTACCCGTAAGTAGGTGGGGAACTTATAATTAGTAAACTATATATACGTACAGTGGCGGATTTAGTCATTCTCAGGCCTAAGGCAAACACAAGAATGGGGCCCTCCATAACCCTGGTTATCCACCTTTTCAGTCTTTATTTATTTGAGAAAGATGAGGCGTTTTACGGGGCCCTTGGTATGTTTGGGCCTGAGGCTATTGCCGACCTTTGCCTAATGGTAAGTCCACCTCTGTATACGTAATGTCTTAAAAAGAAGATCCAATACAAAATGTCTATTGTTGTTTATATGGGGAAAATACTGCTTCATTCTAGTAGTAAAATTGTGCTATTACATTATTCAAACATGCTCATATAAAATTATATATATATATATATATATATATATATATATATATATATATATATATATATATATATATATATATATATATATATACATACATACATACATACATACATACATACATACATACATACAAGTATGCCATTTCGTACATGTATATGTAAACGCGTATTTAAATAACAATCCTCAATTCGGTGAACAATATTTTCCGATATGCTTTTTGTTCTGTCAAAATTAATGATATAATTCGCAAGCAACCATCTTTAAATATTTGCAAACGCCTCCGCAAAAGTAATATGATGGCAGACATGGTAGTAGTAGTAGCTGAGGTAGCAGTAAAATATTCGCTGTTGTTTACTACCTTTTCTCTGTCAAGCGTTTCAAATATGCCTTGCATAAAAATGTGCTGCCCTTATTAATGTATATATCTGTAGCCATTCTTGATTAAAATAGAGCATATTTCAGTCATTGTCTAATTGAAGATACCACTGGAACCAGTCTTGAGATAATAGGGCATATTTTGGTCATTGTCTAATTGAAGATACCACTGGAACCAGTCTTGAGCTAATAGGGCATATTTTGGTCATGTTTTATTAGATATACCTCTGGAGCCATCCTTTGGCAAAATAGGGTATTCTGCTGTAAAATAGGGCGTATTTCTGATCCCCCCTAATAAAATCGTGTGTTGGGATTTGATGAAAAAATTTCATAATAAAATATAATCAGCATCCTTTGTTATGCAATAAGAGAGACACAAAAAACAGGGTCACATAACTTAAAATGGGATTTCATTTGTAAAGAAACACTGTTTACAAAATTGTTTCAGGCGCTAAGATGGAATAATAATAATAATAATAATAATAATAATAATAATAATAATAATAATAATAATAATAAAAATAATGGAGCAATAAAAACGACATAATGCATGTTTATATTAACTAATTGCTATATTTTGGTTGGTTTAGTGTATTCACTCCCTGTATAAAGCTTGGACACGAGTTTCACTATAAATACAGAGAGAGAGAGAGAGAGAGAGAGAGAGAGAGAGAGAGAGAGAGAGAGAGAGAGAGAGAGAGAGAGAGAGAGAGAGAGAGAGAGAGATGTTATTAAGAATATCTTAATTTTATTGAATATAAAAACCTAAAAGTGGTTTTTTATATGATATATGTACATATCATAACTTTCTCAAGAGAAAATATGTAGGTAATCCACTTCTTCTGGAATGCTTCACCTTCACAATGCTTCAAAACACCGCATTTTTATCGTAGTATTTTTCTGCTAAATAAATGGTGGTTAAATCTTGTTTAAAATATGATATTCGAAGGTGGATATTACAATAGCAGCATGGGCCCCGAGTGGCTAAGTGGTCTAAAGTGCTGTCCGTTACGGATCACTGCCATCTCACCTCTGTATGCGTGGGTTCGAGGCTAGGATTCGGCGAATTTGGATATGTGAGAAAGCTTGCCCGTAGCTTCTCGTGGGTCGGTGGTTCTTCCCCCACCATTATTACTGGCCGCCATGAATAGCCTTTCGTGTGCTAAAAAATGTCGTTAAGCCCAACAACACCAATAGCTGCACTTAAAAATGCAACTATTGACTCTGGTTAAAATAGAAAAGTTATATGCCTCTTGGATAAGTTATAATTTTGTGCACGGGTATCATTTATATTTATATATCATTTATTGGGTATCATTAAGTTATCAGCTACACAATGTCTTTATTAGCCTCTAAACTATATTTTATTACCTGATGTAATATTGATCCATGAAGCTTCCAGCAAAAAAGCGAAAGTTTGTATTATCTATCGTTCCAGTGTAAGAGAAAAATGTATTTGAAGCAAATATTATATTTAGAATTTTTTCGGAAACCATGTTATTTGTGGACACTTTGTTAATTTAGATGTAGGAAAGAAAATCACCATCAAGAAGAAAGATAAGACGTGTTTATGTGTGTGTGTGCGTGCGTGTGTGTGTGAACGTGTTTCGAACTTTTAACGTAGCTTTACCATTTTTTCAGTCATATCGCCACGATGTCTGCTCTATGGCAGTTTATAATGTCAGGCAATGCGACATCATGCCGCAGACATATAGCGTGATGTCTCGCCCAGTCTCATTATCCTGACATCGGATCAGCCAGTTCTAACACTCAAATCTGTGCTGAGTGCTAAACAAGGCAGCGCTTAGTACTATTGTTATTAGGCTTTGGTATAACTCGGCTGGTGTCAGCAGCCGCGACGACCTCCTTTATCCGATGCGGACACTATAATCACTTAGGTTACCGGAGCAATCCAAGCAACAGAATCAAAGCCATTTAAGAGAAACAAATTTAATGTTTTTTGTTTTTCAGTGTAAGACAATAAAACATGCAATTATAAAACCTGTCTAGTCCTGATTTATAGGACGAGGAAAAATGATATTTTTTTTCCATTAGATATATAATACCATGCTATTTTATAGGGAACATTCAGCATTGTTATTGGTCTCCATTTCCTAAGCAATTGTTTAGGCTTGTCACCCTTAGTATGTACACAAGTAATTATTCGATCAATCTCAGCAAATCACCACACTGAGTCATGCTGATAATTTACATAAATTAGAGTTCCAGACCAGGCACGTTGAAAACAAAATAAGCAGTTTTATGGAGGACGGGACATAACTCTATAGAGTACTGTGTACAACTCTGTGTGTGTGTGTGTATATATATATATTATATATATATATATATATATATATATATATATATATATATATATATATATATATATATATATATATATATATATAAGTATATATATGTATATGTATATGTATATATATATATATATATATATATATATATATATATATATATATATATATATATATATATATATATATATATATATATTCTAATAGTAATAATTAATGAATACTCAGAAGATCTAGGAAAAGGTTGAAAATAAACTGTCAGAGAATGTTATTTATCTTATCACATGTAATATCGTATCTGTAGCCTTCAGTACGTCAGAGAAATTGAAAAGCTATACAAGAGAGAGAGAGAGAGAGAGAGAGAGAGAGAGAGAGAGAGAGAGAGAGAGAGAGAGAGAGAGGGGGGGGGAGAGATGCAATAATCTGACGACGAACAGTGCGAAACTAGTAACTAATTAGCACGGGCGCTTTCGACTCTTAATGAGTCTTTTTCAAAGGCAAATACAAAACATATACAAAACAAACAAATAAACACAAAAACGGTGTGTTTGTAAAACTCTGCATGGGTGTCTTGTCTCCACATGAGTTAAACCTATAGATACATTGTCTCAACCAGCCTGTATAAACTTGTTGCGAATACTGAAAAATGTTTATACTTCCCTAAACTTTTACGAGCCAAAGCGACATCTATTACTTTGTGCATATTTGCGTAACGCAGATTATATCCCGGATATTTAATTATATACAAATATTTTATTCTTATAGATACAATTAATGAATACTTAGAAGATCTAGAAAAAGTTTGAAAAGAAATTATGTCAGAGAATGTTATTTATCTTATCACATGTAAGATCTGTAGCCTTCAGGACGTTGGAGAAACTGAAAAGCTACACAAAAGGATAAACCTTCATAGATCTGATTGGATGACAAAGAAGCTGTACAGAAGCCTGGTCGCAGAACACTTTTCTTCCCCTGGCCACACTTTTAGTAATATAACACTTATCGCAATTGCTAACAACCACAGCTGGAGCACCGAAACTAGGAAGGAAAAGGAATCTTGCTGGATACACCGCATTAGAACATTGAAACCAAGCGGTCTAAACCAAGAGTTTGAAGAACTCCTCTGAAATAATTCAATAGCATGTGTTGTGTTACCAGAACTTGAGATAAATGGTGTTATGTCTTGCCACGGGATGATGGTGATGTAGATACTTGTGATTGATTGTCATTACCGTAAGATATTTCCTTGACATCAACGTCGGCCTTTTCAGAATAATCAAGTATACTTTCTTGTTTTATTCTCGATGTTGCCCAAACGGTTTTACCAAATCTAAATAATTTTTATTTATATTAAACGAATCCGTTGCAACTCCGACAGCGTAACAAGGACATATATTTATCGATAATATTTTTTTAGAAACGTAAGCGAGCATAGAAGATCTTAAATGAGTAAATGGTGATGACACACCATCAATATAACTCACGATTTTACCGAGTTTGGTTTCATCCGACAAATAAGCATTATTTGTACTTATAAATGTTCCATTGTTCGTTGCATCAGTGATTATAAAATCCAACTCAGCATCATTTATAATTAACAATGTACAATGTCGTTTATGATCATAAGAATCAACTTAAGTAAATTTACCAATTATTTTTCTACCGAGATATTTTGTAACTTTATATTCTTAATCAATGTTAACCCAGTCTTCCCAATCTCCGTCGCCTGACTCTGTCAAGCGTGAACGTTAATTTTGTTGTGGTAACCAAACTTGTTTCTGCGAATATGATATAATAGCTTCAATTACACTTAGCGACGTTAAGATTTCAGCATCAAGTATGTATCGTAATGACACTGTTGGGACCCAACATTTTTCTAAGATGAAGACTGGTTTGTTTTTGCTATCACTGATAGCGTCAAATATATAATCGCTATAAAATTTAACTGTCCTATCTAGTAAAAATATTGCTACAGCATCAGTCTATGCATGTGCATTATAATACATGATTGTTATTGGAGCTCCTCTTGATGAGTATTTTGACTTATATTTGATATCTCCAGGCAGTGTTTTTAATGTTATTGGAAATTTTAATTTCTTTTCAAGCTTAGCAACGTCGCTGATATTTTCTCCTGTATCTTTAACTCTTTCGGCCCACTCGCTTATTTTTTTTTTTACGCTTTAGATCTTTTAAACAATTTCCTCGAATTGCTTTTGAAAAATGTTCCACGACTCGCTCAGCTACACAGTATAGCATGCTGGACAATTTCATTGGATTGAGATCCCCAGCGCTAGGTTTATCATTTAGAGGATATATTGCGTCGATAACCGCAGTAACTGGATACGCTCGCTCGTAATAAGGTTTATCAATACCGGTCAGAATACCTGTCTTGGATTTGCTATTTAATGTAACTGTGTTATTTCCAATAGCGCGTATAGGCTCGCGTTTATCACGAATAATCTAAGTGTCATCATCTGTCTGCACAATAAATTTTACTAAAATAATATGTCTCTGCGCATCAAGATAGTTAATAATATATTTACCTTGTTCGTCACTCATACAACACTGGTGTCGTACACGATTCTGAACGTTTACCAAGTATGATCCGCACAATCATTGCCAAATTCGTTTTTAGCTTCACGGATATTATCGATTATATCTCTGTTTATCACGGCCAAATCTTGCATCGAAAAGATAAAAATGGATTTTGGTAATTCATCCAGATCAAATCTTACAGTTGAAGGTTCAGTTGTGGTTAATCTCTCAAATTTCTCCGTACTCTATTTAAGGCAAAGTATATGTTTAATTAAATCATATATATATATATATATATATATATATATATATATATATATATATATATATATATATATATATATATATATATATATATATATATATATATATTCAAAAAAACAACTGATGCCAATGGCCAATGATTGGATTTTCAGTTCCTTGTAATAACTCATGCGTGAATCAATTCTGTGACCAACACATGCAAAGTTATTGTAGAAGAGGTCTGAGACAAAAAAAAGTGCTTGCGATGTGGTGCTGGAGTCAGAGGAGAAACACGGATGATTTTTACAACATTTGGCGCCGTCATCGGAGCTATAGATGCTTGTTTCAGCGATGACAGCGGAAACAGAATAAACGACAGCATCAGCGACGGTCGCACATCTACGACATTTCTTGTTTTTGCGCTGTATAATTATAGAAGATAGTTTTTAATTTATTCTGCCATGTCGTTACTTGATCGTATCTGAGTCTCTGAACGTCTATCATTATGCTTTAGTTGTTGTCTAAGACAACGGAGGTGTTTCAGCTACAAATTTCAGAAACCACCAGCAAGATGCTGTAGTTAATTTTTATCAAAAGGTTCCAGAATAAACTCCTCTTCGGCATCTTTGTTTAACACTATAGACAAGGTCCCAGAAAAATCATTGGTCGAATGACGACATGGAAATGTAATAAAAATCCTAAATTTTACAGAGCTAAAAACACACAGCCTATACACGCCAGTGACCTCTGCGGTATGTTTGATATGGTTATTTTGCAGTGCCCACATTAATAAACCCGACCCTACAGTGTACACGATATTGTTAGCTTTTCCGTGAGGAATCTTAATCAGATTCGTTTTTTATCAACAATATTAGGAATTCCACTGATACAATTGTTGATTTTTTCATTTATGTCGATGAGACGTATATTAACGGTTGGTGGACTTCCAAAACATTCATTAATGGTTCTGTTCACGTTCTGCGAAAATTCGGAAACAGTTGTACGTGATTAGTAAAATCAGTTCTAGGTGTGGTCATTCTATCATTGATGGTAACTAATGAAGTTGTGACAGGAATTTCCTTATCAAACTTCTTTGTTGCTGCGTCGTTATTTTCTGTTGGTTCTCCTAGCTTAATAATTTTATTGTGATTCATGATAATGACTCTATTGCGAATAATAATATCGGTGATGGAAATATTACTCGTCTTCCGTCTTCCTCCACGGATTTGAAATATAATAAATTCCTTTGGGTCAACTTTTGCAAGGAAAAGCATGTCAGATAATTCATCATTGATCTGCAGTGTTACTCGCTTGAGTAAATCTTCGGATAGTGCTTGTTGAAGTTTTAGCTGATCGTCCGTAAATATCTACCATTATATGATTAGCGACTATTTAATGTACATACATGTACAGCTTTGTGAGGTGGTTTCGTTGATCTTGATACAGCATCAAGTACTGCTAGTGCTTCACGGCCACATATCAGTTATTTCTTGTGTTAGTAGCTTTGAATACCAGATTGGAATATTTTGAAATCTGTCCACGTATTTCATAAATTCTACTGGTGCAGCTAACCTGTACGATTCGAAATAAACAATTCCACGTGGATCAATGGCATATGTGACTAAGTGACTACCTGTTCCAGAACTTTAATTGAGATTAATAACACCTGTTTCTGACTAATTTGGATTTTTTCGTGATTGGTAACGCATAATTACACATCTAAAATTCATTATACGCAATCGCGCAACAGCATCGAGTAAATCAAAATTGGACAAAAGAGATGTTAACGGAGTTATCGGTGGAACTGTCAACGAGCCCCTACAATTCTTAATCCGGACCACATGGCGAGCGGTAGAGACCCTGGAAGTCTCAGACGGAGACCTCGTCTTTTTATAAATCCCCTTCCTGATGCTTTCTTCAGAGCCATTTCAGCAGTTGTACCAACTGCACCAAACTCAAAAGCTTTTGCAACAGCTGGGGTGGCTGCGGCTATCAATGCTGAGATTGCTGTGAGAATCGGAAATATTCCTCCAGTTTCAATAGTATCTTTGATCGCTGTCACGGAAAGATTTAATCGTTTTCATTTATTGGTGTGTTTAGCTTCTTTGAATTTCTTAAACTGACGCTCGTCAACGATAATTTATTTGCACCGGACATTTGATCGTGTTGTAAAAATATATTTGTTCCGTATCATGATGCTAACAGTGATTGTAATCGTTTAATCTGACCCGTGGTCAGACTGACACTAACATGATGATATGACATTTATGATATATTTATGACTTCTAAATACTGATTTAAATCAGCGCTTGCATATTCTCTACGGGAGCATCAATGACTCTCATGCGATCATCAACACCTTCAAGGAGCATTGTTTTATCGGATAATATAACGGCGATTACTCTGTAATCAGCAATAGCTCCTAGCGTCACACAAGCTCGAAAATGTATGTCAACGATGGACTGTCTAAACAAATTCAAATGTTGCAGCGAAATATAATAAATCGGATTCAGCGTTGTAAAATCAAATAGTGATATTTGTAAACCAGTGTCAATATTCTGATCACATCCCATATACGACATCAGACGATGGCACATGTTACATGATTTTGTTCAAAATTCAACAAAATATCCTCCGATGGTTCTTGCTGTCCATTTATTCTTAATGAAACTTCCGAAACACCGAGTCAGTCAAATATCATTGCGGAACGTGTCTGATCATTAAATCGTGCAGCATTTTGAAGCGCAACGAATATATGTCGCGGTGCAGAAATGCCTTGCTGTGATGCTATTTGCCACTTAAATATCCCATTAATTGTACTTTGAACATCATCTGTGTTTGATGTTAACTATGACAACGTCGATTTACCGCCGCTGACCATGAAAGCGAGTAACCAATCTTCTTTAGATATCGATGGGGTCATTATTGGCAACCACAATGAAAGTTTTGTTAGAACTAATTTACCAGCATCACCAGAGGATCGCCATATTGCATCATTGCCGTTTCCCTTTCGTCCTAACAAAACTGTGTGTTTGGCTCTAAAAATGACCTTTCGTACGTGTCTGCAGAATCCAAAGATGTGCGATAATGGAATCCTGCAAGAACATATTCTGTTTCCACCTTGACCCATTATTCAACTTTGATACTCATACTTTGTACGTCCGCGTTTGCGTTTCTAGCAAAGTTTCCTGGTCGTCATATTTCATGCTGGTTGTATTCAGGATGATCAGAAGCATCCTTGGAAAACATCATTGATGGACCACGTGATCTTGAATAATCATCGCCGTATCTTGAAAGAACAACTATCGTCGTAGCTACGTCAACGTCTTTCTGAATCGATTCAATATTTCTTCCGTCGATCATGTATATGGCACTGTCAAACAATGCCATAATACCGTTGTTAACGAAACCAACCCTGGCGGCAGCGCCGTATTCGGTATTATTTTCTCTTAAAGTTTCTTCTTCTACTTCAATGAATGCTTCCGAGGGTAGGAAATATCTACTTGTATCTTGAAACGCTGATTTGGTTGTCGTGCATCATAAGAATAACTGTTAATTATGCACATGCTCATGTTTGAGAACTGGCTCATCCATGCGGGATTGGATATCCGTTTAAACATCGCTTATGATGTTGATCATCGTCTAATGCGAAGGCCACTTTGAGAAGTTTTACTTCGAGGCAACCCACTTCCCGCTATCAGACTCGCTAATACTTCCCCCATTCCTTGCAAATGACGAAGTCATCACTGCTAGTTTTTCATTTGAGGCCTAATTTATTATTTTACTAACGCTTGCAGGCATAACCTCAGTGCAAGGTAATTTTACTGGCTGAGGTTTTTGTCTTATTAATGGTGCTAGTCTATCTTTGATTGCAGATAATGCTTTGCTAGCAGCAACACCAGCAACGCTTATACCTTTTTCACGAATAACGTCAATAGCTTTCATGCCTAATTGCTTTGAGATTTGAATTGCTATTGGGGCTATCCTCGAAAACAAACATTTAACAACATTACCGAATCCATCTCCGCAGAATTTCTTGTATACATATAATCTTGAATTTATCACCCTGACCATGGATAGTCCACGTTGAGTAGCGTGTATGATCATCTAGTATAATGATTATATGTAACTGTTGAATTGCTATGATAAAAATCGATAATTTCATTGATGAGGGACCAATACACGTCAAAGCCCATGATGCCGCCGGTAAATAATCGCTGAAAATTGATGATATTTCGTTGATGATTTTAGAAGAATTATTACCAGCTCGTTTTCCACCAACCAGAATTTTTAATTGGTCTATGCCAGCTACGACATTGTCGGGGCAAGGTACTAATCCACTTCCTGTTTTTTTTGTTACCAAACGGAGATGTAAAATAACTAAAAAGACGTCGGGACTGGGTTTCTGGAGCTGGGTCGACAGATCCTTCTCTCAACCACAATACATCATTTTTTAAACTTAACAAAATCATTTCTTTCTTCTACGTTTTCGGTACGTCTGGAAACTAGATAAACGGCATTAATGCGATCATCAAGACTACTTTTCAACGTGTTCAGATTTTAACTATTTTGATCTTTTTTCCTACTCTGATGCAAAATTCAATGTACGGGATGGGGTTCCGATAACGTCAGTCATTATTGATATAACGTAATGGTTTAAATACTTCAGCATATTTGTTAAGTGGAATCATGGCGCATTGCTAACGTGTCTGGCTCTCGTACTCGAGGCCCGTGATACGATTTCCTGTATCGGACATATGTCGTGGGTGGCGATCATTGCCCATTTTTGTTAATAAGAGGGAGCCCGCGAAAAATCTCCAAGTTTTTACACCACATTAATCTGAGTAGTAGGGGAAAATGAGGGTTTTGGCCCACCCCCCACCCCACCCCACCCCCGCCAAACCCCTCATTTTCCCCTACTACTACTATGTAGACAGGTATTTTGTAACCAGACAAAACAACAGGTGTTGAAATGCGATAAGCTCTGTCAACAGAAGTGACGAATTTGTTAGAACAGCGTATGTGTGGAATATGATTATTCTAAAGACGGCAAATAGGTTTTACCACAAATTTTTTATCAGATAACAGGATGAAAATTAAACTGCATTAGAACGTTTCAGTTATCAAGACGGAAATTAAACTAGCATTAGAATGAAAATGATATTATTTTAGTTATATTATATCTTAAGTTTAGATAAAATTTTATGTTATATCATACTTCTTTTGATAATCTTTCTCATATTTGCTGATCCTCATGGGTATAATATCTGTTAACATGTTGTCAATAATACGAAATTCACGTATTAAATCGTCCATACTATATTTTACTCCTCGTAGGTAAGATCTTATTTGATCAAGTAGTTTTTTGTAAGTTATAATTGATGTTAAGCAGCCGTGCTTTTTTATCAAAATTTTAGGTTCAACTTTTTTACAAGCTGCTGTAAGAGAAACACCAACACCGGATATGATTAACAAAAACGGGTTTAATGATATACCACCTGAAATTATGCCAGAACTAGTCATTACCAAGGGTAGATATGATATTACTCGAAGTATTTTGTTATAATATTTGTAGCTTTTTTTACGCACCAAAGTTTTTTATGATAATATTTGTAGTATTGTATTAGTGCGTCAACATCCTGTCCTGGAATACCTTTTGAAATATGATTGAAATCAACTATACTTTTTTTCATTATAATATTTGTTCACATAATCTCAGGCTTGATTAAGTAACTAGTTGAGGTGTTTCAGCCACAAATTCCAGACAATACCAATATGACGCAGCAGTTAATTTTTTGTCATCTGCTATTAGCATAAAAGTTTCTTCAACATCTTTGTTCAACACAATAGACACGGTTCCAGAGAAATTATCAGTCGAGTGACGCCATGGAAATAATGTAAATATATTAAACTTTGCACTGCTTAACACGGACAATCTATACACACCAGTGACCTCTGCAGTATGTTTGAGAGTGTTTTTTTGCGGCGACCAAGTAGACATTCCAGAAGCAACAGTATAGACAATATTTTTAATCTGCTTGTGAGGAATTTTAATCATACTTGTTTTCTCAACAATACTAGGAATTCCACTAATAATATCGTTGAGTTTTGTGTTAATATTATCGAGTGTAATATCAACAGACGGCGGACTTCCAAAAAATTCGTTATTGGTTTTGTTTATGTTTCTGCGAAAATTTAAAAACGTGGTGATGTGATTAGTAAAATCAGTTTTGAACTTGGTGATTTCATTGTTGATATCATCAACATATTTCTTTGTTTCAGCATCAAAATCAAACTCTGGTGTTCTAAGATTATTGATGCCATTATTGTTCATGTTGAGAAATGCACGCATTATACCGCCATGCATCGACACGTACTTTGATTCCTGATCATCAACATATTTCTTAGTAGCAGCGTCATTATCCTCAGTTGGGTTTCCAAGGTATGTGATCTTGTTCTGGTTCATAGCAATGTTTCCCGTAAATAAATCACCTGATTTTCTAACATAATCGTTAACTGACCTACCCGAATCTTCTATCTTACCTTGATTGTTAAAAGTAGCAATATTATTAGCAACTGCAGTAGGATTTCGTACTAGTACATCTGATAGTTGTACATTACTCGTCTTTAATCGTCCTTGTTTGTCTTGGAAAACTACAACTTCATTTGGATCTACACTTGCAACGTTTAACAAATTGTTGATTTCATTTTTGAGCTTATCAAGAGTCGCATACTTGGATAAGTCACCCTGGTAACCTTCTGTTAATAAATCTACTGCTAATGTTCCAAATTTTGTATAGTAGCTCATTATACATACCGTTCTACACAAAATTGTTGGATTAATATAACATAAATTATACGATGGCGAAGATAACAAACTTTGACACCGAGCGATTGGTGAAGCATAAACATAGCAATGAACTTCCAGACTGTCATTATCTTATTGTTGGGAGAACTGGATCTGGTAAAACAAATTTGTTATTAAATCTTTTACTCAATAATAACTTTAACTATGATAAGGTGTATATTTACACCATCAACCCCCAACAAGACAAATATGAGTTACTAAGTGAGTATAATGATAAACTTCGTGATGACCTTGGCATTGGTGATGATATATTTTTGATAAAACAACCAGAAGAACTCGTTCCAGTGAATGAACTCGATTCGTCAGAGCAGAAGATAATCGTCTTTGATGATATTCCGCTCAACAATGAGGAAATGAACAAGATTAGATCATATTTTTCACTATCACGTAATAAAAGATGTAATTCTGTTTATCTTGCCCAAGGTTTTTATAATGTTGATAGGTTTATTAGGCGAAATACGGGTTGTTTCATATTATTTCCCGGACTAGATAATGTGGATGTGAGAAATATTGCAAACGAACAATGTGGTGATGTTACAAAAGATAAATTTATCGAATTATATCATCGAGCAACTAAAGATCGATATAGTTTCTTTTTATTTGACAAGCTAGCGCGTGATTCAACCAAGATGTTTCGTTGTTGCCTTGAGACGTTTCTATGATATAATTTTGTAAAGCGTATAAAAATAATGGACAAACATCAACAGAAAATCGAATTAATAAAAAAGTTTCTCGAAACTCGAGCGGCTTTTAAGAAAAAGGTGGAAGAAGCTCGACGTGGACAAGTTCAAGAAGAAGAAGAAAGAACCAAATTTTTCAAACCTGTTACTGAGGCGATGCTTGGCAAGCAGCCAGAAATACCAACATTGTCTCCGGAAGAACTAGCAAAAATGAAGGAAAAGGGTTTGTTTGGTTTACTTGGAGAAAGATCAAAAGAAGAAAATAAAAAAATTGCAGAAGAACTTGTAAGAGACATTGTTGATCCTATTGCACGACAGGTTGAATTTGATAGATTAATAAACAACCCTCTTGCACTTCAGCAAGCTATAACAACAAAGGCTGTTAATCCCGACGAGTTAAGAAGTATGATGGAAAAATTGTCAGAACAAACTGAAGAATTAACTGAGAAACAAAAAATATTACAAGAAAGTGTGATAAAAATGGTACCTTTTGAAGAAACTATAAAAATTTACAGAAGACAAGCTAGGTCTAAAATAGAATATGATGAGTATGAAGAGTTTATGAAAAAATATGATATCACTAATATTAATAGTATTCGAGATTGGCCAGAAGAAAACTATAACGATTTGATAGAAAAATTAAAAAGAATTGTAGAATATGGCTCACGTGCTGATGATGATATTAAAGATGAAAAAGATGAAAGAAATATTCCAACATTACTCAATTATATTAGGGAAGGAATTATTGCTGAGGTTTTTCTTAAAACATCAGAACGATATCGAAATAAACCAGGAGGTTATAAGAAAAGTTGGAATTTTATAAGACTATTAAAAAAATATGAAAAAAAGCGAGATAAAAGATTACCAGAAAAAAATGGAGGTGGAGTTAAAGTTTTTACATCAAACGCAGACATAGTCGATCGGCTAATGCTGTTGATATCCTCTAAAGAAGCTGGTAATGAAAGTGTAGAGATTGATAACGAAATTATTGATATACTTGATCATCTAAGATCGAGTGGATTACTAACATCATCCGAGTACGAAATTTTACACCGCGATCTTATCTAAAATATTAGTATAATGCAAACAACATTATTGCTTGATTCGTCACAAATAATAGGAAACAGCGCGAATTTTACAGTAAATTACAACCCACCAATAGAACTAGATCCTGCAAAACAGTATGAGATTGGATTAATTTCTTGTACTTGTTGGAACGCCATGCCGAATATTAAAACTGGGATTAATGATGAAATTTTAATCGTTAATGTTAAACAATCTCCAACATCACAAAAAGAGTTTATTGATATACAATACAAACTACAGATTCCACAAGGAGCTTATAACATTACTGATCTAAACAGAACAATAAAAGAGCTTCTAACAAAAGCTGGTGGGAATGCTGATAATTTCGAATTAGCGGCGAATTATAACACCTTACGAGCTAGGATAACAGTGAAAAGAAATATGAAAGTCATCTTTGAAGAAAGAAGTTTTGGAAAGATGTTAGGTTTTACTAGAGTTTTATACTATACCACCGGTGAAGATAAATCTTTGACATTTGACGGAGAACTACCAGTAGATATCACAGAAGTAAATACAATACTCATCAATTGCTCTATCGCATCTGGATCTTATACGTCAAAAGGCAACCGCGGGCAAACGATCTACAGTTTCTCACCAGAAGTCCCACCAGGTTCTCTCATGCAAATCAATCCGCGACAGATTATCTACTATCCAATAACACCTGAGAATCAAATTACAAGCATTACAATGCAACTCACAGACCAATCTGGACGACAAATAGACGTGAACAACGAGATAGTCACGTATTACTTACACCTACGCACTGCCTAGGAATGTGATTTTGTGTACATAATTTTATAAAATGAGACGAAGAAAAGTTTATCGAAGAAAAATCATAGGTGGATTTTTTGGAAATATATTTACAACAATTGCAGAGAATATTCCAGGAATCGCGCGTAAAGTAGCGCCCATTGCACTTGACGCCGGTAAAGCTTTCGCTACAGGGGCGGCATCTTCAGCAGGCACTGCAGTAGGGCAAAAGATTGCTGATAAGATTAAAGGACCTTCCCCGTCAGAAATAAAACGAGTAATATCAGATATTGCGCCAACAGAAGAAACAAAACGAGCTATGATAGCTACAACAAAAAAATTATTGTCGCCGAGTGGTGAAGAAATAGTACGTAAACTTGTAAAGAAAACAAAACCGATGACCCCTGCTGCCTTTTAATTTTGTGTAACGATTATGAAATAAATGTCAGCTAAAAACTATCTCGACTTTGCAGAAGAAATTGATACTGACGATGCTGTAACAGAATTAGAGTATGTCGAGTATCTCGATGAGAACTCGAACGAACCGAATAAAACCGGAGTTAGAACTTTTAACACAAGAGACGAGGACGTGTTTCTACTACCCCATAAGGCAATGTTAGAAGTGCGTGGTCAAATATTAACTGTGTTAGGTGGTGATATTGCAGCTGATGCAGAAATCGCTCTCGTCAATAATGGTTGGAGCTTGTTTAAGAGTGCACGATACCAACTGGCCAATCAAACCGTAGAAGATATTTCAATGCATTTACCCATAGCGAGTACAATACTTAACATCGTTTCGTTTAGCGATGACTATTCCAGATCAATAGCCACAAATATGATGTGGTTCAAAGATACTGGACTAGGGACAACTACCTCTGGCGAGTTTATTTCAAGAGGTGTAAAAGTACACGGAGCTGATGCCGCTGCAGATGCTGCAACTGTAAGAGATTTTCTTATTGCTAATGCTAACAATTTTGGTATAGCCGCACCAGCTGCAGGCGCTAACGCAGACGCCACAAGAGTTTCACTTAATGCCGCTTGTCATAATCTTGGTATAACTCCACCAGCTGCAGCCGCAGATGGTGTTGCGATGTTAAATTTTATAAACGGTGTTATTAGTGCACGTAACATAAGATATAACGAGGGATTTACCAAACGAAAAGCGTTTGCCGCAGAATCTCGCCAAATAACGATGATGCTTCCGTTAAGTACAATCTTTGGATTTTGCCGTGATTATAACAAAGTGTTTCGAGGAATAAAACATACGCTTATATTAGATCGAGCTGATCAAAACGATTGTATAATGCACGCCGGTGGAGTGGCTGAGGGACGGTTTTCTATTACAAGATTAGCACTGTGGATGCCTCGGGTTGTCCCTTCATTAGCTAAAATGATGGAGCTCGAATCTTTACTAGCCACCTTTACAAAAAAGATACACTTCCAACAGAACAGGATTTATCAAACAGCCATTCCCAACGCGACTGATTACACGTGGCGTGTAACGACCACGCCCAGCGAACAACTACCGCGACACTTGTTCGTCGTATTTCAACGACAAGCAAGTCGTAACAATCAGGAAATGAACAACTCCGTATTCGATAACCCAGACGTTAGACGAATATTTGTGAGAGTAAATTCCAAACAGTATCCCGAACGTGCAATCGAATGTAATTTTGCCGTAGACGCCACCAGAAACATCTCTCGGCCGTACATGTATCTTATGGAAGCCATGCAAAAATATCAGAACGCGGACAGTGGATCTCAAATATCAATAGAAGAGTTTCGATCGCTCTATCCCATCTTTTACTTTGATGTATCAAAACATTTGGAGCGTGTTGTGGGATCGACTGCAGATATTGAGGTCACGTGGACACTGGGCGATGTGCCAGGTCAACAGTATAACGTATACGCGCTATTGGTTAGTGGTCGATTTTTGACCATCGATTCAATCAAAGGAAGAATGACAGTACAAGTTTAATCTAACAACTTGGATATAACATTATGAAAACCAAATACACAACTCGAGAAATATACCTAACATCTGGTCAAGTTGAAAAATTATCAGCAGCTGTTGCTAAACGCAGCTCTGTTTCTTTGATAATCTCTCCGGAAACTTCAAATAAAATTGCAGTAAAAGTCATGCTAACGCAACAACAAATCAATAAACTCGATCGCAACAAACCTTTTGTGCTGAAATTATCTGTTTCTCAGGTAACTGCAATGTCAAAAGAAGGTGGATTTTTTGGACCAGCGTTATCAATAATAGCTAGCAAAGTTTTACCAGTACTTGGTACACTTGGACTTGCGGCTGCGTCAGGAGCAGTCTCTGGCGCAACGAAGAAAGCAGTCGAAGGTCGTGGTATCAAACAAATCTATCGTTAATTTTATGTAACAGTATAAAATAAAATGCCAACGAAAACGCCAACGAAAAAGTCGCCGAAAACGCCAACGAAAAAGTCGCCGAAAATGCCAACGAAAAAGTCGCCGAAAATGCCAACGAAAAAAAAAGACAACAACAAAACGCAAACAAACAAAACAAGGAGGAATTATTCCTTTCGCTCCACTTTTGGCGGGACTAGCGGGAAGTCTGCTGCCAAACTTACTAGGAATCGGACGCGGATTAACTCTACCAGGGACCAGACGTTATTGAGCAATTTTGACATCATTGAAAAATTGAAGGACGTTGTTGGATTTCGAGGAGTATTTTCCAAGGATGAACTCGATGACGTACCAACAGGCGGTTCTTGTGTTGTAAATATTGAAAACTTCAATGATGGCTCTGGCACCCACTGGGTTGCTGTCCACGATAACAATTATTTTGATTCGTTCGGACTTCCTCCAAGCGATCTCATAAAAAAATATATTTTTAAAAAATTTGATAAAATAAATTATTCGTCTAATCAACTACAGCCGATTGGAACATCAGCTTGTGGTTATTATTGTATCATGTTTGTCAGACAAATGCACCAGAGTAAAAGCTCTGGGAGTAAAAACTTTTTAAAGTTTATTTTACAATTTGATGAGCTTCCTTCTCATGCGAATGATAATATTGCAATCAATTTTATCTAAACTCCTTGATATAATAATGTCAACATACTGTCTCAAATGCAAAACTAAAACAGAGAACAAGGATGAGATGACGGAAAAAACGAAAAATAATAGAACGATGTTAAAAAGTATTTGTGCAATCTGTGGTAGAAAGAAAAGTATGTTTTTGAAAAAACAAGTAGGATCTAGCGTTGATAGAGTTATCTTGATCGACGATTAATCTTATGAAACAAAATAAAATAAAATGAAATGCAATTGTGATTGTGACAAAGATCTTTGCATAGAACAAGATAAAATCATTACGTACTGTCAACGTTGTAACAACAGAGAAATAATAGGGTTAGGTATAGATATACATAAACTAATTGGTAAATTACCAAAACCAAAAGGCGGTTGGACCTTGCCAGGTCATCGGTATACAGGGTCTTACAATCCGCTAGATCAAAAACTAGATGAAAACGACAATCCATTGCCAGGCCAAGAGCCTTATAATCAAGTGGATGCAATAGCAATGCGTCATGATATCTGTTATCGTGATTACGACTCGAAAGCAGATTGTGATAAAGTAATGTTAGACGAATTACATGATATGGAGCCAACAAATCTACGAGAACGTTTTGATAGAAGATTTGTTCAAGGAATGATAGGAGCAAAATATAAACTCGGACTAGGAAAAGAATTATACGATGATCTTGCAGTCGAACTACACAGACCTAAAAAAAAGTTTTCACGACGTAAAGTTGTTGCAAACGCTGTAGATGCTATCTGGGCAATAGATTTGGTAGATGTATCTAATATGGCTCAGTTTAACGATAATAAGAAATATTTGTTTAATGTCACAGATGTTTTCAGCAAATACGCTTTTAGTGTGCCAGTTTCAGATAAAACAGGAACGTCAATCACTGATGCGTTAAAACAAATAATAACGAGTACAGAAAGAAAACCAAACAAAATCTGGACTGATCATGGATCAGAGTTTTTTAACAAAAAGTTTGAGCAGTTTCTAAAACAAAATAATATTAAAAAATACGTTACAGGAAACGAAGGCAAAAGCGTTGTTGTCGAGAGATTTAATCGCACGCTAAACGAAAAATTACATAAACATATGACAGCTAAAAACACCAACAGGTACATCGATGACCTTTCTCAAGTCGTAGGCGAATATAATAACACGAAACATCGAACCATCAACATGTCACCAAATGACGCTATCAAAAATCCAATATTAGCAAACGAAAACATGTACCGTAGACATAAATTTAAGGTCGGTGATAAAGTTAGAATCTCTTTGACTAAAATGATATTTGAAAAAGGATTTACTCCAAACTGGAGCGAAGAAGTATTTGTTGTTGATAAAGTACTCTTAACAGTACCTGTAACGTACGCGTTAAAAGATCTGGCAGGGGAACCTATAGTAGGTAGTTTTTACGAACAAGAACTACAAAAAACTGAACAAGATGTTTTCGTTATCGAAAAAGTGATTAGGAAAAAAGGAGATAAAAGTTTAGTCAAATGGCGTGGGTATAGTGATAAATTTAACAGCTGGATTCCAACCCGGTCGATTTTATCGACTGTGAAATAATGCTATTATAAATTTCCTCATACTTTCGTTTGATAGATTTGCATTTTACTGGTTTACATAATGATATTAGATATTGTCTGCGATCGTCAGAGATCGTCATAAGATTAAAAATCTTGACAAATATGAAATCGAATTTTATATTTTTCTGTCGGTCTGGAATTTTAATGTTTAAGAAAGGTCTGATTAACTGCAAAAATACCTGCTGTTCGGTAACGGTAAAATTAAATTTTATAATTTTTTTAGCAATGTGATACTTGACATTATATTTTCTAGTGGTTGGTCTGCTATACTTAGATCTGTCAGTAACAGTGACTATTTCACCATCATCAGATTCGTTGTTATATAAAATATCATCTTCGTTATAACCAACAGATTTGTGTATCATATCATTAGAGATTGTGAAGACCTTATCTTCTTCGTATAGTTGAACGAGTCGTTTCATCATATCCATATTATATACTTTTTATCTAATTTGTTGTTATAAGATGACTGACAAGGTAAAATATCACCAAAAAGTTAATATAACAAACTACCACGAACTGACCGAAGCGGTAAGAAAATGCTTGTCAGGTTATAGTTCATATTCCGTTGAGATTTTTGTAATGCAAGGTGATTCTCATAAAATATTACTAACAGAAGCAGAAAAAAATAAAATTAATGAAAGTGCAGTAACGACGCTAAAATTTGATTGCGATGATATTATAGCATTTGCTCATCATTGTTTGACTAAAACCGAACTGTTAAGTATAATTAATCATCATATCTAAAAATAATACTAGCATCATATTTGTTTGAAAAAGCTGATTTTGTTGCTCCATCAGCTACAAATTTTACTGCTCTGGGATTTATATTATAATATTTCGCCGCAGCTGTAATTGATTTGAATTTGATCTCCTCATCCGTTTCAAGGTTTAACGAAATAATAGGTTTTATGGGGCATCTAAAATTAATACCATTACTATTTTGTCCTTTTCTCACATTTTCCTGTTGGGTCACTAGCTCCAGATTTTCCAATCGATTTTCTGTTTTTACATTATTGATATGATTAATAACCAGACCATTGGGTATAGATCCGTTGAACACCTCGTAAACAAACCTATGACCAGTATAACAAACTCGATCTGTCGATGTTCCTCTAACAGTCACACTGATATATCCCATATTGCTCATATTATTAAGAACTTTTTTAGTTTTTCTGTTTCTAACAATACCGCGATCGTTAGCCTCGTATAAATCAAAGACCGGATGCGGCTGAAACTCGTCTTGTAAGGATAAATTTTCAATATTATCATCAGTGACTTTACCGTTATAATGATATACTCGTTTCCCCTCTGGAATGTCATTGCAAAATAACGTGTAAATAAAATCTTTTCTAAACATCGTAATTCTTTCAGTATTATCTCCCTTTACACTAATCGTATAACCCGCTGGCGTTGCTTTACCAACATATATTCCAGTAATGATATTAATAACCGAACCAAGTGCATTTCCAGCGTACAGATTGTACTTCGGATAAACATGATATACCTCTTGCCTACGTGCGCTTGTCAGATTTACTGTCATTATATTATAGGTGATATTTTTTATCTCTAATTGTTGTTTAGCGCATGCGCAGTGTGAGGTAAATTATCAATTAGAGATTATATTATAATATAATAATGTTGAAATTGCGTGATATAGCCAAGAAGAGACTTATTGGAGAACCTGTTAAAATAGCGACTGCTTTTGCAGGTTTTGATAATAGTTATCAGGTTGATAATCAAATTGTTTTAGAAAATTTTTCTGAAACAAATCTCTTTCATCTGCTACAGACGACTGTAAAACGTGAGCTTGAAAAACACAAGGGTCTAAGATTGTTAGTGCAATATCACGTTATATTTTCAAAACTACTTGTGACGGAAGAATCAACTAACAAGGAAATTGCAGAACCTTATATGAACGCAAAATCAAGACGTGTTTTGCTTGGGACTGATCTGTTATCACTATCTGATGAAATACACCAAGAAATCTGGAAAAAAATAGAAGAATTTACCGAATTAGGTTCGGGTTGGAAGTTTGAAATGATCAAAGAAATATTGTTTCACACGATGAAATATGACGCATTACGCGGTAGTTCGTATATCGACCTGCCACCAAAAATAAAAAGTAAAAGATGTTGTATAAACATCAAAAACGTAGATAACAAATGTTTCCAATGGGCTGTTCTTTCCGCACTATTTCCAGCAGAAAAACACGCTGATCGCGTTGAAAAATATATCAGTCACGTGTCAAGATTAAATTGTGCTGGTATTGACTTTCCAGTGGCAGAAAATCAAATACCAAAGTTTGAAAAGCAAAATAATGTTTCGATTAACGTTTTCGGATTAGATGAAAAAGAAAATGTCTATCCGAGGTATATTTCAGAAAAAGCTTCACAATCGACTATCAATTTACTGTACTACAAAAATCATTACGATTGGATTAAAAACTTTAACGGACTAGTTGGTAAACAGTACAATAAAAATAGGAACAAAAAGTTATTTTGTTACCGCTGCTTGCATGGTTGTACTAACAATGAAACATTACAAAAGCATTTGCAGTACTGTAGTGATGTGCAAAGAATAACAATGCCATCTAAAAAAGATAGCGTGTTACAGTTTGTCCATCATAATCATAAACTAAAAATTCCTTTCGTCATATACGTCGATTTCGAATGCTTACTTCAACCTGTACTTGGCGTAGAAAATGATCCTAACCAATCGAGTACAAGAAAAATTCAAAATCATGTTCCGTGCGGAGTAGCGTACAAGGTAGTTTGTTGCGCTGATTCGAGATTATCTAAACCAATCCAACTCTATCGTGGTAAAAATCCAGCTGTCTGGCTTCTCAAGCAGTTGATTAACGAAGTTGATAATATTACTTATCGTTTGAAAAAAGTAACGCCAATGTTAAAATTAACACCTCAACAAGAATCTGATCACGAGCAAGCGAAAATTTGTTATATTTGTGAAAAAGCTTTTGATACTGACAACAAAAATGTACGTGACCATTGCCATTTGACCGGACAGTATCGTGGAGCGGCTCATGACCAGTGTAATTTAAAATTTCACGCTCCAGATTTTATTCCAGTTATTCTTCACAATTTTCGAGGATATCATAGTTACATCATCGTAGAAGCTTTTGGTGATCCTGATATAAAATCTCGTCTAAAACTCGATAACATCATCAAATGCATCCCAAATAATTTTGAAAAGTATATGTCAGTTACGCTAGGTAAATTACGTTTTATTGACAGCCTGCAGTTTATGGCAGCATCGTTAGATGAGCTAGTAAAAGGTTGTAGTAAATTTGATAACCTAAGAGACTGTTTTGGAGATAAATTTAATCTACTAGCTAAAAAGGAGTTATTCCATACGAATACCTCGACGACTGGAGTAAATTTGATGAAACATCTTTACCTGACAAAGACAAATTTTACTCACAACTTAAAAATGAAAATATAACTGATGATGAGTACAGGTATGCACAAGATATTTGGAAAGAGTTTGATTGTGAGACTTTTGGTGATTATCACGATATGTATTTGAAAACTGACGTGTTATTATTAGCAGATGTTTTTGAAAGTTTTCGAGAAGTGAGTTATAATAATTACGGACTAGATCCTTGCTGGTATTATTCTGCCCCCGGACTGTCATGGGATGCTCTGTTAAAGTTTAGTAAGGTAAGGTTGGAATTACTGACAGACGTGGATATGTTCAATTTTATCGAAAAAGGTATCCGAGGTGGTATTAGCGTGATAACGAAGAAATATGCTGAAGCAAACAACAAATATTTGAAAGAGTATAATCCTGACCTTCCTTCGAAGTATATAGTTTATCTAGATTGCAATAACTTGTACGGGTATTCGATGGCAGAATCAATGCCGTTTGGTGGATTTCATTGGATCACGGCTGATCAATTTCTATCAGAGACAGAAAAAAAGATACCCGACGATGTTTCGTATTTCGTTGAAGTTGATCTCGATTATCCAACTTCGCTACACAAATTGCATAACGATTACCCTTTCTGTGCGGAATCGATGGTCATAGATTATAGTTTGTTATCAAAAGAACAACAAGCGTTAGCATCACCAAGGCAACATTCCATGGTCAAGAAACTAGTACCAAATTTACTTGATAAGAAAAATTACGTTTTGCATTACAAAGTTTTAAAACAAGCAGTCGATGCTGGTCTTGTGTTGAGAAAAGTTCATCGTGTATTAAAATTTAATCAGTCGCCGTGGATGAGAGGTTATATTAACTCAAACACTTCAAGAAGAGCTGCAGCGAAAACTGATTTTGAGAAAAACTTTTTCAAACTGATGAACAATTCTGTTTTTGGTAACACGATGGAGAATATTAGGAAACGCGTAAATATCGAATTAGTCAATGATGTCAATCGCAGAAACAAACTTGTGTCAGACGATGATTTTGTGAGCATGAAAATTTTTAATGAGAATCTTGTTGCGATACAAAGAAGAAAAACAAATCTAAAACTAAACAAGCCGATCTACGTTGGAGCTTCAGTGTTAGATTTATCAAAGTGGCTGATGTACGATTTTCATTATAATTTTGTTAAAAATCAATGGCCGGCTAGTAGATTATTATTTACTGATACTGATTCGCTCGTATATGAAATCGAATGCGAGGACGTCTATCAGGATATGCATGATACTAGATATCTGTTTGATCTTTCTGATTACCCACGTGACAGTAAATTTCATGACGACACAAATAAAAAGGTTATTGGTAAGTTCAAAGATGAAATGAACTCGAGCGCTATCAAATGCTTTATCGGATTACGTAGTAAAATGTATGCCGTATTGTTAGACAATGATAAAATAACAAAAAAAGCAAAAGGTCTGCCTCGTGATTTTGTTAAAAAGTTTATAAAATTTGATGACTACAAGTACGCGCTTGATGGTGGTGTTAGTTTTATAAGAGCTATGTCAATTCGGACAAATCATCATAAGCTCGAAACAGATGTCCTTATCAAACGCGGTTTGAGCAATTTTGATGATAAACGTTATTGCGAAAATGGGGTAGATACATTTGCACTTGGGTATTGTCATGATGATAGAGATATATTTGACATTATCTTTGCAAACTAAAATTTTATCTAAACTTTAAAAATAATGTTTGAAAATTTGACAGTAACAAATAGCTACAGTAGCAAAATCAAATATCTAATGATGGACGGCAAACCATTGACAGTTGAAATTAATAATGAAACATCAGGCATATGCTTTAGTGGTACCCGTGACAAGTTAAAACTTTCGCTCATCAGATCTGATGACAGCGAGTATTTTAATTATCTCGAACAATTGTATCAAAAGTTGCTAGCGGAATTTAACAACTTTCACTGTCCGATTAGTCAGCATAAATACACGAAACTTACAATTGATCTTGATCGGTCAAAGTTGTATTTTATCGACAAAAAATACCCTCTTAACAAATCACAAATAAAATATTTGTTTGAGTCCCGTCGTTATGTGAGCGGTAAAATAAAGTTTAGCCTCTATCACCATGATAATGAAATATTTTTGATATCTACAGTTGAGACATTAACAGTTGGTAATGAGGTATAAAATAATATCATTTTCATTCTAATGCTAGTTTAATTTCCGTCTTGTTAACTGAAACGTTCTAATGCACAGTATAATTTTCATCCTGTTATCTGATAAAAAATTTGTGGTAAAACCTATTTGCCGTCTTTAGAATAATCATATTCCACACATACGCTGTTCTAACAAATTCGTCACTTCTGTTGACAGAGCTTATCGCATTCCAACACCTGTTGTTTTGTCTGGTTACATAATACCTGTCTACATAGTAGTAGTAGGGGAAAATGAGGGGTTTGGCGGGGGTGGGGTGGAAGGTGGGCCAAAACCCTCATTTTCCCCTACTACTATCTGGTATCAACAACTGTAATACTTACATATAACAATAAGATAATTTTTCGTGTGTAGTTGAATGTTTGATACAGATATATGATAAATTGGAACTTAATGATATTAAAAGCACTTCACAACAACCTATGTTACAAATATGTGCATGTTCATGTTTACAAGTTAGAGAAATTATAGACACATAATTGAAAAATTTCAGCCCTGTAGCCTGATTATGAACATGCTGTATTTAAAGCTAAATTGATGGAAATTTGGTTTCATGTAATAAGTGACTTTACTTTTTCGTCAGTCGGTGTTGGAGACTCAGATGTCATTTATAAATTTAAATGTTGAATTTATATGTTATTTTTAATTAGTGATACGAAATAGATTATGCAGTTGTATTGAAGACCATATAAGTTTACCCAGGGTATGTACTTGTCACAAGTTGCAATTTTATGTAACATTTTTATATGAATCAATTCAGTTTTGACATAAGAAATACTAAACTTTGATCTTAAGTACCTGCATATGGAGTCAGCCATCTTTTTCTGCACCAAGTCACACAAACCTCCTTACTCGTATTTTGTGTCATTACATCTTCAAACTGAAT
Source organism: Potamilus streckersoni (assembly GCA_016746295.1). Taxonomy (NCBI): domain Eukaryota; kingdom Metazoa; phylum Mollusca; class Bivalvia; order Unionida; family Unionidae; genus Potamilus; species Potamilus streckersoni. The sequence continues at coordinate 1,942,057 of JAEAOA010000627.1, forward strand.
GTGAAAGAATAAAGCATATAAGGACAGTATCATATTATCATGTACATTTTTATAACTAAAGAAATAAATAAGTGGTGACTTAAGGATACAATTAGTGCTGACCATTAATTTTGTTTACTTCCTAATGGAAAATACAATTATTACATGTTACAAGTTTGACCATGTAGAATAATCCTTTGTAAGAAACAAATACAAACGTGGTGACTATTAAGATTTTTTTCATATCTGTATGGAATCGAATCTAGTACGTCACTGTCTGTTGTAGAACATTATTCCTTTAGATCGCAGTACCATTAAAGATACAACCTGCTTTATATGGTCTATTATTGTATTATGTAGCAACCACTAGCAATTTTTTTCTTAAAAATTTCTTATGATCAACAAGCTGTATCAGAAATTTGTTTGTTCTTTTCAAGGTTCGTTTCCTCACTATAGTATGACTACAGCCAGGTTTATTTGTGCACCTCTACCAATTTCAACAACGGAAATATTTAATATGATAAAACGTGCTCGGAACAAAGTCACTTGAGTCATTGATTTATAATTTCTAACCTGACTGTGACAGAGTAACACTAATACTGGCAACCCTTGCATATTTCATACTTAACAGACTTTCCATATTAACACGGCGCCATACTGCGCACACTGTGGGCTAGTTTATTACCATTAGGCAACATGATGACATAGTTCATCCTAGTGGCACATACACCACTTTGTTGAAAATGGACTTATCCAGGAACTGGAAATGGGTCTCGAGAATATCCGTGTATAATATTGAAAACTTCCGCTAAGCATGAAACCCACAGACGATGACGGTATTGAGGTCATTCTACGCAGAGTCAGGTTAAAAATATAAATCAATGAACGAATTAACTAAGTTCTTTGCACTTTTTATCACAATAAAGATTTTCATTATTGAAATCGGCAGAGGGGTACAAACAAATTGCTTGATATCCTCGAACTTTAACATATTCCAATTCTAATTATAGTTATTTTTAACTATCTATTTTGTTAATTGCAATCAATAACTTTAACTATATCACAGAGGACAATGCAATACTTCTCTTATGTAAGTTGTGTTATAGATATTATATTATATTATATTATATTATATTATATTATATTATATTATATTATATTATATTATATTATATTATATTATATTATATTATTATATTATATTATATTATATTATATTATATTATATTATATTATATTATATTATATTATATTATATTATTACTATGTATATGTTTCGTGCCAATAAAGAATGATGAGATTATTCCTTTCTACTATCCCTACAATGCATAACGTAGGATTTTGAAACTTAGAACTATGCACATTTTAGGCTCGATATTCTCCTGTTTTAATTTGGACAAAAACCTAACAAATAAAGAGATGATTTTTCATCAATTCATACAAGAACTCGATCCGTGAACGTGACCACAAAAGGGTGTATGGCATTACTCGTCTGTCGTTAAAATATACTCACGCTTTTGGAAAATGTATGGATATTGTGACAGTCTTCATACATCTGTCCATCCGCTCACGCACCGCCATTTGTTTCCTAGTTTTCCAGATAGACATTCGCAAAACTTTCAAGTTACATCCCTCTTGGGGTATTCCTTTGCAAGAGAGGCGTCATCCTTCACTACCTCCTTTGTGAATCATGGGAATGGCTTAAGGTCAGATATAAACATGTTTAAATCACTACATTTTCAGATCTTTACAGACAGCTTCATATATGCTGCAATAGCAGAAATTATACGATTGAGGTATTATTAGAACTGTTGGGCACTTTCTAGGGGAGGGCATAATTACCGAAAGTGGAGTTTTGGAATAGAAGCTTGAGGCGGGTGCATACTATGCGGTGAAAAGCGTAAAGATTTACGACAGAAAGCCATTGCAGTTGATTTAAGTTTTAGATCTACTGCTGTGATAGATGGCATCTTTTATTTCATTTATTTTTTCTTACAGGAAACACTTTCTTGAAAACTGGAAATTATGATAACTCTAAACTGTGCTAAGATATATTTCGAAGAATTATCAAATAGCACTTATTTATTAATCTTCATAAAAATAGCATATCACAATTAGCCATTGATTCACATTATAAGAAAAAAGGCGGTGCTCTGACTGTGATGGTACAACTTTAATTTACAAACGCATAGGTCCTAAATTTGATTTCCCGTCAGATGAATGACCTAATATAGCGCTGAAGCCGGAGTGTTTGGGATGACCATTTGACAGTTTTAGAGTCATGAATGCTGTACCAATTACATATACTGCCTCATAAAACCACCCCATCATAAAGAATTGTCGAGTATAATTGCCTATTTTTCTTCCTTGTGTTAAGTTTCAACAATTATTTACAGGCGATGCACAATATTCTAAAGGATTTGTTGTTCATTCTACGTTGTTGTTGATGTTGTTGTTGTTGTTTTGGGGCTTAACGCCATTTTTCAGCACATGATAGGCTATACATGACGGCCAGTATTAATGGTGGAGGATGAAACCGGGAAATCCGCGGAAAGAACCACCGACCCACGATAACCTACTGGCAAGCTTTCTCACATATCCACATTCGCAGAATCTTAGATTCGATCCCACGCATTCTTTATGCAGACTTTTCAATTTTTGAATCGATTAGAGACTAATTTTATTGACTCCTGAATTGGAAACACAGTAGAAATTTTGTTTCACCCAATTTTGCTCGTGTCCTCTTTTGGTATTTGAAACACAATTCATACTGAAATGTTGAAGTTCCGTGTCGTCCCGCAGATACCAGTATTCAGTGAGACATTGGTATTTTGCGAATGAAACGGAACACCTCTATACTTAGGTAAATGAATGTGACTGCCATTATGTTGGTTTGAATAAACTGTGAACACTTTGACGTGCATATCTGTACCAGTATGAATGAAAGCTTACGTAGGCTGGTTAATTGGTTAGTAGGTAGACAGGTTGCAAGGTACGTATATATGCCTCCGCTTTTGCGTTTGTGTCCGAAATGATTTTGTTTGAGATGTTATAGTCTGACGCTACATACCCGTTTGTTTATATCCCATCTACGGATTTCAGTAAGTAAAACATTTAATGTGATAAAAAGTGCACAGAACTAAGCTAATTGAATCAAGGATTTATAATTTCTAACCTGAATGTGACCAGAATGGCACTATTATTGGCATCCTCTTGCACCTTTCATGCTTAACGGACTTCTCATACTAACACTGCGCCATATTTCGTACACTATGGGCTAGTTTATTTCAATCAGAGAACATAATGACGTAGTTCATCCTATTCCGTAACTGTTAGATAATTCAGTAAATTACCATAACGTTGAGTTTGGAATTATATCCCTTCGCAAACATGAACATAATAATTATACCGCTTGTTAAATCTTAGTGAAAGGAAAATTTGTTGTTGTTATTGTTTTCCTTTGCTTGATTCGACGTTGTAGATATCGGAATCAGACAACATATGTATATACATATTTTGTCGTGCATACACCCATTTGCTGAAAATAAACTTGTTCAGGAACTGGAAATGGATCTCAAGCATGTCCGTCTATTATACTGAAATCTTCCGTTAAGCATTAAACGCACAGGCAATTACGGTGTTTAGGTCATTATACCCATAGTCAGATTAGAAAATATAAATCAATGAATGAAGTTCGGGGCAATTTCTTATCACACTAAATATTCCATTTTTGAAATCGGTAGATGGGTACAAACAATCGGGTAGATATACTCGGACTATAATAAGTTTTATTTCAATTTATAAGCAAATTCTGTTTTCCATTGTTGGAATGCATTGGTATTTGGCGTGAAATTAACCCACGATATTCTCTATATTTGGTATATTCATATAAATGTACTTGTCTACCATTTTCTCAATCTGTATATCAAACCAAAGGCTTATAATAATGGTACTAATTGCCGACTCGCCAGACTCTCAGCATTAAGAGGTTAGTGTAAAGACTGGTCGGCCAGGTTTAAGGATAGTGCGACCGGGTAGGACATTATATTACATGTCTACGGCATGATGACTCAGTGCTAGACATCACTATGAACTGAAGCACTGCAGACGTCGTAGCAATATGACTGAAAAATTGTCTAAACTACGTTAAAATCCAAATCACACACACACACACACACACACACACACACACTTTGACACTTTGTCTTTATGAATTTATGAAATTTGTGTGCTTTTATATCTCTTATAACATTACCTTATATTTCACTATGTCTCTTAATCTTTCTGTCTGTTATACACAGTGATGTAAACAAATCATTAAATTGTTATTTTATTGTGGTGAAGTTATTTTGCAATAATTTATGTGTATTGCATTTAACCTACATACGCTATTGATCTAATTTGATAAAACCAGCATTTGGTTTCGGATTTAAAAAAAAATATATATAATTTTCTAATAATCCAGAGTGTTTCCTTTCATCAATAAGAAGACAAATCTCATATCATATAAGAAAATGAGTGTCAAGGATTAGCACATTTTTGAGCTCTCATTGGGACATATTTTGTTGTAAAGAACAAAGACAAAATGCATAATACCCTAAAGATTCTCTCGTAATAAGTTACAGAGATATATCCCAGTATATGAAAATTTATGTGATTCAAGCAGCTGCTGGCCATATGTTTAGGTCATTAAACTTCATGATACGGACGATAATTATCGATAATTTACGAGAATTTTTTTTTGAAAAACTTAATCGTTTAAAAGACTAAAGTTGATCATGTCATTAGAAAATCAGCATGACCATATTGGCATGCGAGAAATCCTTCTTCCTCTAAAAACTTTTGCCTTTTAAGAAGGAATAGCAATCATCTATTGTGCAGTGCTACCAAGCCCGTATAATTATCAGTTCTACTTACATGTATTTAATGAAAGTACTTTGTAACATTCAAATTATGTTCTTTGAGAACAAAACAAATTTTAACCAATCTAAGTTATCAAGCTTGTGTCAGATGCCAGTTGAGACAGGTAGGTAGGTAAATGCTTTAAAGTTACACAAGTATTTTTTATGAATACTTAGTTTATGACACGTTAGTTAAACAGACAAATTTGGTATACGTATGTTCGTATATGTCACTTGTATCAATAGAACGTTACGTGTTTACATGACAAATTCGCCGGTAGCATTATTATTTTAGGCATATGGCCAGTTTTGTGTTTCAAGGGGAATTACTTTTGACAAATATCAGTTTTAGTATATACTCGTTATTCCCCTTACAACGACATTTATACTGTAATGTCGATTCTTCGCGGATATATTTCTGCACTGGTCATACGTGATTTGAATGCCCTAGCCTGATTATGTCGTGAGGACAAGCCCTGTTCATGTTATCTCAAATCACGTCCTGTCATAGCTTGAACATTTTATTCTTTTCTTGGATGCGAATCAAAGGGCGTTAACTCTTTTGGTCAAGAACCCCATAGAAGATAGTTAAAAGCAAGAATGGGCTTGATCGGCCACTCATTTGTTCGCAGAAATCAAACTAATTATCGATGTCACGGTCATCTTGGTGCTAGAATGACGAACAACAACTATTTCATAATTCTCATTTATGTCTGTGTTTTCTTACATTTATTTTTTCTTCTTTTGTTAGTTTGCTCATGTTTTCATTTATTGTATTCTTACCCGTCTAGTATTCGTACCCTCTTATACGTACCGATCTCTGTTTATGTATTCCTCTTAATTAGAAGACTCACAGGTATGGGTGTGCGTGATTTGGATTTTGACGTAGCTTTAAACTTGTTTCAGTCATATCGTTTCGATGTCTGCAGTGTGACAGTTTATAGTCATGTCTGGCACTAGGGCGCCATACCTCAGACACATAGTATGATGCCCCTCCCAGTCACATCCTGATCCCAGGCCGACCAGTTCTAACACTAATCTCTTACTCTGAGCGCTTAGCGAGGCAAAGACTGATTGGTGAAGTGGAAAACAAAATGATTTACATTTTTAATGTCAGTCGCAATATAAGTAACAATTGTCAGAAAATATTTTAATGCACATAATTATAATTAAAATAATATAAAGCCACGGTGGCAGAATTGCTGTCAGCTTTTTAAAGTGTACTTCGATCAATGAAATATCCCGTCTTAAAATACTGGACACACTTTTTTCAGACAGTTATTAGATTATACGTATCAAAATTGGCATGAAAGACGAGTAATTTAACAAAATATTATAAAGGACTCAGATAAATACTGATTGTTGAAAAACGAGTGCAGTGTATTCTGTTTTACATTTCTCCGAATCTTTTTTATGTCACAATATTCTAGCCATAAACTATATATCGATGCAGTTTATGAAGGTGACCTTACTTCAGGGCTTTTTTTTCTGACACTTTTGTTTCAGAAATAATTTACTATTAATGTTATGCATATATTTATTTGTAAAATATAATAATATATTAGAGAGAAAATATAGTAATATAAAATTTCTGTTCAAAACGCTTAGTAAATATTAGCTTAGTTTCAGACTGCTTACTATGCTAACAATCCCGGCCTTGACTAATATTTCGAAGAATATTATCAGAGCACTTCTGCATTTCCAGAAAAGAATAAATGTTAACAGTTCCAAATCAAATACGATATGAAGGTTTCGTAGACCCCTACCCCACCAATGTTTCATCCTTTGAAGCTTTACACTTTAAATTCTTATTGTTCACATGTTATCGTCCCATTGACTCCGAAAGGTGCCGGATAGTATTAAAATAAACAATCTCTGGATTGTATATGCCGTGTGTTTGGGATGTAATCAAACCCCGGTTGCTGCAGTGTACTAAAATATTATCTGAACATTACATTTTTCTTACATTGCAATAACATGGAAACGGCCTATAACAATCACAATGTCAACATTTGCCAGTGACAGTGTTGTAAACAACATTGTTTACTTTTGTCTGACTGAAGGATAAATATTGGGCTTGTTATTTAAGTCAATGACATTCATGATTATCGTATGTTTTATTGTATACAGGCTTTATATAGATGATTCTTTGGTTATAATGTACTTTGATCCTCCTCCTAGTTTTCGTTTTATGACTTAGTCATTCGTTTTATGACTTAGTCATTTTTTAAATATAAATCTTGTTTACTGACGGAATTTGTTGAATATAATCACATCACTATTTCTGCCGCGATCTGGGGAAAAATAATTTATTGAAATTACCAGTAACTTCGTTGGCTGAATTGATAGGTGGCACCTCTTAATTGTAAACAAAATATTTGAACATCCTTTATGCCTTGTATCTTGATTATTTGAAAGAACGTTTTGTCAGCTGTTGTTTTCTTGGATTTTTTTAAAAAAACAAATCAACATTGATTCTCCTACGAACCTATTGTAGCGCATATTGATGTAAACCCGGACAATGTTACTATTTAATACCAATTCAGGTCAGCCACTTGTAACAATGTTACTCTTTGTCCACATAAACACCTTTGTCCCTATAACACCATTCCCATTTGAAACATGGAGAAATTTAACATAGAATATATTGAATGGCACAAAAGAGGCCCTCGCATGTTAGCCTAGGATTTCCCATAAGTACCTGGGTGCATGTTGAGGTCAACTCTAACAATGTTATTATGTAATACCAAAAACAGGTCAGCCACTCGTAAAAATGCTACTGTTTGTCCCCATTAATCTCTTTGTCATTTCATACACTTACGTCCCATAATACCATTTCCATGTTGAACCTTTGGAGACCACAGTTTTTCTTGTAGGTCACCATACAGGCCTTAGCATGTTAACCTGCGGTCTAATCTTAGTTCGTTTATGACGCCAAGTACAGTTATAAAGTTATAGCCGATGCATAACAAAGCTATTAAAATGCGTATTAATCATGATACATTTATTATAATACAAAATGTTTGTCGAAATACATTTAGTTTTCATGTAGTTAACAAGAATGAGAAAATAATTTTTATAGTGATAGAGACGACAGTAATGAATCATGAATTCATGCCAGGAACATCTCTCTCTCTCTCTCTCTCTCTCTCTCTCTCTCTCTCTCTCTCTCTCTCTCTCTCTCTCTCTCTCTCACACACACACACACACACACACACACACGTTCACTGACGGGTGCACACACACACAAACACACACAAAATTATATCCATATACATTTCCTACTCTCTGTCTTCACTTTTTTCCTGTTCCCTGTTTTTATTCTTTTCTTTTCTTAGCAAAAGTCGTTTGCTTTTTTTTAAAAAAAAATCAAAATAATAATAACAGTCTAAACATACGTATTATTTATTGCTAAAATAGGTGACATCAAAATTTGTTTGATACGCCAATGCCTAGATAGGATTATCATATCGGAACCTTGGCTAGCGAAAATGTACGAACAAGGAAGGGATCGAGGCTGTTTTTCCTAATGTATATGGGTTTTTTTTTCTGCGAATGTATCTTTGTTTAATGGTCGCAAAGTGCAATAGAGCGTTCGTTCAATAAATTAACACTTACAAAGAATATCTGTGATAAGTAATGCGGAATGAGCGAATAAAGGCATTCACAATGACGTACAGCAAGAGTGAACTGATGTGTGTACGAGATCAAGAGGTTAGTGTTATTCTGGTCGGCCTGGTGTCAGGATAGTGTGATTGGATGCAACATGATGTTGAATGTCTGCGGCATGATGCCCCAATGCTAGATATCACTATAAAATGCAACACTACAGACATCGCAGCATATGAATGAATAATTGAAAAAGGCTAAATTAAAAATCTAACACACACACACATACACACACACACACACACACACACACAAATCACCATCGTTCAAAACTTTGACAGTACCAAATTAAGAAACTCGGATGCGGAAGTCTGGATTCGATCCCAGCCCGTGTCATACCCAAGACTTATAAAACTGGTACTAACTTCTGCCTCGCTCAGCATTAAGAGTTTAGAGTTTGGACTGTTGGTGTCAGGATAATGTGACTGGGTGGGACATCATGCTACATGTCTGCGGCATGATGCCCTAGTGCTAGACATCACTATAAACTGCCACACTGCAGACATCGTAGCTATATGACTGAAAGATTGGTAAAGCTACGTTAAAATTCCAAAACGCACAGACACACACACACACACTGCTAGCTACATTGTAGACTACTTTTTTAAAACTTGTACCGAGATGTGCTACAAAGAGAAATTAATCTGCGTCTCTTATAAAAGAAATAAACACGTTTCAGTTCTTGTTTTGTTTATTCAAATTGTATGACAGTTCGTGTTGAGAATGTATGCAGTAATTTACACTATAGTAATAAGATATAATATTTCATATCATAAAGGTATGTGCCACAAACTCCCCCAACATTGTTTGAGAGTGGGTTGTAGTGGATTTGGGTTTTCGTTATCTTGAGGGTGATCGCCCGGATCGGGTAAATATGAATATAAAGTGTGAAACTTATAGGTGGAATAGACTGGGATCTGAGCAGATATATAAAACAGAATGACACGAGTCTCCGTACATGTAAAGACAATACATTTAATAAAAGTTCATAAACAATTGTGATAAAACATTATATTATGAAGATACACTTCATGAAACAAATTTTCAACAAATTTCAAACACAAATATACTTATACAAATAGCTGATTTGTTTTAGGTGATATAATTAATTCATCATCGAATCAAGTGAAAGATCGAATTAAATACCTTGTACAGATTCATAGCCTGATTGTTCTTGCTTATTAAGAATTCACTGCGACTGTTCATTAACTTACCTGTGCCTGTTCGTCAGGGTCCTTTCCACTTTTCCCTTCTCCAACACTCGTGTCTCGCCTTTTTTGGCCCTCGAACTTTGTGTGGTTAGGTAAGTACTTAAGTAGATACTTCAACAGGTAAATTTGTGTATGCGTCACGTAAATACCTTTGTGAATACGTCACGTCAATACGTCAGTGAATACGTCACGGGAAGCTATCTCACATTCCACAAGTAAATAAAGTAGCAATCTAAATATTCTGTCAGGTATCCTATAGGGAATAGATCATACTCCCCTCTCGTTCATGTCATATATTTCTATCGGAATTCAAACTGACAAAAAACGGCTATCTGGTCTTACTCAACACGGTAGATCATAAACAAACATATTTTCCTAAGATTAATGTACTTCACAAAGGCTATTTCAACACTGGCTCACATTAACATCACCCCGGAACATCAGTTCTGGTCTCGTCTCCATTACACAAATGAATGAATGAAATTCATTACATGGCCCAACTATGTTATTTATAGCGAAACACACATTCAAGCATATATGAAAACTCACTGTAATTAACGATGTATCTGACTATCGACTTAATTGTATGTTCCGGCCAAGTGGACATGACCAAAAGCCATTACCGTCCATCTTAAGTGTCTCTGACCCACCCACCTACATTCCCAGTCTTAAAACCACAGTGAACCAATTTGTAGCTGAATATAGTTATGACGACCATTCTAGCTCCGTCACTGCCAAGATTAAATGAAAGCAGCATCAATCTTTTGGTGCTAATATTTGCCATTGAGGGGGGGGGGACAATTACCCGGAGAAATAATGAAATAAATATTGCATCCTAGGCTGGTCGAACGGGAGGAAAGCCAAACAAATCTAAAATGAAGACAACACCGAGTGTGATCCATAGATACATGTGGACTTTGCGCAGCTAATCAGGGCACAAAACATACAAACAAAAAATCAGTATTGTGAGTAGTATAGGGGGATAGTTTAGCGTCAATGGAAAAATACATTACAAACACCCCTGGGATACTTTGGCGTCAATGGGAATTTAACATGGGGAAATTTAACGTGAAGTGAATGGGGAAATGAACACAGAGACAAGAGATGGTGCTAATTTAGCGTCAATGGGACTTTAACGTTAAAATGGGTATATCAAAATTGGTGTCAATGGGAATTTAACAATGGAATGTCGTCTTGAGGTCAAAGGTAATTGAACATGGGTGGCATCATAGGGTTTATAGGGTCAAACTATTTAAGGGTGAAATGTATTTATAGGACGAAGGGTTGATAGGTACACATACCGATGTACAGAAATAAATAAATGTACATCCAGTCACACAAAAAGAGGACAAAGATGTTCCGAAGAAAGATTCAGAGACAGAATAATAATAAGAACAATAAGAAATAACAAGAAAAGTCTATTGTATGGGTACAAAACATTTATTCAATTATATACATGGGCTCTCTGGCCTGTGCTATGGTCTAAGCACGATCCATTTAATACATAAAAATATTAGACATGGAACAAACCTATTGACAAGTTATTTAGTTCTTGGTTCTAATAAACTACTTTTTAAAATTAAAAGTTTATGCCTTCACGAGAAACATGCAACGTATATACATTTCATTAAAGAATGACATTTTCATACTACAATTAATGTCGATTTTTAAAAAAGCTAAATCAAGATATGTAACAAAAAATCAAATAGGACAAAGTTCATGTTTCTCTCTATTTCATTCACACACGTTGTTTAGATCTAGTCAGCTATCACTTGTGTGGTCTGTGTAGATGTTTCCCATCACATACTCTCTTTTATTCTTAAATCTGCTGTTATCTCCATTGTGCTAGGTACGCGTATCGGCAATCATATCAATGGTGATTATTGTCTTCTTCCCATGGAGGTACAACGTATGCCATATGAATGGTCACTTTTCCATCGGTGATGTCAAATGTTTCTCTCATCGTCTGCATCGTCGAAGCAATAGCCATCAATAGTTTCGAAGAAGTTAATTCTGCAGGTGCACTAAACCCGAGACATACAGGAGAGTTCAAACTGTCATGATACATAGGCTCAAACGACCTCGATCTTTGACTTCACACAGACGTTTGAGCTCCTCTAATATCGAGTCAAATAAGTCCGTAATAAAACCTGCTTCATCATCAGGCGCAAAGTCTTTAAATTTCACCGTGAATGTGTAAGTTGTCGTCTTAAATTTTATCGAATTCGACGTCTGAATCATTTGGATGCTAAAATATTCTTTTAGGTCTAATGAGTCTTTTCCCTTCTTGGACGTACTTTGATGTGACGGTTTGGTGGTGAAAGAAGTCAATGATGTTTGTTCCTTCTTTTCTTTCATCTGCTTTAGAGTGATTCATCTTTCTCGACGTTTGTCCTCGCAATAAAGTGTCGTTCCTGGAAATTGTCCCTTTTTATGCTGGGTGATAACAGCATGTCCACAAGGTAAAGTCTTGTAGTCTGGAAGTCACACTGGTTGCACGTAGTTTGCCATGGCGTTAGTAAATAAACAACTAAGATGTGTCACTGCATTGGTGGTAAGATTGTGAGATACAGCATCGCACTCGGGTTTCTCTTACGTTCGATACTTTCTTTTTGAAAGTATTCATCTTCTCTCTTTGACTTGCAGTGACAATGAATTATTGGTCTTGGAAGTTGTCCCTTTTTATATGCTGAGCAATATCAGCGTGTCCGTACGGTAAAGTGAAGTGATTAGGAAGCCGTACTCGCTTCTGGTACACGATTTGATAGACTTTTTCCAAGGGTCGACTGACGATTTGATGTGTGGGTAAACGTACAATCGTGTTTGGTTGGTAAGTGGTCACTTTAAAGTTTCCATCCTGTCCAGACTGCAAGGCTTCTTTGAGTACGCCAAAGTTTACCACTTGACTGGTGCGATAATTGAGAGTCAATCCTTTCACTTTACACTCCGTGTGCACTTCTCCTTGTGGGTCACGGTATTCGTATCCGTAATTTTTAGGACCGCCACTGGCAAAACTTAGAATCTTGTCCTCGGGATGCTCGTCTGTCCAGGCTCCTAAACGGTCTCCTTCGATTTTAGGTTGATGTTGACCCAAACGACTGATGTAGATGCAACTGTCCGTGTCAAAATACAACACACGATCTCCTAACAGTTCTAAAGCTTCATACAGTTTTAAGCGAGCATGAGCTGTCACGTAAGCTGCTATGATGACATTTCCAAATTCGTCAGCTTCTACAAAGTCCAGTTCTTCTTCGTAATTAACTAAGAGCAAGTCCTCACGAACGACGTCTACATGTTTCATGTATTTGGTTTTGTCGTGAATCATCTGGAAGTAGCGGGAAGGTTCTGACAAATACTCCGTCTTGGGTAAACACGGTCGTTGTGCCATTTTGCCCCACAAACAATTTAACATCACTTTGGCAAACGATCGCCTTCCTTCGTTTTTTTCCACGTGGTCTAAAGTGATACCTTCCTGTTCCCAGTATTTCTCTTTGAATTTTGTTTGGTCTTCGGAAGTGTGACACCAGGAAGGATAACCACTGGCTTCTTGCTTCAGTTTCAAAAAAGCATTCACGTACTCTGAGAAAATGCCTTTTTGAGTCTCTTCGCCCTTATGGTACTTTTCTGTCTTGGGAAAGTGGTAAATTTCGTACACTTCTAACAGTTGGTATCCCAGGTCCAAAGCTTTAAACAATTCTACACTAACCCACGTACCCGTCAAGGCACGTTCTTCCTGAGTGTGCTGACAAGGGTGGTCTTGGTTACACGTTTCAGTACAAGTACGACACAAAGGAAACATCAGTTTTCCTTGGCAATGATGTGGTAAAACGGGATGGTACAAATTCGTGGGAGGCAAGACTTTGCACTTGATCAATCCTTCGTATTGTTGAATATTGTCTACGTCGATGTGTTCGGTCAGCAATTGTGGGTGCCCTGAGGGAAAATGACAATATTTGCACACGTACGGATACAAAGAACACACGTCCAAATATTTGATTTCTTCTCCTTTCTCCTCGTCGGCTTGGCACAGCAAACAGGTGGCATTCGTCCGTCCTCCGTACAAACTGTCCCTTGGGTTCAGAGGGTCCACCAGCTTGTAACTTTCCACGATACGCTTAAACTCGAGATCGGTTTTCAATCGCTGATCGTATTCGTGTTCCCACATTTCTATCACTTGGTATCCTTGCTCTTCTAACTTCAAGCGACGTTGACAAGTAACCTGGTACAATTCTTCCATGGTCCGTTGTAAAAACTGGTTTTTAGTGTGACGTTGAGGGTAACAGGTGGGACATCCGTGAAATAAGCAACCGTTAAACTCGTACACGATCTGTGGGTTATCTAAGTCCCAACCATCCACCGAATACCTTCCGATGGTCTTTTCACCTCCTCCGTTGCGGGCATGTTGAATCCATTTGTCTTCCTTGTCGCACAAGTAATGTAACCAGCGTAGTGCTTTGACCGAGTATTGACGTTTGACAAAATGGGTCGTTTGAGGACTGATGACAGCTAGTGTGTCTTCGGGCATAAATCGTTGGCGGTACACTAAGGAGCACGCTTTGGCAATAGTGCAGGCTTCTTTCAAAGGATCGATCCCTCCGTGTTCCATGAACAGCTGTCGAAATTTTCCACAGCAACGCCGTAAAATGTCCACGTCGGAACGACAATATTTTAACATTTCTTCCTGAAAGTCGAAAGGGTCCAAAGCGTGAGTCTGGTACCATGAGTAGAAAGCTTCTCGTTGTTCGCTATGCATATTGTCGGGGTCGTAGTAGTGAGCCTCAGGCAAATGGGGTAGAACAGCATTTTGGTTGGCTTCGGTATTGAAATAGTGAGGAAAATAGCCTTTGGCCATTTCCGTCATGCCAAACGTTTTAGGCATGCGACTCAAAGGCATGGCCAAGTAACTCATCGAATCTTTAAACTTCACTTGTCCCACTTGCATGGAAATGATTTTGGCTCCGTTTAAAGTCACTTTAGGACGTTCGGTACTTTGTTCCGTATAGTATCTCAACAAAAACTGTCCATCGTATCCCGAGAAATTGTGAGCCATGACTGTGGCATAACGATGACAATCTCCGTAACGTTCGATATCTTCTTGGCTCCACGTTTCGTCGAAAGGGTCTAAGACCCATTGGGCAAAATCGGTCAATGTGTTCGGTCCCCTAAAGATTTTTTCACGTCCTCCAGGAATCTTGCTACAGTGAGGGCAATGAGTCAAGATAGGCTCTTGGATGCATTTTTCGCACGCTCTGTGAGCCACGCAGAAATTAGGAATGTGAATGCCAGTCTCTTGCATGCATTCGAAATCGAAAAAGATGAAATTACCTTTCTTCTTCTTGTCCTCTTCTTTTTCTTTTTCTTCATGTTTAGAATGGTATTTTTGAATGTAGCATTGGTGTTCCAAGTCCACGATTTGGTGACAAATGTGACATCTTTTCTTTCCTGAACAGACGTGTGCCTTGGCATTATTGGTACGTATGGCTTGTCCACAAGTAGGGCACAATCTTAGGAGTTGACATGCACATTTCCGCTGTGAACCTTGCGTCTTCAAATGTTGTTGGTAACAGGCAGGACTGACAAACGTTCGCCGACAAGCAGAGCAATGCATTCGTTCTTGTCCTTCGTCCAAACAGGGTTAAGAGGCTAAACATCCCTCACATTTCGATCCACATTGTTTGTGTTGCTCTCGATTGTTATAGCCATAGTCACATTTCTCACAATAATAACCGTATGACAGGAATGCAGTGATACTGGTAATGGCATCAAAATGTTCATTATGATGGTAGATGTGAATGTATTTTCCGTCTTTGAAATCTTTGCCTCGAAACAACAGAGGTCCGCGCACTTCTTGAGGGTGCACTTTCAAGGTGTAACGTGGAGCCAAGACGTCTTGCAACTTTTGCATTTCAGGAATGCCACAGGGTGTATCTTTAGATAGTCCCGCTCGCTGTAACAGAAATTCTGCCTCTCTTTGTTGTTTGGCTCGGTCCGATTGTTGAATAGTTTTCCATGCTCTTTTCCATTCTGCCGTGTTGTTCTTGTCGGCATACGTTCGTCCCACCACGATGGCACGTGCTAAACACATCTTGTCTTGAGGGTTGTTAATTTGGACGAGGCTCTTTTTGGTACTGCGAAGGTTGTCTACTAAGAACACTTTTTTGCCATGTCCCGTCCCTTGGGGAAGAGAAACGTGGGTCATGAACAGTGTCGCTTTTCCGTCGGTGATGTGAAACTTGTCGTTGGATTGTTGCACGTGTTGAATCTTGTCGATGATTTTGGAAGGTGTCAATTCTGATGGACTGCTAAACTCAATCCATACGGGAGACTTCAAATTGTCGTGATGAATGGAAAGTCTCAAGCGATCGTCTTCTTTGGCTTGACATTGCTGTTTCAGTGTGGTTAACAAAGAATCCCACACATCGGTAATGAACTCTTCTGCTTTCTCTATCGGTACGTCGGACTTGAAATCTTTAAACTTCACCCTGTACGTGTAGGCCGTGGTTCTAAATTTTCTAGAGGAACGTTTGTCCGTTTCTCGAATGTGGTAATATTTTTCGGGTGATACTGGGGGCCTTTGGTTTAGAATAGACTCTCTCGGTCTGGTCGCAGACGTGGAAGGTGTTGGTTCAGGTTCACTCATGTCTTCGATTTGAGTGAACACTTCATTTCGTGTGTGAGGCAATAAGTCACGCCGCTGCCTCTTACCTTCTTTTTCTCTCTCACTGAAATCGTGCGATCGTTTCATCTCGATTGCTGATTCAGAAATGATTTAACCAAGTTTGTTCTTTCTGTTTATATACCCCTCTCTTCCTCTTGTTTTGACAATGACATGGTATATTTCACAAGACAATTGAAAGTCTAACAGTTAGAAACCGTCGGAGGACTTATGCGAACGACAATGGTACATCTTAAATGCCTCATGCATCTTGACGACCCTTTGATTCAAACCCTACCGTGAAATAAAAATGTTGCAAGATAAAACCCAGAGTTGGTGTCATCAAGAGAACTATAAAGATACTGTGCCGTTAGGACACGTACGTACTCCAGAAAACAACGTTACTTGACTACGATGTCTCATTTTCTGTCTCTTCTACTTTGTTGTTGACCACGATGTCTACTAACCCTGGTTTAACACACGTTTTTCTTTATTTTGATATGTTTTTTTTTTTAAATACTAAACCCATTTTTAACAGATCTACCCTTTTTGACATCAGCGACGATGTCTCCTATTGCCCTTACCACTGTTACTACACCTACAACGGTGATCTTAAGACCAAAGTATGAGACAGCAAGTAAGTTGTGAAGTTGAATGAAATTGTCTAAACAACAACTGTCAAGCCCCTATATTCCAGTTGTTTGTCATAATAACTTGTGATACTTCTACATTTTCTAACGTGAAAATGTTTACAAGCCGTACAAAAGTTATGTGGCTTTAGCTTTTGACACTTGCACACTCTCCAGTATACAAGTGTCACGAGAAAAAATATCTATCGGATTTTTACCATTTTTAAAAACACGCACACACTTGCAACTTGACCTGAAAATCTGTAAAAAAAAATTTTTGTGGATATCCCACAGATTCATCGCCGCTGATAGAGCTGATTAAGAACTGTAGGAATATCCCCTTAAATTTTTTAATATATAAATATCAAAGGTTTTATGTGTATTGTCTCTGTTCACCCATTATTAGCGTTTAGGTATGTTCCCTAAAGACACAATTTTGAACAAACTTTATTCTGAATTAAGGTTTCTCTCTGTTTATTCATTTTTTTCGAGCTGTTGGTACATGGTAAATTACATCCAAATACCTTCTCAAAGTGGGAGGCATTTCTACACATAACATTGCCTTTGATACATTCGGTTTTATTGGTTAGTCATCGCTATTCTTTAATTCTATTTTTTAATGTATTTTTTTTAATAGAAGATGTAAAATTGTTAATTGTTGTAAAGGAATTTATGTTGTTTAGTCTCTTGCTGCAAAAGAAATATCTGTAGTAAAGTACTTAAGTTGGTTCAGTTTTATTTCAGGCTCTACAAAATGTACAAATTTTGTCTTGCAAGGGGATTGAAACTTTAAGTTACGCGGACGTGAAGCAAAACATAACTTTCTTAGTAAAGTTTGCCGACTTTGTACTCATTCTAGTCATGCTTGCCTTACATCTTTGTGTTTTAGAGATTCTATTTCATCTGATTTAAATTTCATTCATCAATGGACAGGACAGCTTGGGTTATAATCCTTGAGGTTCTTTGTACTTTAGTTTATTTACTTCACATAAACCCCATTTCACTAGTTTAAAAAAAAACAATAACACTCAGTACTATATCATTTCTTTCTACCTATGCGAACGTGTGTATGTCAATATGTCCAAGTGAGAAAATATTTTTGGGACTAGTTTCAAAATGCGAATAATAATGGTACAGTTAAGCAATTGATGTGGCAAGAAAAATGTTACGGTACACAATACAGGATTGTAAGTTCACACTCCAGTCCGTTTGTACTGCAATGGTAAAAATGCAAGAGCTTAGACAAAAGCAATGCGTAAGTCGTTAGAAGTAATTTTATTGGCTACACTTATTTTCTACCACCTTAGCTTCGAATCTGCTTCAGTCGCTCTTCGCACAGTGACAAGATCAGACGTGCTATTCTTCCCCTGACCACTACACTACCTGCCTTGAATTTAGAACCAAACAAATGCGTCACTCATTGTAAGTGACTTCATTGGCTAACCGATATTTTCCACCGCCTTAGCTTCAAATCGGTTTCAGTTGTTATTCGCACAGCGTGAAGATCAGACGTGATTTTTCTGTACCTGTCCACTAGTCACTTTACAAATAATAAAACAAATGCACAAACAATCGTACCATGGGTGACTCGTGGAAAGCAAAGTCTTACTGCGAAATAAAGCACAGCATGTTTGGATGTACTACTCTGTGAGAACTTTACACCGACGTTTTTGACAGAATTTTAGTAGGCTATGTCTCCAATTAATTCACTCTTGCGATATTGTACAATAGTGGGTTTTTTTCCTATAGGAGTAATTATTTCATTGAGATGTGTGTTTTTTGAAATTTCGTAAGGAAAATATACCATACAAACGTAAGAGTCGTGATATTTTTAAAAGTAGGAATCTCTCTCTCTCTCTCTCTCTCTCTCTCTCTCTCTCTCTCTCTCTCTCTCTCTCTCTCTCTCTCTCTCTCTCTCTCAATTTTGATTGAAATCAAATGGCATATGTTTCGTTTGAAGATACCTCTTCAAAGTTGTGATCAGTAGTCACCATAATTACGTGAACTGTTCCGTTTTGTCATGTAATTTTATTTTCCAAAACTGAACACCCTAAAATTTTAGAACGATTTTTTTTTCCTTCCGTCAGGAAATCGTTGGATGAAATAAAATCATAAGCTGACTTAAGCTTGTACAATTCAGCTATTTTAGCATTATCCTTTTTTGGCAATGCATTTTGTCACGGAAAAAATTTCTAACATTAGATCTACCTTTATTTTTCTTCAGAAAGGCAACAAACATGGCTTTTTTCAGGAATGACGCGAGTGACATTGCACTGTATAAACCCTACCTATGGCTAACTCTGAATTCTAAAACCAAAACATGCGTTCAGAAAAAATGTAACAATGTTCGACCTATCTTCTCTCAGTTGAGACTGTCGATAGAACAAGGCGCGTTTTGGTGCTGCTTTCTACCCCGCCCTTACATTTGTGAAAACTTTGCAACATTGTTGGTAGCCTGCGCTACGAAACACAGGACATCTCTTAAATTTAGGATATACAGCAAAATGTTAAGCAGTCAGTCGACAATAAATATCACACAATTTTTTTTATTTATAAAATTGATGAATGAATGAATGAATGAAAACAATGAACATTTTCACATAGAATGTGTGGTTGTCTTCATTACCTTTGTCCTATTATACCGCAAAAAAAAAGCAGGCCCAAAAATGGTGTCCTACTTTTTGGGATGATTTTTAAACCATTCTTTCTTTCTTTCTTCCAGTAATGCTAATTCTGTCTGCCCATCTCTCAAAACACTTCAGACTAAAGTACCGTCCGTTCTACTGTCACCCAGAGCAGTGCCAATTGTGTGCGTGCTTTCGCTTACACACATATCGTGCGTCCCTAAAATGACTGTCACATCAGAGATGCAAAAACACTTCCAAATTATTGACATTACTTCTCAAAATGTGTTGATAGACGTTTGTGCAAGCTATCTCAGCGATGGTATACTTATCTCATCTTCAACAGCATTTGCGTCCACTACAGAGTGAAATCGAGTGGTTGAGCTCAAACTCAAGACACTTTTGGGTTAGTGGACTGTAAAATGAAAAAAAAAACCTAGATCTTCATGATGTTTCAAACGAATTTATTTCTTGACTGAATTTTAGGGACTCACGATATGTTTTGGACTCGCGATATGTTTGGAACATCATGAAGATCTAGGGTTTTTTTTCATTTTACAGTCCACTAACCCAAAAGTGTCTTGAGTTTGAGCTCAACCACTCGATTTCACTCTGTAGTGGACGCAAATGCTGTTGAAGATGAGATAAGTATACCATCGCTGAGATAGCTTGCACAAACGTCTATCAACACATTTTGAGAAGTAATGTCAATAATTTGGAAGTGTTTTTGCATCTCTGATGTGACAGTCATTTTAGGGACGCACGATATGTGTGTAAGCGAAAGCACGCACACAATTGGCACTGCTCTGGGTGACAGTAGAACGGACGGTACTTTAGTCTGAAGTGTTTTGAGAGATGGGCAGACAGAATTAGCATTACTGGAAGAAAGAATGGTTTAAAAATCATCCCAAAAAGTAGGACACCATTTTTGGGCCTGCTTTTTTTTGCGGTATAATAGGACAAAGGTAATGAAGACAACCACACATTCTATGTGAAAATGATCATTGTTTTCATTCATTCATTCATTCATCAATTTTATAAATAAAAAAAAATTGTGTGATATTTATTGTCGACTGACTGCTTAACATTTTGCTGTATATCCTAAATTTAAGAGATGTCCTGTGTTTCGTAGCGCAGGCTACCAACAATGTTGCAAAGTTTTCACAAATGTAAGGGCGGGGTAGAAAGCAGCACCAAAACGCGCCTTGTTCTATCGACAGTCTCAACTGAGAGAAGATAGGTCGAACATTGTTACATTTTTTCTGAACGCATGTTTTGGTTTTAGAATTCAGAGTTAGCCATAGGTAGGGTTTATACAGTGCAATGTCACTCGCGTCATTCCTGAAAAAAGCCATGTTTGTTGCCTTTCTGAAGAAAAATAAAGGTAGATCTAATATTAGAAATTTTTTCCGTGACAAAATGCATTGCCAAAAAAGGATAATGCTAAAATAGCTGAATTGTACAAGCTTAAGTCAGCTTATGATTTTATTTCATCCAACGATTTCCTGACGGAAGGAAAAAAAAATCGTTCTAAAATTTTAGGGTGTTCAGTTTTGGAAAATAAAATTACATGACAAAACGGAACAGTTCACGTAATTATGGTGACTACTGATCACAACTTTGAAGAGGTATCTTCAAACGAAACATATGCCATTTGATTTCAATCAAAATTGAGAGAGAGAGAGAGAGAGAGAGAGAGAGAGAGAGAGAGAGAGAGAGAGAGAGAGAGAGAGATTTTATTCCTACTTTTAAAAATATCACGACTCTTACGTTTGTATGGTATATTTTTCTTACGAAATTTCAAAAAACACACATCTCAATGAAATAATTACTCCTATAGGAAAAAAACCCACTATTGTACAATATCGCAAGAGTGAATTAATTGGAGACATAGCCTACTAAAATTCTGTCAAAAACGTCGGTGTAAAGTTCTCACAGAGTAGTACATCCAAACATGCTGTGCTTTATTTCGCAGTAAGACTTTGCTTTCCACGAGTCACCCATGGTACGATTGTTTGTGCATTTGTTTTATTATTTGTAAAGTGACTAGTGGACAGGTACAGAAAAATCACGTCTGATCTTCACGCTGTGCGAATAACAACTGAAACCGATTTGAAGCTAAGGCGGTGGAAAATATCGGTTAGCCAATGAAGTCACTTACAATGAGTGACGCATTTGTTTGGTTCTAAATTCAAGGCAGGTAGTGTAGTGGTCAAGAGAAGAATAGCACGTCTGATCTTGTCACTGTGCGAAGAGCGACTGAAGCAGATTCGAAGCTAAGGTGGTAGAAAATAAGTGTAGCCAATAAAATTACTTCTAACGACTTACGCATTGCTTTTGTCTAAGCTCTTGCATTTTTACCATTGCAGTACAAACGGACTGGAGTGTGAACTTACAATCCTGTATTGTGTACCGTAACATTTTTCTTGCCACATCAATTGCTTAACTGTACCATTATTATTCGCATTTTGAAACTAGTCCCAAAAATATTTTCTCACTTGGACATATTGACATACACACGTTCGCATAGGTAGAAAGAAATGATATAGTACTGAGTGTTATTGTTTTTTTTTAAACTAGTGAAATGGGGTTTATGTGAAGTAAATAAACTAAAGTACAAAGAACCTCAAGGATTATAACCCAAGCTGTCCTGTCCATTGATGAATGAAATTTAAATCAGATGAAATAGAATCTCTAAAACACAAAGATGTAAGGCAAGCATGACTAGAATGAGTACAAAGTCGGCAAACTTTACTAAGAAAGTTATGTTTTGCTTCACGTCCGCGTAACTTAAAGTTTCAATCCCCTTGCAAGACAAAATTTGTACCTTTTGTAGAGCCTGAAATAAAACTGAACCAACTTAAGTACTTTACTACAGATATTTCTTTTGCAGCAAGAGACTAAACAACATAAATTCCTTTACAACAATTAACAATTTTACATCTTCTATTAAAAAAAATACATTAAAAAATAGAATTAAAGAATAGCGATGACTAACCAATAAAACCGAATGTATCAAAGGCAATGTTATGTGTAGAAATGCCTCCCACTTTGAGAAGGTATTTGGATGTAATTTACCATGTACCAACAGCTCGAAAAAAAATGAATAAACAGAGAGAAACCTTAATTCAGAATAAAGTTTGTTCAAAATTGTGTCTTTAGGGAACATACCTAAACGCTAATAATGGGTGAACAGAGACAATACACATAAAACCTTTGATATTTATATATTAAAAAATTTAAGGGGATATTCCTACAGTTCTTAATCAGCTCTATCAGCGGCGATGAATCTGTGGGATATCCACAAAATTTTTTTACAGATTTTCAGGTCAAGTTGCAAGTGTGTGCGTGTTTTTAAAAATGGTAAAAATCCGATAGATATTTTTTCTCGTGACACTTGTATACTGGAGAGTGTGCAAGTGTCAAAAGCTAAAGCCACATAACTTTTGTACGGCTTGTAAACATTTTCACGTTAGAAAATGTAGAAGTATCACAAGTTATTATGACAAACAACTGGAATATAGGGGCTTGACAGTTGTTGTTTAGACAATTTCATTCAACTTCACAACTTACTTGCTGTCTCATACTTTGGTCTTAAGATCACCGTTGTAGGTGTAGTAACAGTGGTAAGGGCAATAGGAGACATCGTCGCTGATGTCAAAAAGGGTAGATCTGTTAAAAATGGGTTTAGTATTTAAAAAAAAAACATATCAAAATAAAGAAAAACGTGTGTTAAACCAGGGTTAGTAGACATCGTGGTCAACAACAAAGTAGAAGAGACAGAAAATGAGACATCGTAGTCAAGTAACGTTGTTTTCTGGAGTACGTACGTGTCCTAACGGCACAGTATCTTTATAGTTCTCTTGATGACACCAACTCTGGGTTTTATCTTGCAACATTTTTATTTCACGGTAGGGTTTGAATCAAAGGGTCGTCAAGATGCATGAGGCATTTAAGATGTACCATTGTCGTTCGCATAAGTCCTCCGACGGTTTCTAACTGTTAGACTTTCAATTGTCTTGTGAAATATACCATGTCATTGTCAAAACAAGAGGAAGAGAGGGGTATATAAACAGAAAGAACAAACTTGGTTAAATCATTTCTGAATCAGCAATCGAGATGAAACGATCGCACGATTTCAGTGAGAGAGAAAAAGAAGGTAAGAGGCAGCGGCGTGACTTATTGCCTCACACACGAAATGAAGTGTTCACTCAAATCGAAGACATGAGTGAACCTGAACCAACACCTTCCACGTCTGCGACCAGACCGAGAGAGTCTATTCTAAACCAAAGGCCCCCAGTATCACCCGAAAAATATTACCACATTCGAGAAACGGACAAACGTTCCTCTAGAAAATTTAGAACCACGGCCTACACGTACAGGGTGAAGTTTAAAGATTTCAAGTCCGACGTACCGATAGAGAAAGCAGAAGAGTTCATTACCGATGTGTGGGATTCTTTGTTAACCACACTGAAACAGCAATGTCAAGCCAAAGAAGACGATCGCTTGAGACTTTCCATTCATCACGACAATTTGAAGTCTCCCGTATGGATTGAGTTTAGCAGTCCATCAGAATTGACACCTTCCAAAATCATCGACAAGATTCAACACGTGCAACAATCCAACGACAAGTTTCACATCACCGACGGAAAAGCGACACTGTTCATGACCCACGTTTCTCTTCCCCAAGGGACGGGACATGGCAAAAAAGTGTTCTTAGTAGACAACCTTCGCAGTACCAAAAAGAGCCTCGTCCAAATTAACAACCCTCAAGACAAGATGTGTTTAGCACGTGCCATCGTGGTGGGACGAACGTATGCCGACAAGAACAACACGGCAGAATGGAAAAGAGCATGGAAAACTATTCAACAATCGGACCGAGCCAAACAACAAAGAGAGGCAGAATTTCTGTTACAGCGAGCGGGACTATCTAAAGATACACCCTGTGGCATTCCTGAAATGCAAAAGTTGCAAGACGTCTTGGCTCCACGTTACACCTTGAAAGTGCACCCTCAAGAAGTGCGCGGACCTCTGTTGTTTCGAGGCAAAGATTTCAAAGACGGAAAATACATTCACATCTACCATCATAATGAACATTTTGATGCCATTACCAGTATCACTGCATTCCTGTCATACGGTTATTATTGTGAGAAATGTGACTATGGCTATAACAATCGAGAGCAACACAAACAATGTGGATCGAAATGTGAGGGATGTTTAGCCTCTTAACCCTGTTTGGACGAAGGACAAGAACGAATGCATTGCTCTGCTTGTCGGCGAACGTTTGTCAGTCCTGCCTGTTACCAACAACATTTGAAGACGCAAGGTTCACAGCGGAAATGTGCATGTCAACTCCTGAGATTGTGCCCTACTTGTGGACAAGCCATACGTACCAATAATGCCAAGGCACACGTCTGTTCAGGAAAGAAAAGATGTCACATTTGTCACCAAATCGTGGACTTGGAACACCAATGCTACATTCAAAAATACCATTCTAAACATGAAGAAAAAGAAAAAGAAGAGGACAAGAAGAAGAAAGGTAATTTCATCTTTTTCGATTTCGAATGCATGCAAGAGACTGGCATTCACATTCCTAATTTCTGCGTGGCTCACAGAGCGTGCGAAAAATGCATCCAAGAGCCTATCTTGACTCATTGCCCTCACTGTAGCAAGATTCCTGGAGGACGTGAAAAAATCTTTAGGGGACCGAACACATTGACCGATTTTGCCCAATGGGTCTTAGACCCTTTCGACGAAACGTGGAGCCAAGAAGATATCGAACGTTACGGAGATTGTCATCGTTATGCCACAGTCATGGCTCACAATTTCTCGGGATACGATGGACAGTTTTTGTTGAGATACTATACGGAACAAAGTACCGAACGTCCTAAAGTGACTTTAAACGGAGCCAAAATCATTTCCATGCAAGTGGGACAAGTGAAGTTTAAAGATTCGATGAGTTACTTGGCCATGCCTTTGAGTCGCATGCCTAAAACGTTTGGCATGACGGAAATGGCCAAAGGCTATTTTCCTCACTATTTCAATACCGAAGCCAACCAAAATGCTGTTCTACCCCATTTGCCTGAGGCTCACTACTACGACCCCGACAATATGCATAGCGAACAACGAGAAGCTTTCTACTCATGGTACCAGACTCACGCTTTGGACCCTTTCGACTTTCAGGAAGAAATGTTAAAATATTGTCGTTCCGACGTGGACATTTTACGGCGTTGCTGTGGAAAATTTCGACAGCTGTTCATGGAACACGGAGGGATCGATCCTTTGAAAGAAGCCTGCACTATTGCCAAAGCGTGCTCCTTAGTGTACCGCCAACGATTTATGCCCGAAGACACACTAGCTGTCATCAGTCCTCAAACGACCCATTTTGTCAAACGTCAATACTCGGTCAAAGCACTACGCTGGTTACATTACTTGTGCGACAAGGAAGACAAATGGATTCAACATGCCCGCAACGGAGGAGGTGAAAAGACCATCGGAAGGTATTCGGTGGATGGTTGGGACTTAGATAACCCACAGATCGTGTACGAGTTTAACGGTTGCTTATTTCACGGATGTCCCACCTGTTACCCTCAACGTCACACTAAAAACCAGTTTTTACAACGGACCATGGAAGAATTGTACCAGGTTACTTGTCAACGTCGCTTGAAGTTAGAAGAGCAAGGATACCAAGTGATAGAAATGTGGGAACACGAATACGATCAGCGATTGAAAACCGATCTCGAGTTTAAGCGTATCGTGGAAAGTTACAAGCTGGTGGACCCTCTGAACCCAAGGGACAGTTTGTACGGAGGACGGACGAATGCCACCTGTTTGCTGTGCCAAGCCGACGAGGAGAAAGGAGAAGAAATCAAATATTTGGACGTGTGTTCTTTGTATCCGTACGTGTGCAAATATTGTCATTTTCCCTCAGGGCACCCACAATTGCTGACCGAACACATCGACGTAGACAATATTCGACAATACGAAGGATTGATCAAGTGCAAAGTCTTGCCTCCCACGAATTTGTACCATCCCGTTTTACCACATCATTGCCAAGGAAAACTGATGTTTCCTTTGTGTCGTACTTGTACTGAAACGTGTAACCAAGACCACCCTTGTCAGCACACTCAGGAAGAACGTGACTTGACGGGTACGTGGGTTAGTGTAGAATTGTTTAAAGCTTTGGACCTGGGATACCAACTGTTAGAAGTGTACGAAATTTACCACTTTCCCAAGACAGAAAAGTACCATAAGGGCGAAGAGACTCAAAAAGGCATTTTCTCAGAGTACGTGAATGCTTTTTTGAAACTGAAGCAAGAAGCCAGTGGTTATCCTTCCTGGTGTCACACTTCCGAAGACCAAACAAAATTCAAAGAGAAATACTGGGAACAGGAAGGTATCACTTTAGACCACGTGGAAAAAAACGAAGGAAGGCGATCGTTTGCCAAAGTGATGTTAAATTGTTTGTGGGGCAAAATGGCACAACGACCGTGTTTACCCAAGACGGAGTATTTGTCAGAACCTTCCCGCTACTTCCAGATGATTCACGACAAAACCAAATACATGAAACATGTAGACGTCGTTCGTGAGGACTTGCTCTTAGTTAATTACGAAGAAGAACTGGACTTTGTAGAAGCTGACGAATTTGGAAATGTCATCATAGCAGCTTACGTGACAGCTCATGCTCGCTTAAAACTGTATGAAGCTTTAGAACTGTTAGGAGATCGTGTGTTGTATTTTGACACGGACAGTTGCATCTACATCAGTCGTTTGGGTCAACATCAACCTAAAATCGAAGGAGACCGTTTAGGAGCCTGGACAGACGAGCATCCCGAGGACAAGATTCTAAGTTTTGCCAGTGGCGGTCCTAAAAATTACGGATACGAATACCGTGACCCACAAGGAGAAGTGCACACGGAGTGTAAAGTGAAAGGATTGACTCTCAATTATCGCACCAGTCAAGTGGTAAACTTTGGCGTACTCAAAGAAGCCTTGCAGTCTGGACAGGATGGAAACTTTAAAGTGACCACTTACCAACCAAACACGATTGTACGTTTACCCACACATCAAATCGTCAGTCGACCCTTGGAAAAAGTCTATCAAATCGTGTACCAGAAGCGAGTACGGCTTCCTAATCACTTCACTTTACCGTACGGACACGCTGATATTGCTCAGCATATAAAAAGGGACAACTTCCAAGACCAATAATTCATTGTCACTGCAAGTCAAAGAGAGAAGATGAATACTTTCAAAAAGAAAGTATCGAACGTAAGAGAAACCCGAGTGCGATGCTGTATCTCACAATCTTACCACCAATGCAGTGACACATCTTAGTTGTTTATTTACTAACGCCATGGCAAACTACGTGCAACCAGTGTGACTTCCAGACTACAAGACTTTACCTTGTGGACATGCTGTTATCACCCAGCATAAAAAGGGACAATTTCCAGGAACGACACTTTATTGCGAGGACAAACGTCGAGAAAGATGAATCACTCTAAAGCAGATGAAAGAAAAGAAGGAACAAACATCATTGACTTCTTTCACCACCAAACCGTCACATCAAAGTACGTCCAAGAAGGGAAAAGACTCATTAGACCTAAAAGAATATTTTAGCATCCAAATGATTCAGACGTCGAATTCGATAAAATTTAAGACGACAACTTACACATTCACGGTGAAATTTAAAGACTTTGCGCCTGATGATGAAGCAGGTTTTATTACGGACTTATTTGACTCGATATTAGAGGAGCTCAAACGTCTGTGTGAAGTCAAAGATCGAGGTCGTTTGAGCCTATGTATCATGACAGTTTGAACTCTCCTGTATGTCTCGGGTTTAGTGCACCTGCAGAATTAACTTCTTCGAAACTATTGATGGCTATTGCTTCGACGATGCAGACGATGAGAGAAACATTTGACATCACCGATGGAAAAGTGACCATTCATATGGCATACGTTGTACCTCCATGGGAAGAAGACAATAATCACCATTGATATGATTGCCGATACGCGTACCTAGCACAATGGAGATAACAGCAGATTTAAGAATAAAAGAGAGTATGTGATGGGAAACATCTACACAGACCACACAAGTGATAGCTGACTAGATCTAAACAACGTGTGTGAATGAAATAGAGAGAAACATGAACTTTGTCCTATTTGATTTTTTGTTACATATCTTGATTTAGCTTTTTTAAAAATCGACATTAATTGTAGTATGAAAATGTCATTCTTTAATGAAATGTATATACGTTGCATGTTTCTCGTGAAGGCATAAACTTTTAATTTTAAAAAGTAGTTTATTAGAACCAAGAACTAAATAACTTGTCAATAGGTTTGTTCCATGTCTAATATTTTTATGTATTAAATGGATCGTGCTTAGACCATAGCACAGGCCAGAGAGCCCATGTATATAATTGAATAAATGTTTTGTACCCATACAATAGACTTTTCTTGTTATTTCTTATTGTTCTTATTATTATTCTGTCTCTGAATCTTTCTTCGGAACATCTTTGTCCTCTTTTTGTGTGACTGGATGTACATTTATTTATTTCTGTACATCGGTATGTGTACCTATCAACCCTTCGTCCTATAAATACATTTCACCCTTAAATAGTTTGACCCTATAAACCCTATGATGCCACCCATGTTCAATTACCTTTGACCTCAAGACGACATTCCATTGTTAAATTCCCATTGACACCAATTTTGATATACCCATTTTAACGTTAAAGTCCCATTGACGCTAAATTAGCACCATCTCTTGTCTCTGTGTTCATTTCCCCATTCACTTCACGTTAAATTTCCCCATGTTAAATTCCCATTGACGCCAAAGTATCCCAGGGGTGTTTGTAATGTATTTTTCCATTGACGCTAAACTATCCCCCTATACTACTATTGTGATGTATCTTTAGAAAAATAAACAACCAAACAACAACAACAACACCCCACAAACAACAACATAAAACATACCATGTAACTGAAGGTGCTGTAGAGACAAACCTGGCGATAAATGACAGTACGATAGCGAAAGTGGAATTCAATATGATTGGTGGAATGGAAGTCATTATTGCAACCATTGACGGTATGAGGATGTCTGACAGTGATAAGAAAAGTCTTGTAGCTAAGAATTTCAAACCAATGGGGAAATTACCAGATCTTGCAAATACTTTTTATGGTATCTCTATTCATTTTGCGAGGTTTTAAGCAATGCATAATATCAAATAAAAAGATCAATAATTTGTTTCGATAATTAAACTTAATTATTAAAGAAAATTATTATAATCCGTGGCAATCGTCATTATGTCAGGTTTGGCCTTTATAGCGCATTCACACATTCAACCAAAACAGTATATTTTTACTAGACAAAAGTTGGGGAGGGGGACTGATATGTGAACATTTTTATTTTGAACCCTGTCAAAGATGTATCAAGGATATTATAGTTGACTTTATAGAGCGAGCATGCTTACATTGGAAAGTATGTCAGAAACAGGTAGTTGCGTAGGTACATCAGAGTGCATTTATTATCATGTGTAAAAACGTGTTTTGTGCTATTAATGAGAAGGTAAATATCCTGAATATAGATGTCGCGAAGAGTTCAGTAAAAGGTAATTATTTCCTACTTGTCGATTGCAGAGTTAAGCAAAAGGTTAATTATTACACTTATGGATATCAGGTACAGTTCAGTAAAATGTTAGTGCTCTTATCGACATCACGTAGAATTCAGTAAAATGCAGTTAAAGTTTGCTTGTTTTTGTGTAAATAGACTATCTAGTGGTTTTGGCCAATCCAATGTTTATGACAAGGAATATACTCTCAGACCTCCTAATCCATAAGTACAGTCCAAACATATAAAACGGGATGTGAACATATATTTGATGCTGCATTGAACAAGTTTTTCTTTCATTTACATGTAGTTACCTAGACATTGATGCATCCAGTATCAATGTTTTTATCACCGACATTATTCATTCAGTTTTCATATTTGTATATATTTCCACGCCAAAAAATTCAATGTTGACGCAAGAATTCCTTCTTAATTATTTTAATTTTTAAATTTGTCTTGCAGTCAAATGGATTTATATAGTGTAACGAACAACATATGTAAATGCAACAAGTGTTTATAATACGATTAAAAGGTAACATAGAGTAGGTCCAATATATACCTTATTTTTCATTTAGTTTCTGTAGGACATATAAATAAGGATACAAATTCTTACAATTTCACGATTGTATTGAAGAACAAACGATTTTATTTATTATGGTATCATTTCGAATTTTTAGTACATTGGATATGACAAAATTAAAGGGATGAAACAAGCACCATTCTATTTAACTTAAAGGGTTTGACAGCTATAGCGACAACCAAACCAAGAAAATTATTTCAAGAAGTACTTCACGACGATTAAAATAACAACGAATAATAATAATGATAACAATAACAACAATAACAATAAACACTCATCGTGATTGGTAGCAGGTTAAACTTTCATATTATTTGATTTTAATCCTTAGGTGATAATTTACATCTATTCACACATCACAGTATTTTTCGCATAGAGATTGACACAAATTGTTGTGCTGAGACTATAGTACCAGGTATATATATATATATATATATATATATATATATATATATATATATATATATATATATATATATATATATATATATATATATATATATATATATATATATATATATATATGTACGAGTCCTTGTTGTTTTATTGTAGGGATAAACTACGCCAGCCTCTTCTTTGGCAGATTATGACAAAATAAAGGGTGCTTAAAAACCAACGAATGCATTTATTAAAATAATTGTAGGAGTAGAACAAACGGGTCATTCTTTATTTATTGTATGTAGTTTACATAACTGTGATTATGAGAGGCGAGAAACGCGAATGGCAAGTCATTATTGCTTCCCCATCTTGTTATCAAACGTTTCATGGAAAACTGGCACTGACATACTTCGTTTGCTTGCCGAGCCATGTAACAGCTTCAGAAGTTAAAAATCTGAGCGGCTGGGAGCCACCACAACCATGAAAGGGTTGAGACTCTGACTAAACAACACGCACGCGCGCACGTGTGTGTGTGTGTGTGTGTGTGTGTGTGTTATGAAATTTTAACGTAGCTTTAACAATATTTGAGTAACAGCTCCAGATCTTAAAAAGGTAAACGGCTGGGATCCACCACAATCATGTAAGGGTTGAGACTGACTAAACAACGTTTGTGTGCGTGTGTGCGTGCGTGTATGTGTGTGTGTTTGTGTCTTTGTGTTAAACGTAGGTTTAACAATATTTGAGTCATATCGCAGGTGTGGTAGTTTATAGTGCAAATAAAGGTTTAGATGACTGCAAAATAGAAAAGTTACGATTCTCACCGGACCACAATGCAAGAATAGGTGCTTACTGATATCTATGCACAAAGCGTCCTATCAAAAAGCTGGTAGACCTACACAATAGAGATTGTCGCATAGTTTACTGACCGAAAATGGGCAAGGTGAGGCACTGGTCCCAAAGTATCCGAAAGGGCGGTATATTGCCTTAAGGAAAGGACTTTTTCAAGATAGACGAATTTGTAAACCTGTCTCTGATAGACTACTACGAATAAGTTGATTGGGATTTCCAAAGATAATAGAAACACGAACTTGCATAGATATATGTTAGAGTTACACCAATCATTGTTGATTTGATTTTAATTATATTAGACCTTAAGAAATATAATTACCACATAACGGTCATCATATAATTTGTTGTCAAAATTTGCCCGAACTGACCAATCTACGATGAACCCCAAAATGTCTTGCATCGATATCAAAGTTTGGCTGCGTAGAAGACGGCTGCCTTGTATTGCTATCAAAATTCACGGCAACGAGATCTGCCGGTTCTAACCAAAGTGGGCATTACAAACGTCAGAACGCTAGTTTACCTCGTCCGGCATAAAATCTATCTTTAGTTTCATGTCAATATCGTAACGTTTTTCGAGCATACTTAAGCCAATAAGTTGGTTAAGGTATAATCTCTACCTCTAGAGACAAACTACAAGCTTATTTTATTTATAAGTAGCATCCTCTCTGAAAAGCAAACGAGACAAATTAATCTGAAGACTGTTGCAGTCATAATGAAAGCCCTCTGTGAGAAAGACTGGAACACTAAGGTTTATTGCATTACTGGCGAAGAGAATGAGGATTTTACCCGCGAACTGGAATGTTATACGCGTAACATTGAGCCCAGTATTTCATTTGTCACAGCATTGTCCATGAGGGTTTTCAGTTCTGTAGACAAAAAAAAAAAAAAAAAAAAAATTTCTGACTGGCGACGTAGTAGGCAACCAATCATACGACGTTGCGGAATTAATCGAAGAGTGCTACAAGAATGTCAAGGAGTGAATCAGCTAATTATTCAGCGGTGTATTTCCCTTGGATGCGATTTCATATTACAACCCAAATCTTGTTTCTCCTCTACAGCGGGGACCAGCGATATGTGCAAGGGCTACTATTCAGAAGTTTTCAGAGCGACGGGCACCAAAGTTATTGACATTGACATTACTCTTGCTTACACCCACGTAATAGCAAAATTGTCGTCTCTGCCCGTGCTGCTCAGGTCTGACTGCCACCAGAAGCGCTTTGTCGACTGAATCGGGTCAGTCAACTTTTACGTAGTTGGAAAACATCTTCCTATTGTCTCCCCTTCAGTGATGACTTTCTCGCTGTGTCATCAAGTAATCCGAAAGCGGGCATTGGTTTTATTATTCCGGGACTGACAAGGACAAGATGAACTGGAGTGGAAAAGCGCAATTTAGCTAACAGGCATATTGTAATCTGGTCACATAAAGACAACGACAAGCATCTCAGCGGAATGGAACTTACTGACAGAAAAGGAACAGCTAGCACACTATTTGAGTAGAAGACACATAAAGAGATATTGCTGTATGTAAGTTAAAACGTCAAATATACCCAACTCTCTAAAGTGGTCAGATATACAACACGGAAGATATTGAAGAAGAAAAGTTGAACTTATGTGATATCCTCGAGTGAATTATACGAAACATCCAAAGGTACAGTACTTTTCTGCTTATTGTGGACTTCAACACCAAGGTTATGGATATAATTACGTACAGTAAAAATGTCATTGAAAAGCATGTAATGGGTAGCATGAATGACAACGGTGAATCTCTTTTTTCTACGACTTGCTGCCTGGTTAATGTTTGCACACAAATACAATCTCACCCTGCCTGGGAGATTACGACATGGCAGGACACAGAAAGACTGACAACATCATTATAACCTGCAAATAAAGATGATGTCTGTATGTTGTGAGTTTGATAAGAAACGATAATAATGGCAATGGCCACAATCTCATAGTGAAAATGTGACATTAAAACTGAGGAAAGCCAGAACTGTAGACCTTAGAAAAGCATCGTTTTGATGTCTTCAAACTCGAAGACTAAGAGATGAAGACTAATTTCAATAAATTGTTTGAATACCATTTGAGCACTCTCCAAGATTAGACATGAGATAGAGCTCTAAATCTATACCTATAACGGTATTCTCGAAACGTTTACTGGGGAGAAAAACTCCTGAGCTGAAAGGAAGGAAAAAAAGTAGAGTACACACACACACACACACACACACACACACACACACACACACACACACACACACACACACATTAAATATGTTTGAAGTTAGAAAAAAAAGGATGGGACAGTATGCTGAAGAGAATTTAACGTTCTGCACATTTGCTTTCATGTGTTCAGTTTCTAGAATAATCGCAAATAGCTCAACATGATGCTCATGCTTGTGTCTGTCTCTCTCAAAATATTTTTGTGTTGTGTGTTATCAAAGTAGGGGAGACTTCTCAAATTTCTTTTTGAGTGCATTTCTCTGTTACATATTTGTTGTTTGAATTTAAAGAACTCCATCAGTAGAAGACAACCAAATGATTATTATTTTGAAAATAGTTCCTAATGCGTGAAAACCTTGACTAAGATGACCAGACTAAGACAATAAAACAGCCAGATTATTCTGCTACTTGGGGGATAAAAAGGGATTCAATTCAAACAAAACTGGGAGGTTCAATTTGACCTCACACCAGACGATAGATCGCTCCGCTTACTACATCACGTGACTTCACATACAACAAACATGCAGTATGTGGCTAAGAAATATATTTCAGTTTATGTGATATGTTTATTTAATGTGATTTGTATTATTCTTAAAAATCCAAAATTCCAAAGTTGCATTAATTATACTGCAATAGAAAATATTTATATATGTAGTCAAGGTGGTACTTTAATAACCTAAGTGTTTTATTTCACTAATACTAATTATTATTATTATTATTATTATTATTATTATTATTAATATATTATTATTATTATTATTATTATTATTAGTATTATTATTATTATTATTATTATTATTATTATTATTATTATTATTATTATTATTATTAAGGTTTTTTTGTAACGTATAACGGTAATGTTTTTTTTATATTTTTGAGGTGCTGCTTCGGAAAGAATTTTTGGAGAAACAGGGTTCGTTATATCGTTAGCTTCTGGATCTTGTTCTCGTGTATCTCTCGTAACACGTCTAAAATGGCACGTCCAGTTCGCTTACAAGGACATTTGACAGACTCAGGAGACAAAAACATGAAAACAACTGGGAGCCACCACCACCACCAAACAGTACAGAGCTGCAGTGGTGATATGTGTCTTGAGAAAGGATAGTGCAGTCAGAAACTTAAGCTTAGAGGCATGCTTGAAAATAAACATTCTCTTGGATATAGCTGGATATTTATTAAAACATTCGTGTATGTATGTATATATATATATATATATATATATATATATATATATATATATATATATATATATATATATATATATATATATATATATATTTCTATGTCATACACAGTCACGGACAGGCAGTCGTAGTCGAGTCATACAAAGTCGTAGAGTCGTGAAGTCAGAGTTATACAACTTCTTGTACCTTAGAAAAGGTATATTTGTGCTAGAAGATGTTGTCTGTTCGTATGTCTACGTAGAACTACATGTCTTGTTAGAGGAACTATTTTTTACTTCGTTTTTATGAATAATTGTTTTCCTGGAGAACAATATTACTGATTTGGACAAAGACATTTTCCCGAAAATATTCTAAATTGTAACGGGACAACACAAACTGTGCTTTATTTTGTAAATTCTGGAATTTTCAGTTAGCCTTCGTCTGACGTGGTCATCCGCCATTTTGGACCAGAACTTCAGACACTTCAGACTGAGTTTAGAACGTTTTACAGGACTTATATTTCTATTTTGAACAAAATTTGGATCATTTCTGTAAACCGTAAGTCTTAAAAGAAGTGAAAATGACGATGAGCTATATGGTCAAGCTACTTTCAAGTAGTATCCACTCATAGACCGGCTTCAGCCAAAAAAACAACAACAGGAAGAGTGTAGTGATGAAACCATGCCAAAACAAATGAGGTTGTAACTCTGCCCAGCCAATTCATGTTTGTGACAGCCAAAACACATCAGGATAAAGACTCGCGCAAAAAAGAGTAAGGACACGAATTTAACAAAAAGGGCAGAAATATGACCTTGCTAATGTTTTTACTCTTAGCGTCATAATCGAAAAGGATTGAAGACCTGCACAATAGAGATTGAGGTTACATTTACTGACTAAAAAAGAAGGCAAGGTGCTACCATAGTCCCTAACTGTTTAGAAAGGCGGTGTGATGCTGCAGAAAAGGATGCCAGGCGTTTCTTATCGGAGTTCTAATTTAAGATAGTCGTTACCCAAAAAGACGTCCCACAAAACAAGATCGTGTTCTAGGACGGTACACATGTATTTGAAATATATCCATTCTATCGTGTTTTGATTAAAATGATATTTAAATATTTTATGGCAGTTATTAGTTTTGAGGTTAAAGGAAATGTGTTATCATTATGACTGTTCTGTTTCCCTAGAGAACTGTTACTTTAAGATGTTTATGACAGTTAGTAAAGGAGAGAATTTCCTTTCTGAATTTGGTTCAGGGAATAACACAGCCTCAATATAAGTTGAATTGAAGCCATCCGACAAATGTCTTGATCAATCGTCAATCGTTTGAAAGTCCTTGTTCAGTACATAGTCGATCCTGGTAAGTATTTAAATATTATCTCATGGCAACACGTATGAACTATCATTAGCAAAAAGTTTCTCTGCGCTCAAGAGATCATTATCGATATTGTTAATATACAAAATAAACCGGAACAGGCCTTGTGTTATATGAGCCACTTACTCTTAAGTATGTTTAAATAGCTGCATTCTAATTACTTGCCACATTTGTGACGAAGAACAGTTAAATGATGGTAAGAGAGGTTCTCCAACGCTGAACACTGAGATAAAGATTACCGGTATAATTGCGTGTGAAACGTCCGAAAGGAGGTTAAAGCATCGTTATGGTTGATCTCTATAGGTTACTGCTTTTGTATGGGAAAATATGAACAAGTTTATTGCATGGTTATATTGTACGACCTTGGGAGTGCAGCATATCCTTCCGATAAAACCAGTAATGCAGTAAAGTGTATATTATATGCTCATTTTCTTATTTTAACCAAGGATTAAATATCAAAAGAAAAATGCAGTGTAACAAACAAAGTAGCCGAATGTATGCCATATTCAAAACTAAATACACAATCGCAGCTGCATCCTTACTCAATCACATTTTTAATGCGCACGTAAATCCGTCAATACAAATTTGAAGTAGGTAGCGCACTAGACGTAAGTTTCGAAAGAAAATGGCGTTTGGTTTATTTAAAATTGAATTTGGAGTAATTGTGTTAATGAATGCACATTACAACTTCCATTTGATTTGGAATAAATACGTTTTTGTATTTTTGTCGATTCGACTCAATTTCGTGATTATGGTCTGGATTTATCTACATGAAGTAACGTACATCAGATTTTAGCAGCGTCTGCTAATGTCATTGTATTGAATTGTGTTGACATCGGCGGTCGTGTTTCTCTTGTCATTGAATGATTCAGATCACAATGTGGGAAAAATTATGAAACATTTGAATTGCAGTTATCGACAGGACGCGGTGGAATGTAATGCTTATTTCATTGTGAGTGCAGTAAGGGCATGTAACTACACTTGGAATAATTAGAAAATAAAATACAATTTCGAAATGTGTAATCATTCATAAGAACCATAACATGGCTCATATAATTCGGATTTGCAGAACTACTAAAGTATATTTTGAGGAAATTCAGGAGGTAAAATTGTAAGAATATTTTTGCCATTTTTATTACCAGGTAAAGAAGACAATTTATGCCTTATAGCTTGCATATTATTGTTAGGACCTTATCTTGCGTCTATACAGTAGCTAGCCTAAATATGAAACATAATGCCAAAAAACGATAACGCGGAATGTGTCAGAGTTGCTGATATGTGTCAGTTTATGAAACATTTGCTGGTATGTGGCAGTCCATGAAATATCTGCTTTAGTTCATTCATTAAAATTGTTCACGTTAAAAAATAGAATTGTTTGTGTATAATAGAAATTACTTTATTCAGTTGCAATAAGTATGAATTGAGCACGAAGAGTGCAATATCACAATATTGAACGATTCAGACAATGTAAAGTTCACGGAGAAATAAATGAGAATATAATAAAGTATAATTTACATTTTGATGTGATGATAGCGTTGTCGTTATTGAAAGCAGCGCAATCGCCTGAGTTTTCACAGTTGTGCCTTAAATCGAGATAGAAGCAGGAAACATTTTCTCAACAGTGTCGCTGACAGATGCAATTCTGTCGGCCGGTAAGTATACATCCTCCTCATTTGAAAACGTTAGGGCAGGTAAAATACTTTCCAATTCGACATAACACCCAGCTCACTTTTTGTCACATACTTGACCAGGTCTGCCTTTATGACTCCGGCATTTTGTCCGTTGAGCGGTAACCGAAAGATGTGTCGCCACTAAACGGAAGCATGACTCTGATAACTTGCAGTGGTGCCACAGAAGTCTCCATGACCAGGTAGATTTATAGTGTGCTGGCGGAACGCTTACCGATGTCAATTACATGAGTGATAGTGCAATCCTGCATATTAGTTAGTCAATATAGATAACGCTTTCTATAAGCATAATCTGCGCCAGTGTGGTTTTCCATAGAATACAGTAGCATGGTACTGATCTCTCATTGAGAATATTATCAGCTGTGTTTCTCCGTGGAGGTGGACTTAGAGCATCACAATATTAAACTGAGGCATCAATTGTTGTACATGCACCTGGACCTTTAATTGTGTCACCACTTGCCGATTGGACGAACCCAACGTTGGCGGCTAGAGAATAGAGATATAATGGTTGGTAAGGAAATATAATGATGACCTGCCTTGCCGCCGCATTGTATTCGGCAATCATTTCAGGACGGGAAACCTGCAGTTACTGTCTCGAGAATATGTGTGCTGTAATATCCATCTGCAATGGTGATGATTTCTAACCCGGTTTGCAATTGATTGTTGTCAAGCGCAGCCAAATTGTTAATCCATCTTGATCTGTACTAAATCTTCTTCGGTGCAATTGGGCCTTTGAGTTCCACTTGTTCTAGAGCCAAAGACCCTACTTGATGCATTAGTTTAAATAGCATACATTGTTAGCATTTGTGAAAGCACTTATGAACGTTTGTGCGAAATAGATGATATTTCCACAAACACTATGCCGACAAAATTATCCACATCTGCAACGAGTCTAACATGAACAAATGCAGACAAAACAAAGCGCTGGCCAAACTGTTTAGCTATAGTGTTGAACATGGCTACCAGAAGGTGCCTAATGTTCTACAGGATCTAAGTATATAGGAGTTGATGTTCATGAAAACACAGTGTTGATTACGTCACACAAGGCACTGAGGCCAACCAAAACTTTGTGTATTTACACTGGAAAAGTCGCAAGCTTTTACCTTTCCTGAAAGGGTGCTTCTTAATAAAACTGTTAAACTGTATACTTGCACAGTCCTAGGTTTGCAAATGAAATGTCCATTACAACATTGGTTGTTTTGTACAAACAGTTTCTTCTCAATGCGAAAAAGAAAATTATAGGTCGTGAATAAAGCTCCGCAGAGTTGTTTACTAGTTTCCAGTTGTTGATAGGGCACACTAAACCCAAGCTGGAGATTAACTTTGGTGGCAGATTGTTTATATTTTCAAGTAATAAAGAGATTCAAATTGGCACCTTTGAAAGGTATAACAGCAACTTTCTTATATCGGACTACAAGATGTCGATATTCACAATTGTGGATATTAATTCCACAGGAATAACTATACAGTAAGTGGCATAGTATAACAACCAAAGCAAACAAAATATGAAGATGTTGATTCGAATATTCCAACCAGCTATTGAAAGGGTGGACCATGAAAAACGCTGATCTGCTCGCCATAATATTGTAGTAAGCTCACTAAATAAGTAAGAGAATCTACAATTTATGAAGCCAATATAAAATGCTTGTTATGGGGACATTGTGGTGGGGAATTATGTTTGACTTCTCATCTGAATACAAGTGCTTGCAGCACTAGTACCAATCGTGACTAGTCTTCTCGCTACGTTGTTTCAACGAAAGCGAGTTCAGTTCCGCTCGAAAACGGTAAAGAACTATATACAGCTGTTGCGATAAAAGCACCACGACGTTTCCGTGCAGAGAGTCGATGGCCTAGACAGCCGCCATCAGCAATAATGAAACGATTGATCTAAAAATTCTCGGACCATCCGCTGCCGCATTTTTAATTGATGTTCCAAGATCTCAGCCAGCTACCCAAGTTACTGTTTTATCTTTGCTTTTGTGCCTTACTAATCTTGCTTGGCGAAAGGTCTGTCAATGTGCCATGCTAATATTGAAACTATAGCAACTCCGTATTCTCAGAAAGAACAATTTGGCCAATAAGCGGCCGTTTCATTTTTAATTCTTTTGATTTTGATGCCATTTTCTGTAAGCTCACTTTATTGGTTTTGGAGTTTAAATCTGGATTTTAAGGCCTAGAATTTCCAGCTCTGGAAGACTAAAGGGCTCCTGCAGCGTCGTCTCCCTCACTGTCGTGTCCTTAGACCCCCAAAACTCGACTAGCTGAATCTCTTCAACGGCCCTGTCTGCTGGTAACGTTATCTATACATTTCGCACCTTTCGTGATGTTATGCGATTGACCTCTGCTCGCTGCAGATTTAATACCAGATAATTGTAAATATTTTTTTTTTCTCCAGGCAAATGCGCTCAACAGATCCAAAAAACTACATCTATACATCCACACGCCTAAAACCGCGAAAAGTGTTTTTATCAACACTCGCCGGTCTTGACGTTTAGTGAACTCTGCTTGCCAAACGCTTGTTAGAAATGAAACCAGTCAACCTTGGGAGCCTGGACTTCAACTATGTAGCAAAAGCCGTTACCATTACTGGCCTGAGCTTTTGGACAGACGATGTTCTAAATGAGAAAAGCATCATTCTTTCTAATATAATTAAGACTGCGTAAGAGCAAAACAATAATAACGGAAATGACTCTAGTGATTGGTGTGAAATCACTAATGCCCTTGTAGTCGATGTCTCAAATTTACTTTTTCCAAATATTTTATTTAAATAAATAAGAGGTCAGTGAGGATGCCTAATTATTGCTGTGGATGAGGCTTAAGCCGTTCAGGCATGTTATAATCACAAGCGGGAAGAGC
This sequence comes from Potamilus streckersoni, assembly GCA_016746295.1. Classification (NCBI taxonomy): domain Eukaryota; kingdom Metazoa; phylum Mollusca; class Bivalvia; order Unionida; family Unionidae; genus Potamilus; species Potamilus streckersoni. The sequence continues at coordinate 1,983,428 of JAEAOA010000627.1, forward strand.
GTATTGACTTCCTCTCTGTAAAAACAAAAGACGAACAGGTGGCAGAGATTAAATTCGAAGAGGTTCAAAAATAAATCCATGAACCAGCGACTATACAGCTTTGACAAGAGTTCAAAATGTTCTGATTGTCACACACCATCGTCTAAACAGCGAATATTCAAAATGATGTTTGTTGTTCCGGTATCTATCAGCCGTCGGCTGTGTGGCCTACAAGCACTTTCAAAAGAATTGTAAGAGCTGATCAGACTGTTGCCTTTTTGTTGTAAAAAATTGGAATGGCTCTTTTGCACACCAGTGTCTCTTGGAACGATAAACCATAGGAACTATAAAACACAATGCATACTAATCTTGCCACAAAAAAGTACAACACGTTGGGTTGTTAGAAGGGTGTGGAATATAGCAAACTTCATGTAAAAGCCGCGAAAGTCCTACATGTTGTCATGTTGTCTCTTGAAAAGCAGACCATTTGATAGATTTACATGCCGGCAAAACACGCGATTTCTCTGCATCAGTTTAATGCTTTAGCGAGGCAATCCTGACGTACCTGTTCCTTTTTCCACAGGACAAGACCTGGCGACACACATTTCAGCACGCGCTGACCGTGACTGATAACCCCAGCCTTTACATAGAGGCATAACCCATTACAACAAAAGGAGACTTCCAATATTGTCGATGCTTTGGCACGTGTCTTCAAGTTGTGGAATTTAAATGAGCCAAACCACTGCAGCTTGGCCCTAATTAGGAGTTTAAGGGTGCAGACTATTGTAAAACTTGGCCCTAATTAGGAGTTTAAGGGTGCAGATTATTGTGAAGAGATTAAACTGTACTCTAGCCATTGGGCTGGGTACACACCAGTTAACGCAAGAGATCTTTGCAACCGAAACGGCAAGCGCGTATGAATTTGATAACAATGAGTGGGATCGATGACTACCTGCCGTTATGGCGGCCACTATGGTGAGGCAATGTGGTGCACCGGAAACAAACCTGTTGATATGATTTGTGCGGGATACGCGTACATCATCGGTGACGCAACCAATCAATCTAGAGAAAAACCAAAACGAACCATACTGAGGCCCATATATGACCCGAGAGAGCTTGACGTTCGTCAACATTGTATCAGTTACCCTATATGTTCTTTAAATGTCTACACGCTGAAGTACGCATTAATAACGCGGCTTGCCTGTACTATAGCAGCTAATTTTCAACGGCGATACAAGTGTAAGAGCGCGATGATTTTACATGAAGAGCGGCATATTATGTTCCCTGATATACAATTACCACCGGAACAGATCTTCAGTAGTCGTTTTCACTATACATATCGTTGTTGTTGAAACCATAACTTTGTTACTAGAACAGTGAGGCGCATTTCCTGATTTCGATTACACTCCATAAAGTTACCATCCAGTGATCCTTTTCTATTCCAGGATGTCCGCATCAAACTGTTGAGCTTCTCGATGATCATAGGACAACACATTTGTATGTTACAGGAAGCATAGCGGTTATATTTATATCTCTACCAATTTTAGCACAGCTAAATCTAGAAAATTTATCTGGTCCATTTTGTTTTCAGAAAGGACTTCACGTCAAGATATGCATGCATGGTGCTTCTAATTTCCTCACACTATATGTTTACTGTTACGAGGCGCATTTTTTTCGGCATATATGGGTTCATATTTTGGTTCGGTAAACTTACTTCACCTCTTCGTTGTAATTGGCGTCCTCCTCCGGCCAGTCATTAGACTAATCTCTGTCAATAGCAGGCTGGTGACTCTGATTCCCCACAACATATTATCTGAATATTCTGCGTTTCGAGCCACCCATTAAATAGCATGGGCAGAATAACACTTTGAGCTATGGATTCGACTCTTCTTTCGGGTAGCCATTTCTGCGAGAAAACTAATTGATTTGTGCATAACTCATTGATCTTACATCGCCTTTGAGACCCTATGCTGTGGAGATCATATGACCGTGTGGTTTGTGCTTATCCTTTCCCATCATCTGGTTGAAAACTCTACAGAAATAGATATAAGTTGACAGAGCTTATACAAATACGGAGAGTCTCTCTTTTATGATATTTTGGGCTGTCATTAAGAGAAGAAAGTATATTTTGCTAACAAGTCATTGAACCATTTACACGATTTCATGAATAATTTATGAAATTTGCAGTCAAGATGGGTGGTGATTAAGCAGAAGGACTTTTCAGCGTCGTATACGTTGACATTGCTCAGCCTCTCCATGTGTGTTTCTTTTGGAAATCACTGCAGCATGCCGTTAAGGCTAATGTTAATACATCCGAGGATTGGTGCTTGGATGTGAATGCATTGAAGCTGCAAGCTCTCATAGTATATTAAAACTGGGGAGAAGTCGTAATCTTAGGAAAACATATTTCAGCCCACACTCATTAGTAAATAACCGTCGGATCATGCGCCAGGTGTAATCAATCTTACCAGTATCAAATTCTGTCCAATTTCTTGCCCTTCAGACGTCATAAGCTTTTAAGTGGAAGTGTAGCCTCGGCTACATTCATATCCGTGAACAATCATGTATCAACCATTACCCGCAAAAGCTCAAATAGAGACAAACTCATATCGTTCTTGTCATCCTCGTCTTCCGCTGGTGAGCTAAAGTAGTGGCTATACCAGGCTGAAATAATCGATGGCAATCTGGATACAAGGCTCGAGATGTTATGCTTGTAAAAAACATGTTAGGTCTCTGTCAGGTTGTGCGCATTGTTCCGTTATTTTCGTTAATTTTCAATAAAGATGAATCATTATCAGCATGGATGCCATTATGAATGTATATTCGTACTTATATACACGTACCTATGCAAGCAGCGTATACAATATGAATATAGCAGATGATAAACAGAGTACACGATAAAAAGACGATAGAGGAAGAGAGGCAAAAGAGTAGAAACAAGAGAAGAATTCATTGGCTTCCGCAGACTGAATTTACGACTGTCGAGGTGTACGAGGTGCATTCAATTGTTCTGAATATTAGTGGGCTGGACGACAAAGTTATTCATCAATGAAAATGTCAGTCCGTGCCCTCAGGGTATTCTCAATGCACCTCAACACTCTTTCTTGGTCTAAAAATCCAATTGTTTAATGCCATTTCGCATGAACGTTTTGGTCTGCTGCTCATACACAGGAAAACTGTCTTTGATAACCTGATTCAGCCAAAAATCAAGTGGGGCTAATCAGCGCTGAATTTATGATTAGGCAATGTTTGGATGCTTGATCCATCATGAGGTTTGTTACGACGGCGGATGTATCTACGGGATCTTTGGGTACCAGTGCGATTATGGGTAGTTTGGTAGCGCTTCACAACTTATCTTGGAAAGACTTTGGAGCTATATACATATCCAGTGACATAAGCAGAGTCAGACAGTGATGCTGGAAAGACCGGGCCCTTTGCATCGAAAACTAATACGTATAAACTCTTTCGACTTCCCGACTACACTTTGAGAGTTATCTCAGGGCGTTTTCAATGATCAAAACTTTCTTCTCTTTAGTCGGGTTCAAACAATAGATCTTTGTTTCATCACCTTTGACAATCACATTCAAAACGTATCTGGTCACCATTTGCGAATATGAAGACTATAGTTTTGGTATGATTCATGCCTAGAGCCTGTTTTTATTACTTGACCATTGGGTACAATCAGCTTCAATTGATTTTTAATATGTTACAATGGTTACATTCATGTCGGTTATAAAAGAAATATCTTCCACTGTTTATTGATGCTGCCTTGACAACAGAAATAATATAATACATTTTTAATCTCACTTACTGACATGAGGGAAAAAAAATTATTTAAAAAAATAAAGGCATCAAAATATTATAAAATTAACTTTACATGTCAATGTTAAATTGAATAAAATATGAATACAGCTAGTCTGCTAATTGGCAATTGCATTACTTATTAAGTCATTGAAAGAGAAATGACTTCAATATCATAAGTGACAGGTGGGTGTATTAAACTGGCGTATCAGTCTTCTAAGAATTAATGTTAAAACATTAACATGATAAAATGTCTTTATAAAATAAACGATAAACGAATTCAAGCCAAATTTAAAATCTGAATGCTCTGCAGTTGACGTCGAAGGAAATCTGCCTAGTGATGATCCTGTTGTTCTCCATTTGCTTCTGTCTGTTAAGTTTCCTCATGCTTAACCAGGGGTCGCTATCATATTCTTCGTACAGCGAAGCTGTGTCCTTTGAGGTAACCAGACTCTTTAACATCTTGGTAAAAGATTTCCATTCACTTTCTGTTTCACAATGCTGTTTCAACATGGGCTCTTCTGCTGACAGAACACGCTTTGCAGTTCCAAGAAGAGGTACATTGCCTTCTGGGAGATGCAAGACCTTATCCAATTCTTGTATCAGACTTGCAACCCTCATTTCATCTCTGACCAGCAAAGCGCTGAGTAGATTATTTCGAAGATGATTTTGCCTTTCAGAGATAGAACCATCGAAGAACATTGTGTCCAGCCGGGCAAGAAGATGGACACCTCTTCCACGGAATGTGCATGCTGCTTCATCTCTGCTGGCACGAATTCTTGGGATATTTTCTTCCGTGTATGGGCCGTGCATTCCGGTATCACTGTTCATGAATCTCAGAACCTGAGCCCCACCAATTCCGATTCCATCAACTCCAGTAAAAACTGCATACTTGATTTTATTGAGTTTGAATCCAGCTGAGAAGTACGTGACGAGTCCCCGCTGGTGTGCTTCGTGTACGATGGTCAAGGCTTCCTCAACGTTTAGTTGGTACATGATACATTTTGAGGGATACGTATCACTAGCTCCGTCCCACGTGACATTGTTGAATCTTCCAATGCATGTGATCTCAATCGCCCGCGTAGCTATCTCCATTCTCTGGGTCAATTCTGCTGGTTCAGTTTTTTCATAATCATCAATAATCAGCTGATTGAGATTCCAGGCAGGTGACAGAAACTGCTTCTTCTTTCTTTGGACATGAGGTCTAAGAGACTGCATGTACCTCACTGCCTGTTATGTCGTCATTTCTTCCATGGACACCTTACATTAAGCGGCCCCTTGGAAGAAGGCGGCAGTGGCGGCGGCGGTCATTTTGACAAGTTTTATGAAGTCTTCATAAAAATTACCCGAATCTTTAATCCTTCTTCCCACAAAGTAGGTCGTAGGTGCGGCCGGTACAACATGGAGACGAACTTTGGCAAAGTCAAAAATGGAAGGAACTCTGTAGGACACTATGATTTTCCTTGGGAGGTTTCTTGGCCGCTCAAGATGTTCAACGTGGATGATGGCACCCTTCATCCAGTTGTTGAAGCGTGTACTTCCTAAAACATGCCCTTCACCTGGATCTGTCAGGGACATGTACGTTTGTGTGTGTGGGCGGAACCCTGGTTTTCCAAGGCAGTGCGCGTGTTCATGGGTCAGACTCTCTCCGTTAGACAAACTGTAATACGCAAACTGGAATGCAAGGTATTCGATTGATGTTGGTTGTCGACACTCGTCCCTTAAAGCATGTGCAAGGCGAGAAACGGCCACCAAGAAATTCTCAGAGAGCCTATCAATGTTCCAGTGAAAATAAATTCTATTCAAGTCAGTGTCTACATCTACTTCAAACAAACTCTCATGGCCATTGTCTGTAGGCACGACACCAATGTAATTTTCTTTCTCTATACCCCATTCTTTCATTGTCTGCACGGCGTTTTTGCTGAGAGCTTCTATATCTGCTATTAAGTCTTTGACATACTTATGTTCCATTATCCCCGTACAGATTTTTGCAAACTTTTTGTAGCTATCGTCGCAGTTGTCGGGAAAAATGCTTTGTAGCCTCTCACACAACTGATGTGTAGCACCATCTAGATCCAAAGCCGTGATGGCGGGAAGTTCTTTCTCGAATTTAAATTTGCTGATCCGGCTGTCCATTTTAATCTTCATATTGTACAGAATCTGTATCACGTCCTGACAATAGGAGAGCGCCACCTTGCGGAGTTTTCCCACACCAGTGAAAGAAATTAGTTGGTACCTATTTAAATATAATTTACAAAATAAGCCAGTGTGTTTTATGAGAAGTGGGGATCTTCGATGACTCACGTTTTAGCGTGCCTTACTCAAAGTTAGTGGACTGTGCTTTCAAATACTGATTAGACTTGTTCCTGTCAACTGTCGACGTATGTCTGTGGACAAGGTGCTTTATTTCTATTGCCTCGTCACAAAGCAGTCATATATTTGGCCTATGTTCCTTCAAACAGCTATCAATCAGTTAGACAGTCTTATCTTTACGTTAACAAGAAGTCCACAACTAAGGACTTCGGTCATAACGTAATATATTTGTTTAAAAAGTCGATGAACGTGGTTTATCAAAACATTGTCCTTATATCTTTCCAAGCGTTGAACCTTTATTTGTTCTTTATCCAATGTCAATATTTTTCTCATCAATAGCTCCAAAAACACAAATAAGTTTTATCATTTTGAAATATTCGTTGGTGTGAGCATTTCGTGTATTGCTTTGACCTCAGTATTGTCTGCTTTGATTCCTTCACTAGTTATTTTGTGACCATGGAAAATTATTTTAGTCCATCCTACTTCTTTCTTGTCATCATTTAACATGACATTCCGTTTGATGCATCTTTAGAACAAGTTTTGTAATTTTCTCTTGTTGTTAAGTTTCGCTTCTTGTTCGGAGTTTCCACATCCAACAACAATTAAATCATCCGATATAGTGAAAACACCATCCAAATATCCAATTGCTTCGGCGAGTTTTCTTTGAAAAATTTCACTCGTGACCCTTAGTCCAAATGGTAACCTCACCTATCTGTAATGATCAAAAGGTGTAATCATTGTAGTTAGTTCACTTGATTTCTGATCAAGTCTCACATGCCTGTATGCCTCACGGACATCATGTTTACTAAAGACTTTTGCATTAGCAAGTTTCGGTAGCACGTCAAGTGTCGGAAGTTTCATATGTTCTCGCATGAGCGCAGTATTTAGTGGCTATGGCTCTATGCAAATACGCAGATTTCTATTTTGTTTTCGTACAACAGCCATCTGACTAACCCACTTAGTCTGTTCGATAATAGATACTAAAACTTCTCTTTCGACTAATTTATCTATTTCTCTATTCACGTCTTCTTAATGCGAGAGTGGCAACTTTCTGCAAGGCAATGATTTTGCTGACATTTCGTAATCGACTGTAAGAGTTGATTCCCCTAGATCGCCGAGTTTAGTAGTGTCGACCATAGCAATAAATATGTGGCTGTTAATAGTAATCAATCCCATTTGCTGAATAGTCTTCGATCCTAGAAGATTCATGTAACCATTTGGTACAATTACTAGAGTAGCAGTAATTTCTTCCCCATTGCTCGGGTTAAAAAGTTTGAGATCAGCTTCTCTAAGTGGTTTCATATGTGACTTATTCCACATTTTTAAAGTTAGTGTTGTCGGCCTGACTTGTTCTTTACGAACATACTGCCGGCAGATAAAGTTGATATCAGCGCCGCTATCTAACTAGAAAGGCACTTCACAATTGTTAACATTCATTAATGCAGAAATTCTACTTTTTGGACTGGTTTATATGGTATTAAGCCAATTTTCATCGCCGTCTGTTTGTTCTTCGTGCGTTGAACTAGCACTAACGATATGGGTTTTCTTGCATTTTACCTTGAAGTGATCCCATCCTCTGCATACGTCGCCTGTCTTGCCCCATGCCGAATACTTTTCCTTCTTAAACTCATCATACGCTAGTAACAGACGTCAATCATGTGCCTACACTGAGAAATGAATGAATCCACTATGCTCTATTTCAATTTATGCTACTTTATAAAAATTCAACACTAAACGAGAAACGGCTACAAGAAAGTTCTCAGTGAGCTTTTGAATGTTCCAGTTTAAATAAATTCTGTTCAAATCAGTGTCTACATCCACATCAACCAAACTCTTATAGCCATTGTCTGTAGGCACGACCCCAATATAATTCTCTTTCTCAATACCGCACTCTTTGATTATCTGCATGGCGTTTTTGATCACATCTTCTATGTCTGTTATCAAGTCATTGACACACTTATGTTCCATGATCCCAGTACAGATTTTTCGTTTTCAAAACTTCTTGCAGTTGTCGTCGCTGTTGTCCGGATTGATGTTTTGCAGCTTTTCAAATAAGTGACATTTAGCACCTTCAAGATCCAAAGCCGTAATAGCAGGAAGTTCTTTCTCGGATTTGAAACTAAGGTTATGTTAAAAGGTTTGGAAACTTTCTTTTTCCTTTTTGTTGTGTCGCAGATTTTGTTTTGGAGTTTACGTTCAGAAATTATTATCAAGATTATTAATTTTGGAATAACATATTTAATATTTTAATATATTCTTTAAAATACTTTGCATGTGCTTTTGTGTAATCATCAAAATATACAGCTGAAGCAATAATTCAGATGTCGGAAAGAAGTAAGTAAAAAGAAAAGTCAAACAGGCAGAGACAGTGAAGCGGACAGATAGAAAGAAAGGTAAGACAAGACGTTTTGTAGCTCAACAGGAGTGATAATTTATGAGTAGTAATATATATATATATATATATATATATATATATATATATATATATATATATATATATATATATATATATATATAAAGAATACAAATCATATGGCGAATAACAACCCTCTCAAGCGTACTGGATCCACCAAGGGATCACGTGTGTCAGGGATTAATTAAAATATATGCAATAAACTGACGACGAACAGTACGAAACTAGTAACTAAACTAGTAACTAACTAGCCTAAGCGCTTTCGACTCTTAATGAGTCTTTTTCAAAGGCAAATACAACACATAGTTACGACAAACAAATAAACACAAAAACGTTGTGTTTGTAAACCTCTACATTTCTGTCTTCACATGTGCTAAAACTATAAATACAACCAGCTTGTATAGACTAGTTGCGGAAACTGAAAACGTTGCATAATGCCCTAAAAGTCTACAAGCCAAAGCGACATCTATTTTTACTTTGTGTACATATGTAACGCAGATTATATCCCGGATATTTGATTCTATACCGGTTATTCTTATAGTAAAAATTGAAGGATAATAAGAAGATATAGAAAATGTTAAATTCTACTAGTGCATAGTTTTCATTTTCTAGTCTTCTTGGTTTAGACCGCTTGGTTTCAATGTTCTAATGCGGCGTATCCAGTATGATTCCTTTTCCTTCCTGGTTTCGGAACTCCAGCTGTGGTTGTTAGCAATAGCGATAAGAATTATATCACTGAAAGTGTGGCCAGGGGAGGAGAAGTGTTCTGCGACCGGGCTTCTGTACAGCTTTTTTGTCATCCAATCAGATCTATGAAGGTTTATCCTTTTGTGTAGCTTTTCAGTTTCTCCCACGTACTGAAGGCCACAGATCTTACATGTGATGAGATAAATCACATTCTCTGTTTTGCACGTTTTGTTTGGACCATGTTTGTTTAGTTTTTCTTTAGTCACTGTGCTAGTGAATGTCTTGGTCTCTATCATATGTTGACAGGTTTTGCATCTTTTATCGCCACAGGGTCCAGATTGACTAGGTTGGTTTTGACTAGCGATTGGCGTTAGCTTGGCCCTGACTAGGATGTCCTTTAGGTTTTTTGGTCTCCGGTAAGCTACTACAGGTTTGTTCGGAAGTATTAGGTTTAGTATGTCTGACGATTGCACGGTTGGCCAGTGGTTTGCGATGATTTTACCTACTTTGGGATTGTCTGGGTGATAGGCCAGAATAAATGGTATCCTATCAACCTTTTCTTTCTGTCCATATCTGAGAAGGTCATCACGGTTTGTTTGTTTGGCCCTTTGGATTGCCTTCGCAATCAGGTCTTTGTCGTAGCCTCGGTAAATTAAATGTTTAGAAGAAACAGATGCCCTGCACTCACTGAAAAGCAGAACAGACATAATAATTAAGCCTGCAGATAAGGGTTCCGCTGTTGTCGTTATGAATAGGGAAGACTACATTAGTGAAGCAAGTAGACAACTAAGTGACGCTAGGTTCTACCAAAAACTGGACCATGATCCAACGCTGGAATATGCAAAAATCATCACTAATGTTATTGACGAGGCGTACCAAAGCGGACACATAGACCAGCAAACGAAAAACTACTTAAGCCCAGAAAACCCAAGAGCAGGTAGATTTTATCTTCTACCCAAAATCCACAAACAAGGAAACCCTGGCAGACCTATAATCTCAGGTAACGGGCACCCCACAGAAAGGATATCAGAATATTTAGATCATTTTATGAGACCACATGTCCACAAATTACCATCATATCTTCAAGACACGACAGATTATCTCATAAAAAGCAAAGCTAGTGAACCATTACTGCCAGATACATTACTTGCTTCTTTAGACGTCACATCTTTGTACACCAACATACCGCACAACGAAAGGTTACAGGCATGTAGCGAAGCATGGGAAACAAAAACTGTAAACAATCCACCCACACACTTCTTAATCCAACTCCTGGAGCTTGTCCTAAAACTCAACAACTTTGAATTTAATGAAGAAAACTACCTGGAACTGCAATGGGTACTAAAATGGCCCCTTCGTATGCTAACATTTTCATGGGAAAACTTGAGGGAAAGCTCTTAGCATCGGTTGAGCGTACACCATACCAGTGGGTACGCTTTATCGATGATATAGAAATGAAGTGGCAGTATGGAAGAGAAAGTCTGGATGACTTCATATCAAAGGCAAACAACTTCCATCCTTCAATAAAATTCACGGCAGAAATTTCCAACTCAAACCATGTTTTCCTGGACACAACAACCAGACTGGTGGAAAACAAATTACACACAGACATCTACTCAAAACCAACTGACAAACACCAGTATCTTCTCCCAACCAGCTGTCATCCAAAACACTGCATTAAGAACATTCCATATAGCCAGACACTGAGGATACGCAGAGTTTGCTCCGACGATGAAAGATTCCTAGAAAGGTCTGAAGAGCTGGCTAAACATTTAATTTACCGAGGCTACGACAAAGACCTGATTGCGGAGGCAATCCAAAGGGCCAAACAAACAAACCGTGATGACCTTCTCAGATATGGACAGAAAGAAAAGGTTGATAGGATACCATTTATTCTGACCTATCACCCAGACAATCCCAAAGTAGGTAAAATCATCGCAAACCACTGGCCAACCGTGCAATCGTCAGACATACTAAACCTAATACTTCCGAACAAACCTGTAGTAGCTTACCGGAGACCAAAAAACCTAAAGGACATCCTAGTCAGGGCCAAGCTAACGCCAATCGCTAGTCAAAACCAACCTAGTCAATCTGGACCCTGTGGCGATAAACGATGCAAAACCTGTCAACATATGATAGAGACCAAGACATTCACTAGCACAGTGACTAAAGAAAAACTAAACATACATGGTCCAAACAAAACGTGCAAAACAGAGAATGTGATTTATCTCATCACATGTAAGATCTGTGGCCTTCAGTACGTGGGAGAAACTGAAAAGCTACACAAAAGGATAAACCTTCATAGATCTGATTGGATGACAAAAAAGCTGTACAGAAGCCCGGTCGCAGAACACTTCTTCTCCCCTGGCCACACTTTCAG
>JAEAOA010000627.1:2000000-2230000 GCA_016746295.1 Potamilus streckersoni
GGGTTCTTTATATGCATAAGTTCTCAAACCTTTCTATATAACACTAAATAAAACGCTAGCTTCCTGGCATTATGTACCTATACCGTTCTATCTCCCGCCATTAGGTACTTATTCAGTACTGTTTCCCGTCGTTATTTACGCAGGGTCGACAAGGAGTGGGTGGGCAACCGAGGATATATGCACAGGGCCAGGACCAATAAGGAGCCGAGGGCCGAGCAACACTTTAATTTTTTAAGAGAAAACGTTTGTTTAAAGAAGAACTAGCAGAGACCGGATGTTTCTTACCCCAAGGCCCGTGATCGCTTCCTACGGTCCTGTATGAACCCAAACCTACTGTCTCCCTCCCTTGTGTAACCATATTGCACTGTCGTTGACATTAAAATTAGATTTTTTTCTTTTCATTTTACCTCGTGTCTCCGTTGAGTACGAATTACAAATTCTCTAACCTGTATGATAATATTATTTATATTAAATATTATATTCTCTCTCTCTCTCTCTCTCTCTCTCTCTCTCTCTCTCTCTCTCTCTCTCTCTCTATATATATATATATATATATATATATATATATATATATATATATATATATATATATATATATATCTCTGTCTGTGTGTGTGAGAGAGAGAGAGTTTTAAATGCATTTCATTTCAAGATGATTTAACCTATTTGTGGGGTCTCTTTACAAATTTATGGGAAAATTATTGCCTTGCGAAATACGACTATTAAAGGTTCATTTACATAAAATCTACATTAACATACTATTCTTGGAAAGATATAAAAACTTGATTGTTTGAACAAGTCATTTCAAGAGACTTTTTTAATCAGGTACTAGGTTATGACGGAAGTCCTTAATTGTGGACTTCTGATTAAGGTACAGATATATGATTGGCTGATTAATTGATTGCTTTATGACGGCACATGAAAGACTGCTTGGTGACGAGGCAAGGGAGACAAAGTACCATGCTGACAGATGCACGTCGGCAGACGACAGAGGCAAGTCTATGTAGGATTTGAACTCGCAATCCATTGACTTTGTGACTTTGTAAAAAGGTGAATCACGTTAGCTATTTACTTCTTAAAAAAGAAGACCACTTCTCCTTCTCTGGCAACAAAAGTAATATATAACAATCTTCAATAGTTTGAATAAAACCGTGATATTTATATTAACATACATATTAACAAATTTATCATTTCAGTTTAAGACTACCTGTTTCGCTGGTGTAGGAAAACTCCGCAAGGTGGCGCTTTCCTATTGTCAGGATGTGATAGAGAACCTGTACAATGTGAAGATTAAAATGGACAGCCGGATCACCAAGTTTAAATCTGAGAAAGAGCTTCCCGTTATTACGGCCTTGGATCTTGAAGGTGCTAAATGTCAGTTATTTGAAAGGCTGCAAAATATCTTTCCCGACGATGGCGACGACTACTGCAAGAAGCTTGAAGACATCTGTACTGGGATCATGGAACACAAGTGTGTCACGGACTTGATAACAGACATAGAAGATGTGAGCAAAAATGCCATCCAGATAATCAAAGAATGGGGTATAGAGAAAGAGAATTATATTGGTGTCGTGCCTACAGACAATGGTCATGAGAGTTTTTTTAATGTGGATGTAGACACTGACTTGAACAGAATTTATTTACACTGGGATATTCAAAGTCTCTCTGAAAATTTCTTGGTGGCCGTTTCTCGCCTTGCACAAGCTCTGAGGGACGAGTATCGACAACCGACATCAATCGAGTACCTCGCATTCCAGTTTGCGTATTACAGTTTGTCTAACGGAGAGAGCCTGACCCACGAACACGCGCGTTGCCTTGGAACACCGGGGTTCCGCTCACACACACAAACGTACATGTCACTGACAGATCCAGGTGAAGGACATGTTTTGGGAACAACACGCTTCAACGACTGGATGAAGGGTGCCATCATCCACGTGGAACATCTTGAGCGGCCAAGAAACCTTCCAAGGGAAAACATAGTCATACAGAGTTCCTTCCATTTTTGACTTTGCCAAAGTTCGTCTCCATGTTGGACCGGCCGCCCCTACGACCTACTTTGTGGGAAGAAGAATTAAAGATTCGGGTAATTTTAATGAAGATTTCATAAAACTTGTCAACATTACCGCTGCCGCCGCCACTGCCGCCTTCTTCCAAGGGGCCGCTGAGTGTAAGGTGTCCATGGAGGGTATGACCACGAGCCAGGCAATTAGGTACATGCAGGCCCTTAGGGCTCAAGTCCAGAGAAAGAAGAAGCAGTTCCTGTCAGCTGCCTGGAATCTAAATCAGACCATTATAGATGATTATGACAGAATCGAACCGTTGGAATTGACCCAGAGAATGGAGATAGCAACGCGGGCCATAGAGATCACTTCCATTGGAGGTTTCAATAAGGTCACGTGGGACGGAGCTAGTGATACATATCCCTCAAAATGTATCATGTATCAACTAACCTTTGAGGAAGCTTTGACAATCGTACACGATGCTCACCAACGTGGTCTCGTCACATACTTTTCAGCTGGATTCAAGTTCAAAGAAATCAAGTATGCAGTGTTTGCGGGAGCTGATGGTATTGGAATTGGTGGTGCTCAGGTTCTGAGATTCATGGATGGTGAGACCGGAATGCACGGTCCCTACACGGAAGAAAATATCACAAGAATTCTTGCCAGCAGAGATGAAGCAGCTCGCTCCATCCGCGGTAGAGGTGTCCATCTTCTTGCTCGACTGGACACAATGTTCTTCGAAGGTTCAATCTCCAAGAGGCAAAACCGTCTTCGTAAGAATCTTTTCGACGCTTTGCTGACCATAGATGAAAAGAGGATTGAAAGGCTGATACAAGATTTGGATGCGGTCGTCCGTCTCCCTGATGAAGGCAATGAACCACTTCTCGGAACCGCAAAGCGTTTTCTGTCGACAGAAGAACCCATGTTGAAAAGGCATTGTGAATCTGAAATTGAATGGAAATATTTTACCAAGATGTTGAAAAGTCTGGTTATTTCCAAGGACACATCATCGCTGTACGAGGAATATGACAGCGACCCCTGGTTAAGCATGAGGAAAGCATACAGACAGAAGCAATTGGAGAACAACAACATCATCACTAGGCAGACCTCCTTCTATGTCACCTGCAAATCGTTCAGATTATAAATGAAGTACGAGTTCCTTTGTCATTTCTTTCAAAGAGACATTTTACCATGTTTTTCTTTGTTATTAATATATATTGAAACATTTGTTATTTAGTGTGTTGAAACCATTTGTCTTTCAATAATTTCATAAATTATGAAATTACAAAACTTTAGCATTGTTGAACATTTTTTAACAATTTAACAAATAAATTGAATGTTAGTTTAGCAGCATTTTATATAACGATTTGTTTAATGTATGATCTTTTAACACATGTAGCAAGGTGCGAGTATAAAATATATTATATTAATGTCTGAGAGGTTATATATCAAGTGTGAGGACTGATTTTTCATTCATACAACATTTAAAACTACATCAAAGATGTAAATTTTACTAAATGTATCGTGTTTGTTGCACTTTTAAAAGATGTCTTAAACTTTAAAAAGTACATACATGATTATGGGGAAAACTATATATATATATATATATATATATATATATATATATATATATATATATATATATATATATATATATATATATATATATATATATATATATATATTCTTTAACTGAGTAATTAGCCAGTTGTTATGTCCTGGCATCATTCATAGCAAACAATGTATGTTCACATGACTTTATGGTACGATGATAATATGCGCACCTTTCCCTCCCCTATCCCTGATCTCTTATCATAGGACATCTCGAAATATATATTATCGGTGCTTGCGATAGTAATAATTTTGTGTATTATGATTTGGGGTCATGTTTCTTCCTACGTTTCATGACATTAACCTTGGAACTGCTTACTGGTAAATCATACAAATGCCAAGCAAGAACAAATAAAAATGGAACCCTGTGAATGTATCGCCGTTAGCTTGCTTAGAGGAAAATTGCTTGCGATATTAATGCGTTTAATAATCAACTTTGCAATTGACAGCCGATGTTTTCGTCAAGTCCTTGGTAAGAGGAGTGGCGTTGTTATTCTTTTTTCACTAGGCAGTACGCTATTTCTAAACCTCAAGCGTGTGACAATTATCTTATATGATTTTGTACTGAAACTCTAATTATCACGGGTTTTTAATTTTATGATGTATTTTTATTTTGCATCGGTGTTATTGTAACCACTATTCTTCTTCGTTTGCTTGTTTTGATCGTGCTTAAAAATTGGAAGCGTCACTAGAATTTTGTTCGATTTGTATTTTTTCACCTTACTTCCGTAGAATGGATGAATACATTCTTTTACTGGGATTAGCCCATGCATATTTGTGGATCCTCTGAGTATACTCACTCAATCTGAAATTTATAGGAGAAAGAAGGTGTTTTACTTGTTTTATGTTTAGATGGTCTCTCTTCAAATTAAAATGGCATATGTGATTTAAATTCTAATTAAAGATTGATAAAATGTGTTGACGCTTGTTTGCAAGAACATTAGCAATACAAAATGACCCCTCTCACCGCAAAATGGCAAACACAAATGACAGATCAGACACTTTTATTGTTTGTTTGTTTGTTGTTGAGCTTAACGCCATTTTTCAGCACACGATAGGCTATTCATGGCGGCCAGTATTAATGGTGGAGTAAGAAACCGGGAAATCACCGGAAAGAACCATTGACCCACGAGAAGCTACTGGCAAGCTTTCTCACATATCTACATTAGTCGAATCCTAGACTCAAACACACGCAGACAGAGGTGAGATGGCAGTGATCCGTAACGGACAGTGCTTTAGACCACTCGGCCACTCGGGGCCCCATTCAGACAATGTTATGTTTTAAAAACTACGCACAACACGCGTTGGCAGGTTTGGTCTTTTGATTGTGTATTTATGGAGTGCATTGTATTATAAGATACATTTATGGTGTTCATATTCCTATTTTGTAATATTTAAGTACGTTTTCAACTTGTTATGAATAAAAATTGTTGGAATATTTTGCAATGAATTTTTTTTTTGAGATTTACTAAATATTTTGCACTAATATGATTTGATCTTACATACATACATACATACATACATACATACATACATACATACATACATACATACATACATACATACATACATACATACATACATACATACATACATACATATGTACGTACGTACGTACGTACGTACGTACGTACGTACGTAGTTACGTACGTACGTATGTACATACATACATACATACATACATACATACATACATACATACATACATACATACATACATACATACATACATACATACATACATACGTACGTACGTACGTACGTACGTAGTTACGTACGTACGTATGTACATACATACATACATACATACATACATACATACATACATACATACATACATACATACATACATACATACATACATACATACATACATACATACATACATACATACATTTCCGTCTGTCATCTTGTCTGTTTGTATATAATAACATCTATCCATGATCAACCTTCCAGCCTACCTCTACTTTTCCTTCAATGTATACATTCCGTTTCTTCCTCCAATATATGTTGGCTAATGGAAAAATTCTTAATATTTTCTTACAAAATGTTTGTTTCCTTGAACATGTCAATAAATCGATAAAATCAAACAAAATAACGTTCTTTAAAATAAGCTGTACGTGCAACACGCAGAAAATCTTCAAATATATGACTGTAAGGTAAATGAGAGCGATGTAATAATTTTCGTCGAAGGAGAACAATTCTACTACAATGCGAAGAGGACGGTGTAAAATCCGCTCTCTTAGGGTATGGTACTCTTAGAGAGATCTCAGGGCAGACTTGGATAAAGCTGACGGATGTAATCTTTGCCATGTCCTATAAACTGAAGCCAATTTATCGTTTTAAATATGTTGGCGAACTCGTGGAAGATCTTTACTTACGATAGGTCAAAGGTTAATGGCTGTTGTGAAGGAATGAGCTGATGAAACTGTTCCATACATGGTGAAAACTGTTTCTATTATCACAGGCATGAATTCGTACACTATTTGTAATATGTAGAATAATAATTTGATGCTCAGAAAGATTTGTAAAGGATGGGATAAAAAATTGTTGATGGCTGATAAAAAAACAGAATCAGATGGATGACGCCTAATAGGTACTCTCCAAATCTGATAAGAATGACCAAATACTTTTGAATGAGATTCTTGCGCATCATGAAACATGGATTTCATTTATTGAACCCGACTCAAGATAAAATAACAAAGTTTTGATTATCGAAAACAAACAGAAATAACAATTCATTTAACATAGTCGGACTGTCAAGACAGTTTTATAGGGATTGGTAAAGGAAGCAAACGACACAGTTGTCCATGTCGTCCATGTCTGGTCGTCCATGTCCTTCTATGTGCTCGCCTCTCTGGTGTCACCAAAAGCTTTGGAACGCTACCAAACTACTTGTCATCGCACCCGTACTCCGAAAATCCGTCTACTCGATACCAAACAACCTGAGCATCGATTCGCTGTCGTAACAAACTTTATGAAGGAGCACAACATCGAAACTTTGCTACATCCTCCATTAAGCGATGATTTATCTCTAGTTGAATTTGGTTGACTCTGGTTATGATAGCTTCGCTAAGGGGCGGATGACTGGAAAGACGCCATTAGATTGGAAATGCGTTTTTTTTTTGTATATGAGCAACATGCCAAAATGTGAATGCGAAAAGCATTTAATAATTGAATGCTTAGACCGAGTTAGATCCAGAAAGAGTTTTTGATGTGCATGGGGAGTACTCTAAGGGCACGGACTGACCTGTTCACTAATAAAGAACTTTATTGTACCGCGCAGTAATATTCATAACTCTTTAATACTCCTCGTACATCTCGACAGTCGTAAATTCGTTCTGCAGATACGCATATTACGAATAGAGTCAAGCCAGCGCACAGCAATAAGTATTCAAATATTTAACGAACTGTGTCATTACGATGGTCCATTCTGGTTTTCTGGAGATCCACTAACATAAAAACCTACTGCACCCATCAATTATGAGACCAAGAAAAATCCAACTACTTTACATTAAGCTACAATATATATATATATATATATATATATATATATATATATATATATATATATATATATATATATATATATATATATATATATATATATATATATATATATATATATATATATTCTTGCTACTTTAAAGACGACCTAAATTTAATCATCAATAACGTTAATGGTAGGTGAAAACGTTTTGGATTGCATTCAGAATGAACCGCCTAACATAAATACGATCTTAGATAACTAAACGGTTCTGGAAACACCTGTTTGCAGACTCAGTTATGTGCCAAATATCATTGTCCTGTTAGCAAAACTCTCTGGCGCATAGTACGGCGCCAAAGCCGATCGATAAGTCAATATCCATAAATTGCCTGGACTTGGATTATACTATATAACAATTACAAAGACGATGAAATGTACAATGTAACGTCTACAGCTATAATATGTTTGCATACTCAACAGAAAGTAAAAAATATGGTAGTGTTGTAAATAACACAGCTTCTACCAAAGGAAAACTTATATGTATTTTGTTTACAAATTATTCTCAAGTGAATTGCACGCTGTGTCGATTTACTGTTGGAAACTAGCGAATGTCAGGTTTACAATGCACTTCGGGATCGTACACGTATTAATTAATATATAATTAATTTATAAAAAATGAAAGTAGAATGCATGTCAGTCTCGAGTGAAAACTGTTGACATATATGCATACATCCATTAGTCCATATAATAATAATAATAATAATAATAATAATAATAATAATAATAATAATAATAATAATAATATTATTATTATTATTATTATTATTATTATTATTATTATTATTATTATTATTATTATTATTATTATTATTATTATTATTATTATTATTATTATTAATATTCACAATACCAAAAAGAACTACAAAAAGTGATAATTATAGGGAATTGAATAATAGTTAACTAAATACACGAATTGGGCTCTAAACAAACAATGATTCTTCGGTTTCGTTTGTGTGGCTATTTGGGGTCTTCTTTTAAAAGTTTAGTTTTGGTGTTCTTCGGCATCGTTTTTGGTCAAGTTCAGTTTCATTCCTGTTTTCGGAAATTCAATTGCACTGATTAAATTATTTTATTCTACACGCATTGTCAAATACAAATATATAAGTAATATAATTCTAAATTCAATTCCCATATAATTTTTTTCTCAAAGATCAAATTCGAAATTTCTGGAACCTCTGTCATTATTCTAAGTGGAGCCGAAGTTCAACATGATTTGATCTCTTAAGTATAAAAAGTGCCCTGTTGCGAATATACTGTGCAATATTCACTTCTGACTATTCTTACGTATTTCATCATACAGGCATGAAATTAATACTACGAAAAATTGTTAAATAAATCGAATGTTAAGCAACCCACAACTTGACGCCAATTCGAAACCCGCCTAGGATCGTGTCCTGGATTTAACTCTGTCCATGTAAGCGTTAAATGCACGTTGAACCAATCAAAACACAGATAGCAATATTTTTTCTTAAGTTCAAACCGGATTTATTATTTGTATTAATACAAATAGGCAATAATTTCAACCAGTGGAAAACATTGTTTATGAATCGTAAGATCAAAGAGATCCCATGAATGTGCTTAAAAAGTTTAATATAAATGGTTATGTGTATATACATATACATATACATATATATATACATATATATATACATATATATATACATATATATATATACATATATATATGCATATATATATGCATATATATATATATATATACATATATATATACATATATATGTATATATATATATATATATATATATATATATATATGTATATATATATATATATATATATATATATATATATATATATATATATATATATATATATATATATATATAATAATAATAATAATAAGGTCAAGGTGTATATTTTAGAGCATATTACTCACTTACACACACCAATAAACTATGCTCTAGCAGGATTATCCTTTGCAGCCGACACATTATTTTCAAACTTTACTAAATCTTCTTAGTATCCTTTAAGTACTACTTTAAGAATAAAATGTCCGGAATAGAATCATATATCCTGGATATAAATTGTGTGACATAAATGTATACAAAGTAATAGATGTTGCTATGGCTATGCTATGCTATTTAACTACAAATATTTGTCAGTGTCCGCAACAGGTCTATATAGGCTGGTTGAGACATAATGTATCTATAGGTTTAATTCATGTACAAACTGCCATGTAGGGTTTTACAAAGACAACGTTTTCTATGTTTTGTTTTTTTTTTGTTTTTGTTTATTTTGTCTATGTTTTGCATAATCCTTTGGAAAAGATTCATTAAGAGTCGAAAGCGCTCAGGCTACTTAGATACTAGTTTTGCGCTGTTCAGCGTTAGATTATTGGATATGTATGTATGTATGTATGTATGTATGTATGTATGTATGTATGTATGTATGTATGTATGTATGTATGTATGTATGTATGTATGTATGTATGTATGTATGTATGTATGTATGTATGTATGTATGTATGTATGTATGCATGCATGCATGCATGCATGCATGCATGCATGCATGCATGCATGCATGCATGTATGTATGTATGTATGTATGTATGTATGTATGTATGTGTGTGTGTGTGTGCGTGCGTGCGCGTGCGTACGTATATATATATATATATATATATATATATATATATA
This sequence comes from Potamilus streckersoni, assembly GCA_016746295.1. Classification (NCBI taxonomy): domain Eukaryota; kingdom Metazoa; phylum Mollusca; class Bivalvia; order Unionida; family Unionidae; genus Potamilus; species Potamilus streckersoni. The sequence continues at coordinate 2,009,813 of JAEAOA010000627.1, forward strand.
TATATATATATATATATATATATATATATATATATATATATATATATATATATATATATATATATATATATATATATATATGTCCGTTATACATGAGAGGAAAAGGGAAATAGAAACAGAAACGATTGTGATGAACATGTGTACCTATTAAGTGATTAATACATTTTATCGTTATTTTCATACGTCACTAACGATTACTATGTGGAAATTGATCATTGAACTAGAAGCAATTGCAGACGGTCGCCAGAATGTCTATATATGTGTATTATTGATATAACCTGGTAAGAAGGGTATGATTCATACGATCTAATATGCTGTAACAAGTGTCATGTTTTCAAACTATTTTAATCTATCTGATTGCAGTTCCGATTGAACAATGCGGAACACCAGTATAAATATTTTAACATTGTTGTTAAGGTAGTAAAAGGGACATAACTTCGTTCCAAAACAAACTGTAACAAGTTATATATTCGGAAAATATTGCCTTAAAGGTAATGCGGTTTCCATTTATTGAACAAGTTCACAAAATGCTGGTTTTCCTGGCTGAGATAACTTCTAAAGGCAAACAAAATCAATCATTACATGGAATTATGGTTAATCTTATATTTCTTTATATGTGAAATTATAAGACTATATTTTGTATATGTAAAACTATCGGACTATATATATATATATATATATATATATATATATATATATATATATATATATATATATATATATATATATATATATATATATATATATATAAGTTTCTATATTTCACTTAACTATATAATAAAGAAAGAAATCAGGAAAACAAACCATTTGGATAGTCACGCTCTCTTCAACGAGCAACAGTGCCAACATGAGCTTGTTTTAGAATATTGCTTATTAGAATTATGTGCAGGGTTTCCTCTTTAACTTGATTATCGATACAATTTCAAATTTTACTTCAAAAGTCGCGATCGGAGTGTATAAAAGCGAATAATACTTGTTTGATAATTTCCAGATAACATCAACCCTGGCATTTAACCAATCAAACAGCGCTATCTAAATCGATTCGGTGATTGACTAAGTTTTAATCATTTTAGATCTTTATCTTTAATAGCGAAGGAAATCCTTCTGTCAGTGTTTTGTTTGTTTGAAAGCTAAATATTTATAACCAATAACACGCTGAGATGTATTCCTGTGATTTCATTATGAGAAATTATATGATAACGAAATTAGACAAGACCTGAGTAAACCACACGTTTTACCGTACCGGAACTGACCCCAAGCCTGTTATAGAGCGTAGGTCGGAATTATCATTGGACATATAATCTCATTTAGATATCAAAATGGAAAGCAAAATAATTCAGAATATCTGTAACTACCTTGAGTTATATACTGTTCTAGTAAATACATTTATTTTAAATTTGGCTTAGAGATTTCCTGGATAAATGTTTCACTCTTTCGCTCTATTCTTCTCTTAGTTTAAATCACACAACGAAACATATTAGTTTTAGTATTTCGGTATAATCCTTCTTTCTTTCTTTTTTCTTTTCTTTTCACGCTTTATGTAAAATTAGAGCCCAATCATACCTTTTAGATTATCATTTCTTGAAACCAGCATATGCAGGTTTTTTTTCAGTAATAAATTGAGATATTAAATGTGCTATTAGAAATTAATAAAACTTTTATAATGCAAATTCAAACACAAAACGTGCCAGATAAAAACGTTTTTAAAGCAAAAAAGTGCTAGAAATGGTCTACATTATAATCATAAATAAATGTTGTTGTTGTTGTTGTTGTTGTTGTTGTGCGCTTAATGCCATTTCTCAGCGCAAGACATGTTTTACACAGCGGCCAGTGCAAATGATGGATGAAGTAACTGGGAATCCCTGGTAGGAACCACTGAACCACTGGAAGCTACTGGCAGCTTTGTTACATGACCTCATTGGCAGAGCCTGGACTCGAACCCACGCGGACAGAGGTCAGATGACAGTGATCGGCAAAAGGCGAGCACTTAAGACCACTCATCTCCCCATCACAATAATTTAAAGTCTCCCTACGTTATGTGCGCATAATTTATGGTAGCACACATTACAAACAAGATTTACCTACATCTTAAATTTCTTAGAAATAAATATCTGAAATGTTGAGGGAAAATATTTTTTAAAACCACGCCCAATATGCAAGAATTAATAGAAAGCCCGTAATAATGATACAAGTTTTGCTTATCGTCTTGAATTTTTATAGTTAGGTACAACTACATTAAGAAGAATAAATGTTGAGGTAGAGAAATTGTGAAATTGTAAAATCTGTATTTTCAGAAAGTAAAGGAAATAAAAGTTTGTAATATATTTGCCATATTATAATTTCTTTGATTTTGAAGATAATAGTGTGTTAAAATGTATAAACGTTTAGCATTCAGTACATTAAAAAATGATAAACAATATAACTTGTTTTTATTTTTACCAGCGATTTTAAGATACGTTTTTTTGTATGGGATATATAACTATAAAAAAGTTAAGAGGTGATTAGAGAAGTCTTATGTTATGGACTTCTGGTTAAGGTGTATTGTGAGATGAGATTGTCTGACTGAATGATTGCTGTTTGATAGCACATCACTCGCTCTCCCCTACCTGCGCCGTGCGAACTCCACTGCTGCCAGTTAGCTGCCGTCCTGTTTTATGTTGCCAGTCTACATACTTCATTTGATGTGCCTGTTTTGAAGAGCTACCCTCGAAAGTGAAGGACGTAACATTCTGTACGTATGCCCCAGCCATCTCCATTATATTGATCTAATCTGCGAAACGATGGCTTCCACTGCATCTTTTCTTTGGGGATTTTCCTTTGAGATTGTGTTTGATCAGAAACGTCTCCTGATTGCACGAAGGTATTTGTTCTGGAATGTTTTCAACATCTTTTCGGTGGAAGTCATTATTTTACAGCACCCAGAATAACATAAGAGAACAGTGATATACTTACGTTTAAAGCTTAGTTTTAACTTGATCGCCATGATTGTTTGTTGATCTGCTATGAGGCATGGCAAATGCCTGGTTTGCTTCGCTGACTCTTGTGTTCAGCTCCCTTCCGTGGTCGTTAGTTGTTGACACCTTAGTGCCTAAATAGTTGAATTCTTCCACCTATTGCATTAATTTGTTATTCGCTTTAACGGCTGACAAAACCTGAGGTTATCCTTCATAAATTATATCTTCTCTCTTCTCTGTGTTTACGCTAAGGTCATTGCTGGCAATTTTTTGGCCTGAAAATCTAGATTCTGCTGAATGTCCTGGTGTCTGCTAGAAAGAAGACTAGCAACATCTACATACTCCAAATCTTTTAACATCTGTGTCATTGTCCACTCTATACCTCATCTTCTGTTTTGTGACGCTTGCTTAATTAATCAGTCAACTGCATGCATGAAACGGAATGGAGTGAGAAAGCAGTTTCGTTTCGATCTCACCCAAAAACTTTGTGTTAAATGGCTGAAGTGTAGGACTCTCAGTGGGAATTCTTAATATGGTCTTAACCATTTTCTAAGGAAATGCAAGGCGTAAACTGTCGAAACCTTCTCGAAGCTTTCTCAAAGGCGACACACACGGCATACAGAGAGTTGTTCCGTCCATTCCATTGCTCAAATATCTGTCTCTGTACCTGGACCTACTCTATGAATGTCTTGATTTTTCGGGAAACTGGATTAATTTTGGCGTGGGTGGACTTCTACGGTGGCAGTGATTCTTTTGAAGATGATGCTTGAAAAATGTACTGATATGGTATTCGCTCTTCAGTTGTTGCTGAATTATATATATAAATATATTGCTGTTTATATATATAAATAAAAAATAAATAAATGACAAATTTTGCTAGTCTTTTAGACCATTGTGTTAAATGCACAAAGGAACTAGTGATGTGATGTGATTATGATTTTTAACGTAGCTGTAACAATTTTTCAGTCATATTGCTACGATGTTTGCAGTGTGACAGTTTATAGTGATGTCTCTCACTTGGGCATCATGCCGCAGACAGGTAGCAAGAACGTCCCACCCAGTCACATTTTTCTGACACCAGGTCGACCAGTCCTAACACTAACCTCTTAAAGCTGAGCGCTAAGCGAGGCAGCTGTTATTACCATTTTTGTAAGCCTTTGGTATGACTCGACCGGGGATCTAACCCACGATTGATTGATGCACTTGATTTTTGTAAATTAAAACCTGTTACTCAATTGTTGTTGTAAAATTTATTATAGTTATTTATAATGTTAAAAATCACCAAATGCAATTACAATTTTATTTCAGTGGTGCCTTAACTCAGACTGAAGAGACCATCACAAGGTATTGTGGGACACAAAGTGGTGATCAACCAATGTTTAGTATCCAGAATTTAGGGAATGATCCCTAGGGCGTATATTTTATACAGGACTGGAGAATTATCAGAATTTTAAATTTGTATTAGACATCTTAGGTGCGGCAGCATATCACCTCAACTATTATGATGGAACATTACCTGACAATGGTATTGAAGTTTTTTTTCTACAATTTAATTACATTAAGATGACATATTACAGATTTCAAGCTTAGTCGCTTTTTAAACTAACTGAGAGTGGAGTTATAAATGTGATTGACACATGGATAAATTTTGTTTCACCAGTGGAATGAGGTCAACTGGTGGCCATCCAGAGATTTAGTTTATTGTTTTTGCTCCTGCAGATTTTAAAGCAAAATACCCCAATACTAGGGTGATAGTGAATAGTACAGAGTGTCCAACTTTCAAACCCAAACAGACACTGGCACAACAAGCAACATTTTCAAAGTACAAAAAAATACTGTAAATGTATTAGTAGGTTGCACGCCTAGTGGACTTGTTTTCTATGTTTCTAGTGCCTACGGAGGTTCTACTAGCGATCGACAGATATCTGAAAGAAGCAAACTGACTACGAAGTTTGATCTAGGGTACTCAGTAATGGCTGATAAGAGCTTCAAGGTAGTGGATATCTTCATTCGATTCAATATTCATATAAATATCTCAAGTTTCTTCAAGGCCAGGAATCATTTGTCATCCAGAAGCGTGCTAAAAATGTCATTCAAATAAAACCTTTTGATCCCAATATTTGCATTGGTCTTCCATTCAAATACTGGTTTCACTGTAGATAAGAACTAGGATGAATAGGAAATACAGTAATGTTACATCCTAAACTTGAAAATTCATAGCTGTAATATTCCTTGTAAATGTGATGATTGATTAATGCTTCTTTGAAGTGGCTTTCAAAAATATATTTCAGTTTAGTGACCATCTTGTCTACAAAGTCCTTTACAAGTTTGTTGAAACAGCCATTAATTCCTTCACGGTGAAGCCAACAAATTTGCATTCCTTTCTCCCAGAGCACAGCATTTGTCCCTGAATCTGATAATAGTAATAATTATGAATGGTATCCAATGTGAGGCCTGATAATGATAACTTGAGGTAAGACATAGTGCTGTGGTTAATGACACTGTCTTTGCTTGCATATGGGCATTTCACTTCCACAAGAGTAGTATCATTAATTATCCTATCTGTAGTTGCTGCCAAAAAAGGAAAATCCTCACTAATAAATAAAGAACAAGGTTGTGTCTAGATACCTTCTAATTGTTCATATTTATTTAAGGTTACTGTTTGATATTTTATGCAATGGAAAATAGGTGCAGTGCGGTTTGACCGGCACATGCAAAGTGATATAGCTAGGGCTTGTTTATTCTTTCTTTAAGTAGAATTACAGATAGAACCAAACAAAGCGCCAGTAAGTGTTCGTCACCCTCATTGTTTACAGGCGGACAGATTTTGGGCTGCTTCCTCAATTAGGTTAACCTGGCCTTTTGGTTTTTGAGAAAATGTTCTTCCATGGTTTGTGTCTTGTAATGATGGTCTTTGCTAAGTGCTAGTATGGTAGCTAGGGGGAAGAGATTGCATGCTGGCATCTTTATAGAAAGAGTATAATGAAAAGAATCATTTCTAAAATAATCTGGGTAGAACACTTGTGCACGATATTTGGTAGCGTGTGTGTCGATTTGCAGGGTTCTATCATTTCTGCGAATGGTCTGCAGGTTATGTACCTTGAAAGGGAACCTTTGTGGTTTTTCTTTTTGAAATGTCTTAAAAAACTGAGTGCACAACAGTTCTGGCAAAATGACTCCATCTTGTGAGAACCTGAAACTTGCATACAATGCCGTAAAAACATGTATTCTGTGAACGGAGGGACCTTGTCTAGCACCACATTCAGTTTAAGCTTCTTGCACTACCCAATTTTCATCCAGTGACATGTCTACCCTATAGGTTACTGACTTCTTCATTTCAGCATATACAAACCTCCTCTCCATCTAAGCATGAACACACTCTGTCGTATCGCAATTACCTCTCTTCATACATATCGCTGTATTTGGCATCAAAGTCTTTGCAATACAGAGACAGGTATTCTTGTCAACCTTTCCATGATGAATAAAGGGAAATTCTCTTTCATTCCGACATGGGCATCCTTGTACTTATCTAGACTTGGAATATCCATCTTGAACTCTGGCCCAGTAGTACAGGCACTGAATTGTGGTCATAAAACTCCAACAGGTGATGAAATACAATAAAGATTAAAGCTTGTTTGCTGTTTGTTCCAGCATGTGTCATACGATTCATTTTATTGTCCCCTGATACCAACCAAACTACAAAAGCTCTGTTGTTTACCACCTAAGTACAATTAGGATTTCTTGCTCTCGTAGAGTTTTAGTGGTGCATAGTGACCAGAATTAGAACCGATTCAATATTTATTGTCATTGACATTTTAATAAATCATGCAATCAATATATTAAGATATTGTTTTAAAACTAATTTTGATAATTTAATAAAGGATTTTGTGATTATTTATGTAGCAGGAGATTTGCCTATTTTATTGCAATGTTGTACTTCTATAAAACATGTACTATAATTGGGGATTTAAAAAATCCAGACCGCTTCCATACATCATGGACACAAATAAAAAGATAAAATTTCACCATGACAAAGACACTTACAATTTTTGTAGACACTTATTTTAGTCATTTATTTAAAGCTCTAAATATCTTTTGCCTTGAAAACATAGCATGTGTGTGTGTGTGTGTGTGTGTGTGTGTGAGAGAGAGAGAGAGAGAGAGAGAGAGAGAGAGAGAGAGAGAGAGAGAGAGAGAGAGAGAGAGAGCAGCATGTGATCTGTTCTTACCTGAACTAATAAGCATAATTGGACGATGAGCATTTGAAGCAACAATCAAAAAGTAATGCACGCATGTGTATTAAAACTCTTTGTAAGCAGTTAAATATCCAAGATTTGTATGAATAATTCTCATTTTCTATAGTAATCTATGATCTATGCCCATCTGTTGCGAACTAAATAAAAATCACATTTCCCAAACAATTAAAAATTATGGAAGTTACATGACTGGATGCGTTCAGGTAAAATACTAATACGATATATCATTTGATCCAATATTTCATTCACTAATCATGTACTCGTGTAAATTTTTGTTCATATTCGACTATAACCTATTTTCAATGTTGGCGTCTTTAAACAACTTCAATGCGTCCTTTGTTGGACCGTGATAAAAAAAGTGTGCGTTCACTTACCTATTAATTAGTTCATTTTTCCGACCAGAAACCTTGACATTTCTCTTTAACTCTTTAATTTCTCGAAGAGTCCATGATTCATAGGCGGAAGTTGTAGACATTTTATATTCCAAGTTCCCTCTGACCCTTGACGTCCCATTTGTGATATTTGATTTTTTATTTTGGGGTATAGGGTCATAGTCTATTCATTATCAAAACGTTGGAACTTTTTGCCGACACCAAATGGTGTCGGCATAGGGTACTCGCCTACTATCAGGCCTAACAAACGCAATGACCTTACATTAACCCACTAATCGATAGGGGGATCATTTATCTTCTCAGAAATTACAAGAACAACACCGATTTTGTTTTTAATCCGTTGTCAGAAACTCGGACTAGACATTTCACTATTGCTACTCCGTCGACATGAACCAAGTTGAATAGCAGCGACACCTAGTGGAACTAGCACTGTGAGAACCCCATTAGGCATCACGGTACCAATTGTTTTTCCATATACCTCAATACTAATGTTTTGTGAAATAAATATACTTTCTATCCCTTCTGTCCTACTGCAGCATGAATGTCACACAGTCATAGAGAACAATGTTAGAATGCCAATTTGACATGGTTCTGACTGGGCAGTTTATCTGTTGAATTTTCATTCGACAATTGCCTATTGAAGAAAAATGAAAATAATTTTACACTGAAGATACAAACAAAAACAAACTAATGATTTTTGTAGAAACCATTCATGTGACATTTTGAATGTGGCAATCAGTTTAATTGCTTATACAACCGTTGGATTTTGTACTGAACCAACAATGCTACCAACCCATTTTTACATTCCTTTTTTGACAGAAAAGAGCTATTTTGAACTTTTCCTGTGATAAGGCGGCTAAAACAATCAGTATGTACCTTATTCATCTTTTAAGATCATTAGTACTATAACATATTAGGATACTTTTCATCACACCTCAACCATGTAGATTTTTAGATATTTACCTAGTATTAGACTTATGCAGTAGTATATAAAAAGGCCGATTCTGGACCACTTTTATTTGCTGACCCAGATTTAGCCTTTTAAGGGTTACTACGGTGATGATCAAAAAAATTTCTATAGTCAACCAAAAATTTTTAGAACATTTTAAGGGGTACTAGAAAGGCTTAAAATGCTGTAAAAATAATACTAAATAAAGTTATTAAAATAAATGAAGATGTAATAGTTTTTATTTTTCCTTTATTTAGTGGTGTATTTTCTTGTAATTGTTGTGCTAAATTCACTTGTATTTTTCTTTCCATTTCTAGTTGTTGTGTTAAATTCATTTGTATTTTTCTTTCCATTTCTAGTTGTTGTGTTAAATTCATTTGTATTTTTCTTTCCATTTCTAGTTGTTTTTCTAAATCATATATTTGATCTTGCTCATCTGAACAACTACAATAATATTTTTTTCTTGGTGAATATGTATCAGGCCTACCTAAATATAGTCCACAATTTACTACCCCGAATAATGCTAATAATAGTATTAATTTTTGGTCCATTTTGATTTACTTGAAAAACTTTCAAATTTAAAAGCACTGTATTAGTTTATTTTGAGTTTTACATCTAGGGTTATAATGCTTTAAAAACTCTTCAATGGAAGGAGGATGGCTGCTATGAATATTTTTTACATCATTTCTATTTTTATAATAATTTATAATAGCTCTATAAACTTGACAACCACATTTATCACAAAAATATATTTTACCTCTAACACCGACTTCACAGTTTTCACAGGGGTTAGTTCCAGCATTGGAACTTTTTCTCAACGCAAATGCATGAACGCCACAGAATTTTCCATAACAAGGTTTTTCACATTTGTTAGTTGTATTTTGTATCAACCATAACCATGAACTTAAATTATACATTGTGTACAAATAATTATTTATTTTTTTCTTTAAATGTTATTTATTTTATAAAAATATATTTTAATTATATACTAAAGTTGAATTAGAGAAATGAAAACAACAAATAAAAGGATGTTGAGTCAGACAATGGTCAACAAAAAACCTCGTCATATTGTGGCGAAGGAATTATTGCAAGAATATTATAATTTAACGCGAACAAAATTCGATTGGCCAAGGACAAATAAACAACTGAATATATTACGGGAACGAGTAGAAATATTAAAACGTAAAAAGAATATAGATAAAGAAATTCGGCAGAGTGGGTATATCATAGATGAATCTTTTGGTGGTGCAGACGAAAGTATAAAATTTACCCCGAGAGGCCAGCAATATAGACATTTTATTTTTAATGATCTGATTAATATAATAAAAAAATTTATTCCACCAATTTTGTTGAAAAAGCCGATGATTAAAGTTAATGTATTATACAACGTGGACGTCATTTCAGTGTCAAATCCAAATATTACTCAAAATAGAGATATTAGGTCTACAACTGAGATAGTAACAAATACAACTGATCTTGAAGAACTTGCCGTAGACTTATTTAATCGGATTAATCGTAATTATGAGATGAATAACACTGAAGGGTCAGGTTGGACAATTTTTGGAATAAATTTTATAAAATTATTGACCTACGAATTTAAAATGTCGGCAGGAGGATCATACAAACCGTTACCAAAAAAGATTATTGCAACAAAATCTTTCATAAATGTTAAAAATATAAATGATAAATGTGTAATGTGGGCTCTATTTTCAGCGCTTTTTCCTGCAAAAGATCATGTAGATCGACTATCGAATTATATTCAATATCAGGGTCGCCTAAATATGACGGGAATAGATTTTCCAACCCCGATTAATCAAATAGCGAAAATTGAGAAACAAAATCCAACATTATTTCCATCCGGAATTAACGTATTTTCATTAGATGAACAGTTGAATGTTTTTCCATGGTTAATTTCACAAAAAGCTCGGCATATCACAGATGAATCAGAAATAAATTTGTTATACTTTCATCAGCATTATGTTTCGATAAAAGATTTATCAAGATTGACGAGATCGACGCTTGGAAATACAGAACATAAAATCTATTTTTGCTTCAGCTGTTTACAAGGATTTATGACACAAGAAAAATTAGTTGAACATAATAAATATTGTTTTGAAATAAAAAGAGTAACAGTACCATCGCCAGGAGAAAATATATGCGAGTTTAAAAAGCATGAGCGAACTAGAAAATTACCTTTAATTTTTATAGGTGATTTTGAATCATTTAATGTTCCTATTACAACCAAATGTGATTGTGGTAATTTTACCTGTTGTTGCTCGTATAAAACATTCTCAACGACTAAACATATTTCAGCGAGCTATCAGATAAATACAATATGTGTCAACGAAAAATATTCGAAATTATCTTTACTTTATTGTATTGAAGAAATAATTTTAATGATTTACCGCCAGAAGTTCATTTACTAAAATATTTATTTGAGGAGCAAAAGAGAATTGAAAAATTATTAGCTGAACAAGAAGAAAGATTTTTATATACAGATTATTTCCAAAAAGCTAAAAAATGCTACTATTGTGGGAAAGAATATAAAGATAATAATCCGAAGGTTCCATTTTATGATATCATCGCAGATCAATATATTGGTGCTGTACACCAAAAATGTCGAAGTTTTCAGAAATTTTATCCTGTTGTTTTTCATAATTTGCGGGGGTATGATGGTCATTTTATAGTTCAGGCGTTAGGTCACCCAGAAATTTCAAAATATTGTACAGAAAATAATATTCAGATAAAGTGTATCCCAAATAATAGCGAAAGATTAATGTCAATTACAGTAGGGAGATTTAGATTTATTGACAGCATTCAATTTATGAATTGCTCGTTAGATCAACTAGCTAAAAACTGTAATAATTTTCCTATATTTAATAGTTATATGACAAAGTGGAATTATTCTGCAGAGGCTATTGCAATGGTTGTTAAAAAAGAAATATTTCCGTATGAGTATCTTACAGGTCCTGATAAAATTTTAGATCCAGCACTACCAGACATTGAAGAATTTTATTCATCTTTACACAATAAAAATATTACTGAGGAAGAATGTAATCGGGCGCAATCGATCTGGATTGCATTTTTTTGTAACAATCTCGGTGATTATCATGATATTTATCTAACCGTAGACGTATTATTGTTATCAGACATATTTGAGAATTTCAGAACAACTTCTATGAATCAATATGGATTAGATCCAGCGCACTACTATTCTTCTCCAGGATTATCTTGGGATGCTTTATTAAAATCGACTGGAATTAAACTTGAGTATTTACAGACGTTGACATGTATTTATTTATTGAAAAAGGTATTCGAGGTGGTATATCAGTAATAACAAAAAAGCATGCTATTGCTAATAATAAATATTTGCAAGAATATGACCCGAATCATCATGATAATTTTACTATCTATCTTGATATGAACAATTTATACGGCACTGCGATGAACATGATGATGTCTTTTGGTTGTTTTACTTGGATAAATCCAGAAGAGTTTTTAGCATCTTCAACACATCAAAAAGATGAAAATATAAATATTAATGAAGAAATAATTGATACACCAACAGGTTATTATGTTGAAGTAGATATTGATTACCCAGAACATTTACATGACGCTCATAATGATTATCCATTTTTAGTAGAAAAGATGGTCATAACAGATGATTTATTATCGCCGGAACAATTATCATTAAGAACTGTAAAATATATTCCGATCACAAAACTTATACCGAACTTGAATAATAAGAGAAATTATGTTTGTCATATAAATATTTTAAAACAAGCTATTGATGCTGGATTAATTCTTAGGAAAGTTTATAAGGTTTTACAGTTTAATCAGTCGACGCGGATGAGATCATATATTTTAGGTAATACAAATAGACGAGCTGCTGCTACAAACGATTTTGAAAAAAGATTTCTTTAAGCTGATGAATAATTCAGTTTTTGGAAAGACAATGGAGAATATCCGCAAGTGGGTTTAAACAGAAGTTGTAAATAATAAAACCAGAAGAGAAAAACTTGTCAGGAGTAATTGTTTTGAACAAAGTATAAAAATTAATGATAACTTATCGTTAATAACCTCGAAGCAATCTCGTTTACATCTTGATAAACCCGTTTGTGTAGGAGCAGCAGTACTAGAATTATCAAAATTATTGATGTATAATTTTCATTATAATGTTGCGCAAGTTAAATGGCTGAATATTAGGTTGTTATTTACCGATACAGATTCATTAGTGTATGAGGTTTATACGAAAGATATCTATGATAATATTTATAATATTAGGTATGAATTTGATCTTTCTGATGTAAAAGGTAAGTATAATGATAATATAAATAAAAACGTAATAGGTAGGATGAAAGATGAGTTTGCTTTTAATCCGATAAAAGAATTTGTTGGTCTGCGGTCTAAAATGTATTCAGTGTTGCGAGATAATGATAATTCTACCAATAAAGGAAAAGGAATTAATAATAATTATGTAAAGAGTAAGTTGAAGTTTAAGGATTATAAAGAGGCTTTATTAAGAACGCCAGGAGTTGATTTACCATTAATTTCAACATATGGATTTCGATCACATAAACATCAAATTTTTATGGATCAGATAACGAAAACCGGATTAAATAATTTTGAAGATAGAAGATATTGCCATGATGGTATAAATACGCTGGCAATAGGTCATTATAAAATTAAAAATAATGATATTATTTTATAAATATAGGATTTTTACCTGGACCAAACAACTGTAAATGGCTGCCTGTTGGATCATTACCTCGATAAGAAAAAATCCAGATGCTGGTCCACAACCTTGTTTAGTTTGTCAACGGGGTGTTAAAGGACCATATCGATTATGTGGAGATTGCGGCGGAAAACAATATCGATCAATAATAGCATATTATGAAAAACGTTTACCAAAATATTATCAGAGAATAACTGTACCTCCAACCGTAGAAAATTTTATTGCAAGAAAAAATCAAATAATTATGGTGTAAAAAAAAAATATATTTTAACTAATGAAATAGTGTTATTTAAAAATAATTATGCCAAACAGAAAAGCTAGACAATTAAATAAAATAAAAAATGTTGAAAATCCGGAAAAAATTTCAAAGGATTCAATATTAGAGTTAATTCAAAAAATTAAATATGTTGCTCTATTTAATGATTGTAAATTATATGCAATTTATGAACATCCCAATACAATACAACCAGTAGAAGATCCTTCCAAAGAAGCTTTAGTTGTAAGATGTTTAAAAGATGAAACTCATTTAATGTATCTAACATTTGAAGAATTTAAGGAATATTTTCATAAAATTTTTAATATTATTTACAATGGCAAAGATTTCATTTACAATGGTAAAGATTTTTCTAGTGAAACAGCAAAAAGAAAAAGAATGATAATAGAAGGATTAGACGACCTTAATGTACCAAATAAAGGTAATTATTCACCAATAAAATCTAGATTAATTAAATATAGCGATGGTAAACAAGAACTTCTTTTATTCGGAAATGTAGACTATCTAAAAACCCTAAGAGATGACCAGATTGAATAATTATATAATAATACTCTAGAAAACGGTGTATCTCAGCCGATAAATTAATGATGAAATTTGTTTTAAAATCCTCTTTTGCAGACAAGTTTTTCAATCTGTTTAAATTTTTGATTCTCAAGAAATTGTTCTTATTGTTGTCTATTAATATTGATCATATCGCCGATCTTTATCGATGACGGTATTATAGCAATCTTTTTTGGAGGTGGAGTTACCTGTACTTTTGGACTTTCAAGTTGTTTAGCAAGATCAGTATATTTTATCGCAAGTTGATCAAAAGATCTTCTGATATTAATATTTTCTTTTTGAGTTTCAACAAGTATACTTCAAAGTTTATTTATTTCCTGCTGATCATCACTGTTAGTTTTATCTAGCTTCTGCTGCATACTATTAATAGTTGAATTTAATAATTTTACTTCATCTTCCAATGATTTTATTTTATTTTTTAATTTTTTTCTGCTTTATTGTCAGGTTTAGCAAAAATTAATGATGTTGATAATTGATCCACTTGCGATTGATCGAGTTGAATATTATCAATGTCAGATTCATTTAATCTATCTAATTTTTTAGATAATTTATGTGCAATTTTTGTATGTAATTGCTGATCATATTCTTCTTCTTCCTGCTCTTGCAGTTTTTTTATCATTTTTCTTGGTAAAAGGTTTTATTTTCTTAACTTCATCCTCTATTTTTGGTTTAACTGGTAAAGGATTATCATTATCATTAAAAATTCTATATACCCGTTGGATGCTAATTTTATAATAATCAGCAATTTCTGATATTGGAATTTAATTTTTTAAGGATTGTATTCGACACATATCATCATCAGATAATTGTCTATAAACTGGCATAGTATAAATAATGAAATATATTTTTTTAAGAACATGAACATGAACATGAACAAGAACAAGAACAAGAACAAGAACAAGAACAAGAACAAGAACAAGAACAAGAACAAGAACATGAACATTATGCTATTCTGAATGGTATTTGATTAATAAAAGCTGATTTAAATTAATTTCTAATTTTTATAAATTTATTATCTGTTCATACAATGTTGTTATGAAAATTGCACAGAATAGCATTACCTAATTAATCCATGAGATTTGTGTTGTAAGTGATAATATAAAACTGGCACAAAAAAACTGGCACAAAAAACTGGCACAAAAAACTGGCACAAAAAGAACTGGCACAAGGATTATCATAAATTCATCATTAATGTATTAATTGTGACGATTGCATAATAAATTGCTCACTTGCTAAATTCACTGTGTTTATTGATAAATCATCACCGAATATGAAATTGTTTTTTTTATTTATTTTGCAGCATAAATTTATAAATACATATTTTTATGTGGTAAAAATATATCACCTGTTTTTATTGTTCTTGTTCTTGTTTATGCAAGGAATTGCAATGGCAAGTAATTTATGTAAGTAATATAGCTATCTTATGCTATTATTTGGGATACACTTTATCTGAATATTATTTTCTGTACAATATTTTGAAATTTCTGGGTGACCTAACGCCTGAACTATAAAATGGCCATCATACCCCCGCAAATTATGAAAAACAACAGGATAAAATTTCTGAAAACTTCGACATTTTTGGTGTACAGCACCAATATATTGATCTGCGATGATATCATAAAATGGAACCTTCGGATTATTATCTTTATATTCTTTCCCACAATAGTAGCATTTTTTAGCTTTTTGGAAATAATCTGTATATAAAAATCTTTCTTCTTGTTCAGCTAATAATTTTTCAATTCTCTTTTGCTCCTCAAATAAATATTTTAGTAAATGAACTTCTGGCGGTAGATCATTAAAATTATTTCTTCGATAAAGTAAAGATAATTTCGAATATTTTTCGTTGACACATATTGTATTTATCTGATAGCTCGCTGAAATATGTTTAGTCGTTGAGAATGTTTTATACGAGCAACAACAGGTAAAATTACCACAATCACATTTGGTTGTAATAGGAACATTAAATGATTCAAAATCACCTATAAAAATAAAAGGTAATTTTCTAGTTCGCTCATGCTTTTTAAACTCGCATATATTTTCTCCTGGCGATGGTACTGTTACTCTTTTTATTTCAAAACAATATTTATTATCTTCAACTAATTTTTCTTGTGTCATAAATCCTTGTAAACAGCTGAAGCAAAAATAGATTTTATGTTCTGTATTTCCAAGCGTTGATCTCATCAATCTTGATAAATCTTTTATCCAAACATAATGCTGATGAAAGTATAACAAATTTATTTCTGATTCATCTGTGATATGCCGAGCTTTTTGTGAAATTAACTATGGAAAAACATTCAACTGTTCATCTAATAAAAATACGTTAATTCCGGATGGAAATAATGTTGGATTTTGTTTCTCAATTTTCGCTATTTGATTAATCGGGGTTGGAAAATCTATTCCCGTCATATTTAGGCGACCCTGATATTGAATATAATTCGATAGTCGATTTACATGATCTTTTGCAGGAAATAGCGCTGAAAGTAGAGCCCACATTACACGTTTATCATCTATATTTTTAACATTTATGCAAGATTTTGTTGCAATAATCTTTTTTGGTAACGGTTTGTATGATCCTCCTGCCGACATTTTAAATTCGTAGGTCAATAATTTATCAAATTTATTCTAAAAATTGTCCAACCTGACCCTTCAGTGTTATGCATCTCATAATTACGACTAATCCGATTAAATAAGTCTACGGCAAGTTCTTCAAGATCAGTTGAATTTGTTACTATCTCAGTTGTAGACCTAATATCTCTATTTTGAGTAATATTTGGATTTGACACTGAGATGACGTCCACGTTGTATAATACATTAACTTTAATCATCGGCTTTTTCAACAAAATTGGTGGAATAAATTTTTTATTATATTAATCAGATCATTAACAATAAAATGTCTATATTGCTGGCCTCTCGGGGTAAATTTATGCTTTCGTCTGCACCACCAAAAGATTCATCTATGATATACCCACTCTGCCGAATTTCTTTATTTATATTCTTTTTACGTTTTAATATTTCTACTCGTTCCCGTAATATATTCAGTTGTTTATTTGTCCTTGGCCAATCGAATTTTGTTTGCGTTAAATTATAATGTTCTTGCAATAATTCCTTCGCCACAATATGACGAGGTTTTTTGTTGACCATTGTCTAACTCAACATCCTTTTATTTATTGTTTTCATTTCTCTAATTCAACTTTAGTATATAATTAAAATATATTTTTATAAAAATAAATAACATTTAAAGAAAAAAATAAATAATTATTTATATACAATGTATAATTTAAGTTCATGGTCATGGTTGATACAATATACAACTAACAAATGTGAAAAACCTTGTTATGGAAAATTCTGTGGCGTTCATGCATTTGCGTTGAGAAAAAGTCCCAATGCTGGAACTAACCCCTGTGAAAACTGTGAAGTCGGTGTTAGAGGTAAAATTCATTTATGTGATAAATGTGGTGGTAAAGCTTATAGAGCTATTATACATTATTATAAAAATAGAAATGATGTAAAAATATTCATAGCAGCCATCCTCCTTCCATTGAAGAATTTTTAAAGCATTATAACCCTAGATGTAAAACTCAAAATAAACTAATACAGTGTTTTTAAATTTGAAAGGTTTTCAAGTAAATCAAAATGGACCAAAAATTAATACTATTATTAGCATTATTCGGAGTAGTAAATTGTGGACTATATTTAGGTAGGCCTGACACATATTCACCAAGAAAAAAATATTATTGTAGTTGTTCAGATAAGCAAGATCGAATATATGATTTAGAAAAAACAACTAGAAATGGAAAGAAAAATACAAATGAATTTAACACAACAACTAGAAATGGAAAGAAAAATACAAATGAATTTAACACAACAACTAGAAATGGAAAGAAAAATACAAGTGAATTTAGCACAACAATTACAAGAAAATACACCACTAAATAAAGGAAAAATAAAAACTATTACATCTTCATTTATTTTAATAACATTTTTTAGTATTATTTTTACAGCATTTTAAACCTTTCTAGTACCCCTTAAAATCTTCTAAAATTTTTGGTTGACTATAGAAATTTTTTTTTATCATAACCGTAGTAACCCTTAAAAGGCTAAATCTGGGTCAGCAAATAAAAGTGGTCCAGAAGCGGCCTTTTTATATACTACTTATGTAAATAATTAAGCCAAGTCAGCTGCGCATTTTCAACTCAAGATACGCATTTTATCTGCAATGCTAGTCCAACTGTGACAGGCAGGCACCAACAAGCCAACCTATTTCCAAGCCTAACTCAAAGTTAATGTAAACCACATTACAGACTTAGATTATGTGTGAATATTATAAATGTTAGGATTGTGATAATTAGGATCACGAAACTATCCAGTGAGACCCAAGGATAAAACCAGGTACACCATTACATTTAAGAGAGATAACTCTGATGGAACTAGACTGGGGTAAGAGTTATCTGGTCACAACTGACACATTTTCAGTCATGAGCACCACATTGAAAAAAAATTCATAAAAATACAAAATATGATATAGATAGGAACTAAAATAATCTCATATGTTGCCAAGAGGCTCAACTTTCTTAAAATCCAAACAGACAGTAAAACTCTTACATAATGCACCAATGACAACTAGTTTTGTTGTTTTATTTCTGAATGCAAACCCTGCATCTTAAGCTCCACCCACATGGACTTGCGGAATTGTTACCGCTATATTATTAGTTATGTTGATATGATTCGCAGTGTGGTTTAACATAAGAGAAGAATAACGTTTATGTGCTAAAGGTTTATCCAAAGCAGCTCAAATAAAACGTATTTACAGTATATAACACAAGATATCTTCCCCTGAAAATTACTCCGCCTCATCCTGGTACCTTGTCTTCGTGTTATGAAGCCCGTCATATTTGTAGTTCTATGCAACGGCTCAGCAGCTATAAGCCGCTTTAATACAACCCACCATGAATCTTGAACTAGAACTTTTGAAATTTCATTGATCATCAAGTCCAAAGGGAAACCATGACGTTAAGTCTAGGGCGCAATATTCTATGACACGTACGTTTTGGTACTGTTTGCTCATCCAATTGACTTGTTTTCCTGTTCTCGTTGTTTGTTAGTATATACTTAGGTGTAAAATGAAGAAAATTATTAAGGAAATAGTTCTCATATTTCTTTGAATCCTATATTTTTACATATTTAAAATATGTCTTTAGATTTGCACATGTGAACAATAAAAAAATTAACCTTTGTGTTATGCGAAGCTTGACTGCGTGTTCCTATAAATTTATACTGGCACCTAGAAAAACAAGCACTTGTTTTACTTGTGCATTACCTTAAAGGCAACGAAATTGTTTTTGATAAATATAAGACTTGCTACAGTTCATTTTTCAACGAAGTTATGTCCCTTGTACTACCTTTACAACAATGTTAAAATGACACAATCGGCATGCTGCATTATTTAATCGGAATTGTGGTTGTGATCGTATAGCGTTAAATAGTTAAGAAAACCATGAAACGCAAAATTGTCATTTATTGCAACGTGGTAGTATATCCAAATTATACCTTCTCTTAAGTTGTTATACCACATTATGAAAAATATCCGGTGTTATAGAAAGAAAGGAAAACGTTCTTCATACATTGATTGGCTATGAGAGGTATTTAACACTGACAGGGACATATCCTAGATGATGATATGTATGTTTGGTGGGTGCGTCGGGATGACGGTTAATGACCTGAACACGACTCATCGAGAACCTTTCACAGGATTAATGTCTAGCCAGTGTTTTGAAATACGTGAGAATGGTTACGTATGTCTAAAGCACAATATTTGCTTCAACAGTCACGTTTTGTATTTTTTTTTTAAAGTCATATCATGTAGGTATTTCCTTCAACAATAATATAAATATATAGAGGTGCCATACATCTGGAATTTGATCTTTTAAAAAAACAATTATTTTGGTGTTTAATTTAGTAATAGATTTCTTCTACCATTGTATTTGACAATGCGTGTAGAATACAAAAATTTGCTCACCAAAGCTCGATTTTGTAAACCTAAAAGACATCGACTCTGACTGGAACACCACCTAAAAGCACTAAAACCAAGCGGTTTAAAGGAAAAAGACACCAAACGACCATCCATACGCAAATATAATAACATTAGATCATTGTTTGTTTAGAGTCCATGTTTTTCAATTAAATAATTAATATGTAATTCACTATTTATTATCATGACTTTAATTATTATCTTTTTGCAATTTTTGTTGGTATTATTATTTTCATTATTATTATTATTATTATTATTATTATTATTATTATTATTATTATTATTATTATTATTATTATTATTATTATCATCATCATTATTATTATTATTATTATTATTATTATTATTATTATTATTATTATTATTAGTAGTAGTAGTAGTAGTAGTAGTAGTAGTAGTAGTGGTGGTAGTAGTAGTGGTAATAGTAGTAGTAATAGTAGTAGTAGAAGTAGCAGTAGCAGTAGTAGTGTTATTATTATTATTATTATTATTATTATTATTATTATTATTATTATTATTATTATTATTATTAGTAGTAGTAGTAGTAGTAGTAGTAGTAGAAGTAGTAGTAGTAGTAATTGTAGTAGTATTGTTGTTGTTGTTATTATTATTATCATTATTATTATTATTATTATTATTATTATTATTATTATTATTATTATTATTATTATTATTATTACTTTTATTATTGATTAGGCAATGAGTTTTCAATACCTTTGCTGATTCTTTTGTAGGAACATCCTACCTAGGTTGCCAATTTATCACCCGAGTTCAAACCAATTCGGAGCGATATCCACCATTCCAGAACATAATTTCATTAGACCCATAATTACGTCCATTTTTTTGTAAATTCAATGGGGTTTTTTTTGCGTTTATTGGTTATCTTGCTTGTCTCTGTTTCGTAATATCCTTAGATAATGACTCAGGGAGGGACGAAAGTGCACTGTTCGTTGTCAGCATTGTCCACTAATCTTGTCCATTCCTTAACACACGCGATCCACATAGCAATAGCGGAGCGGGTAGGGAGTCATTACGCTGATTAATTCATCAAATCAACGTACCAAACAAGATTTCTACTCCCCGCAACCTTCTTAAGTTTGCGCTGGGCAAAGCGGCACCTTTGTAAAACATCATTTTGCCCCCCCCCCCATCTGGCCTTAGTACAAAATTAATTTCACTATATTGTCTCTACATTTGTTTCTCAATACTGAACTTTCCACTGTGTGACAATCAATACAAATCATATGTTAATCTAAAATACCTTCAAAGATGACTTTACGGTTTAGTTCTTGTCAAGGGTTGACCTGCATTTTTTTTTTAGTTTTGAGAGGCTGAATTGTAAACAAAGCACCAGGCAACGGAACACAGATTTCACTTCCGGATCATCACCATGACCTTATTTCTTAATGTGCACTGTCGCCAAAATACACACAGACAACCACACCATAAGCTCACATTTTAAAGAATAAACAATTGCCTTTAAATCCTAACCAAGAATGCCAAAATCTAACTCTAGTATCACCACTAATTTCAGACAGGAAAAAGTGATCTAAAAATAGACTGGAACTACATTCGTGGGTACTGAACCGGATTTTATTAATTGTGTACTGATGCCATCTTCGAAAAATGATACAAACTTGGTGAAATGGCCCAAACTGGTTTTGCGCCTCAACCGTTTCATCCGCACTTACGACGGTCAGGCCCCCCCCACAACCTCCCCCACCAGCGTATTACTAAATGAAACAAACAACACCCAAAACGTAAGCCACAAAAGATAAGCAAATAATAAAATGTGTAATAACGCCACCTGTGATCAAAGTTATAAAATTACAGAGAAAATTGTTACAGATTAGTATTATATTTGCAATATTTTTCACAAATATCGACTACATAAAAGATAATTTGGAATGGTTTAAAGATATTCTGTCCATACCCGTCAGTCGCAATCGTTTTTGCGCTGGTTTATTTACTTATTTCCTCTTCGATAAGAGATCGTACGTTTTCATACAGTCAGTAATGGTAGTGGTTATCGCTGTTGGCTATATATGCATGTTTAAATTCAAACCCATCAGAGTTTATTTGGAGAAAGAAATCGTTAGAAACTCCGAAATTATTAGTTACAATACACGTTTATGTGGCTGAATTCAACCACAACTGGAATTACTAGTGCGAAAAGAAAAGTGAGGCATTCCGACGTTATCCAAATTTTGATGATCCTTACCGCCAGAAAATGTAGTGCATATAACCCATATGTATGTATGTATGTATGTATGTATGTATGTATGTATGTATGTATGTATGTATGTATGTATGTATGTATGTATGTGTGTATGTGTGTGTGAGAGAGAGAGAGAGAGAGAGAGAGAGAGAGAGAGAGAGAGAGAGAGAGAGAGAGAGAGAGAGAGAGAGAGAGAGAGAGAGAGAATGTGTTTGTGTATGTTCTCTATATTCCTTTTCCTCCTCTTCCACTTTCTCTCCACATTCTCTCCACCAACTAGACTTCCGTCGACTTCGACTGTTTGACTAGTCTCAATTCCGTCTCCACCTTTTGGAGTCTCTGGTCTCAAGTGAATAGGAGGTTCTCTGTTCCCCAAAAAGATTCCTTTTTGAAGCGTTTTCTTTTCTTAGAATCTAAGTTTTCCGCCAATTTACGAGTGGTTCTGAAGGAGTAACTCTATGGCTTAGAAATCTCCCTAGGCAAATTTAATTTTTTATTTACAATTGTAAGGTATAATTCGCGTTTAATTGTAATCACGCCCTCAATCTCAATTTCGATTGAATATCTCTGTGAACCTAACCAATCAAACTTAGTTGACAATATCCTTCTCGCTGTATGTCAACTTGGGGACGGATGAGAACACGTCTCGTTCACAAAACCGCTCCCCTTTCTTCCTAAATAAATCTCTTAACACGTAGGTATGATAAATACACGCCTTTTATTAATTCGTGCGATCGATCGCCTTTGCCGATTCAAGATTATCAGAGTTGTTCTTAATTAGTCTCCACGAAGGGTACAAAGCTGGCTTTTCAGCGTCTTTGTTATTAGATAAGCATCAGAAGGGCTGATGAATGAGATTTCTGCTTTCTCGTCAGGCATGTTAAGTTCAGGTGTCAATACACAAATGTCCTGGTGGTTTATGCTGCCAGTCATTTGAAAGCTACAGATTTTGTATCTATTTTGCTTCTCGGAACATAGTACGAATTAACGATACATGCTTATTTGAATGAGGCATCTTAACATCCTATAGTACCAGTCTTTGCACCATTGCCGAAACGCATACTCGCTTAAATATTTCTTAATTGGGCAACAACCTAGACCCATTCCGCTTTTCCTACGCGTGTTTAGTGTAAAGGGAGTTGTGAGCAGGCATTGTTTCGGCCAAATATTTAGAAACATGGACCAAAACGAGATGCTTGCTGCCTGTCTCCAAATCTTGGTAGCAGTGTTAATATTGTAGCTCGCAGACTTAGTTTCACGATTGCTAAAAGCGGCGGCACAAGAGATCAGTTTGGCGTCCACTGTACAGTCGTGATAAACCAGGGCTATTATTCAAAATAATGTCAAACTCAAGGACCACAATCGAGTATCAACGGCGATGATATTTGGAGTGTTTCGAAGGAACTTTAGGTGATTGAAAAAGAGATGCCCAACACGTTCTCTAAGGATATTAAGAAACAATCGGTACTGCTGTACCTATCTCCCAGCACAATACGTCTGCCTCTGCTATATTAAAGAGATACTAAATGGCTTGGAAGCCTGACCAGCTCTAGCGTTGATGGTACGGAACATCTACGACACCTAGCACATGTTGAACAGCGGCAACGACATGTACAACCAGAACGCCTGCGGACCAGTATGAATGCGTGTCTGACATAATGACGGGAGCGGTGAAATAAATACATTAGCCAGCATCTTTCCTTTGAGGGCTTCAAGTTTATCTTGATACTTGCGGGGTAAATATTTGCTTTTCTGGAATTGTTTCTTCTTGGCCTTCACAACGCGCTTTTAAGCCAATGTTTCCTCACAAAAAGCCCCAAAACAAGAAATGACTAGAACAACTGACCCCCAAGCGATTGCGTTAGCAGGTTAGCAATGAAATGTTTGTGCCATGTAGAATATTACGGATATAATATTTCCATCCTGGATAGGTGGATATTGATGAAATGGTCTTTGTTAAAACTTGCATGATGTTATGGTATAATGCAATATTAAACCATTGCTGTGGTAGTATAAAATAGTTTAATACACTCTTTTTAATAAACTTTTAAATGCGGGTTTTTTTTACGTTTTTAAATAGAAATTATAGTTAAGACCATATTCTAACACCATTGATTGGGATCTGTTCTTCTAGCCTTGCCTGTGCTCGTTTCACCAAAAGGAAACAACACTGGGCATAGTTCAACCTTTTTTTTGTATTTAGTGTTATTTATTAAAAGCAAGCTCAATGTAGACTTTGTATAGTACTCGCGTTTTCGTGTTTTGTTTTATTATCGCTTGTTTAATTATCTTTTCTGGCTTTGTTGTCCGGATTTTACAGTATCCTCTCTGCAAGCAGCAGATTTCTTTTCCTTACCGTCATTTACCTATGTTAAGTCACATGCACATATCTAAGGGTGTCCGGCGTATTGTGCGTGCCACATTTTTTATCGAACATTATCTTGCCTATAGATTAACAATACAATTTTGTACAGACGCAAAGAAACAAGCAACTTTTTAAAGTATTCTAAGCTTTGCAATTTTCCTTTGAATGCTATGTACAAAGCTGAATGTGTATGAGAAGTAGGTTGACAGAAAGCTGGAAGACAGGGTAGCGATATAGAAAGGGATAGAGAGAAGAAAAAGGAATTAACTATTTGCAGGTTTTCTTCAACTTTCCTGAGTGAATCGATAGACATGATGTAAGTAAGCACGGTAATTATATGATGCAAGTGTGTATAGATAAGCATGCATGTATACATATTGTTTAGATATGTCCGCATGTACGCTGCATATAAACATGCAAGAGTTATATCTGTATGTCAGCCTATCTCCATTCTTGTCTCTGTTTACGTACATATGTACTTATGTATGAATGCATGTGTATGTATGTATGTATGTATGTATGTATGTATGTATGTATGTATGTATGTATGTATGTATGTATGTATGTATGTATGTATGTATGTATGTATGTATGTATGTATGTATGTATGTATATATGTATGCATGCATGCATGCATGCATGCATGGATGCATGCATTCATGCATGCATGGATGGATGTAATAATGGACGGATGGATGGATGGATGGATGAGTGCGTGCGTGCGTGCGTGCGTGCGTGCGTGCGTGCATGCATGCATGCATGCATGCATGCATGCATGCATGCATGTATGTATGTATGTATGTATGTATGTATGTATGTATGTATGTATGTATGTATGTATGTATGTATGTATGTATGTGTGCCACCACGAATAAAAAATGATAGATTGTAGTTTCGATGAAAAGTTGAAAAACCTAATTTTAGGAAAATTAAGGCATTTTAGCGGTAAATCTCAGTGAAGAACAAGGGAGTATTATATATTACAATAATCTTTATTTACAACAAGTTGAAAAAAGCACTTACACGTAAAAGATACAAATACGAACATTTTAAACGTATGTTATAACCCATTGCATTACAAGATAAAACAGTCCAAAAATAAACTGTTTATCGTATTTACTAAAACGTAAATTTCATACATCAGTCAACTGCACTTCTTTTCTAGCTTCGTGCTCGCAAGAACTGGAATTTTATGGTTTGTCAATGTTCTTGAAAACAAAATTCAACATATTTTATCGGCCTAGCATAGCATCTATGCCATTCTTATGTGACTATTTTAACATCAAGACTATCAAAAGACTAATTCTTCCTACTAAATGCTGCCTAGTGTGTCTATAGATTATACAGAAATAAATGAAAAGGTATAATCCCAATTAATCAAGCTAAAAACCGCACAGTCACAGTGTTCCAATTTTTCTTGGATCGCATTTTTATGATCTGTATGCAGCTCCAAGCATTAGTTCATGCAACGTACTAAGAAACGTGAACCCAACGCGTAATACACAAAATTATTCCATCGGAAGTTGCAAAACATATACATCCCGAAAAGTTCTTTTTACCACGGTATCATAAAGACTTGTGAACACTGTTCAGTATGAATGACGTCTGTACATAACAACTGGCTAATTACTCAAGGTTTGAAAATGTCTTCACAATATTAATTTCCCAATTTTTTGCAAACACTCCATAAAGTACAACAAAGCTATAACTGGAGGCCTAAAGTGAAATGAGCTCTCTACACTTTATACAATATATACAGAAATGGATATCTGATGTACGCCTGAAAGATGTTTTAATGAAGGAATTAATACTCACACTTCATAAAAATTATCTCAGATAATAATGTAATACATTTTGTATTTGCACGGTGTTTCATATGGAATGTACGATTTTGCATTTTGTAAAAATCAATAAATAAAATGCTGTAAAGTAACATTCAATGTAAACGTTAAAATGAATAAAAAATTGAATAAGAACAAATTTTAGTACTGTTATTCCTTACGGAATCTCTGAAAGACAAATAACTTCAACACAATAACAAGTGTATAGAACAAAACTATCGGGTTTCAAAAATATTTTTAAAAAAACCATGAAAAAAGTCTTTCTGAAATAAAAGACTACGAATCTCAAGCCAAAATTTATAATCTTACAGATCTGCAAGTCACGTAGAAAGAAGTCTTCCTTGTGATGATGTTGTTGTTCTCCATTTGCTTCTGTCTGTATGCTTTCCTCATGCTTAACCAGGGGTCGCTGTCATATTCTTCGTACAGCGAAGCTGTGTCCTTTGAGATAACCAGACTTTTCAACATCTTTGTAAAAGATTTCCACTCACTTTCAGTTTCACAATGCTTTTTGAGCATGGGCTCTTCTGTTGACAGAAAACGCTTTGCGGTTCCAAGAAGAGGTTCATTGCCTTCATCAGGGAGACGGACGACTGCATCCAAATCTTGTATGAGGCCTTCAACCCTCTTTTCATCTATGGCCTGCAAAGCGTCGAAAAGATTCTTACGAAGACGATTTTGCCTTTTGGAGATAGAGCCTTCGAAGAACATCGTGTCCAGTCTAGCCAGAAGATAGACACCTCTTCCGCGGAACGAGCGAGCTGCTTCATCTCTGCTGGCAAGAATTCTTGGAATATTTTCTTCCGTGTAGGGGCCATGCATTCCAGTCTCGCCATCCATGAATCTCAGAACCTGAGCACCACCAATTCCGATTCCGTCAACTCCCGCAAACACTGCATACTTGATTTCGTTGAACTTGAATCCAGCTGAGAAGTACGTAACAAGACCTCGTTGGTGTGCTTCGTGTACAATGGCCAAGGCTTCCTCAAAGGTTAGTTGATACATGATACATTTTGAGGGGTATGTATCACAGGCTCCGTCCCACGTGACTTTGTTGAATCCACCGATTGATGTGATCTCTATGGCCCGCGTTGCTATCTCCATTCTTTGGGCCAGTTCCACTGGCTCAGTTTTGTCAAAATCATCGATAATGGTCTGATTGAGATTCCAGGCAGCTGACAGGAACTGCTTCTTCTTTCTTTGGACCTGAGCTCTAAGGGACTGCATGTACCTCACTGCCTGGCATGTCGTCATCCCCTCCATGGACACCTTACATTCAGCGGCCCCTTGGAAGAAGGCGGCGGTGGCTGCGGCGGCAGTAATGTTGACAAGTTTAATGAAATCTTCATCAAAATTACCTGAGTCTTTAATCCTTCTTCCCACAAAGTAGGTCGTAGGGGCGGCTGGTCCAACATGTAGACGAACTTTGGCAAAGTCAAAAATGGAAGGAACTCTGTAGGACTCTATATTCTCCCTTGGAAGGTTTCTTGGCCGCTCAAGATGTTCCACATGGATGATGGCACCCTTCATCCAGTCGTTGAAGCGTGTCGTTCCCAAAACATGACCTTCACCGGGATCTGTCAGTGACATGTACGTTTGGGTGTGTGGGCGAAACCCTGGTGTTCCAAGGCAACGCGCGTGCTCGTGGGTCAGACTCTCACCGTCAGACAAACTGTAATACGCAAACTGGAATGCGAGATACTCAATTGATGTTGGTTGTCTGCTCTCGTCCCTCAGAGCTTGTGCAAGGCGAGAAACGGCCACCAGGAAATTCTCAGAGAGACTTTGAACGTCCCAGTGCAAATATATTCTATTCAAGTCAGCGTCTACATTCACTTCAAACAAGCTCTCATGTCCATTATCTATAGGTACTACACCTATGTAATTTTCTTTCTCTATACCCCATTCTTTGATTGTCTGCACGGCGTTTCTGCTGACAGCTTCTATGTCTGCTATCAAGTCCTTGACACATTTATGTTCCATGATCCCCGTGCAGATTTTTTCAAACTTTTTGTAGCTGTCGTCGCCGTTGTCGGGAAAAATGCTTTGTAGCCTCTCACACAACTGATGTTTAGCACCGTCTAGATCCAAGGCCGTGATGGCGGGAAGTTCTTTCTCGGATTTAAACTTGTTGATCCGGCTGTCCATTTTAATCTTCACATTGTACAGATTCTGTATCACGTCCTGACAGTAGGAAAGTGCCACCTTGCGGAGTTTTCCCACACCAGCGAAACAAATAGTCTTGGACTGAAATGATAAATTAGTTTCCACCTATATAATTATAACCAGTTTAAATCAAACTAAAAAAAATGAAATTATTTTCTTTACAAATGAAGTCGGTGTGTTTTTAAATAAGTGGGGAGCTGCTTTGATTGAGGTTTAAGCGTGCGTTTCTCGAAGTCAGTGGACTACGCTTTCAGACCCTGCTCATACTTGTTCCTGTCTACTGTCAACATATGCCTTTTGAGAAGGTATTTTTTTCCATTGCTTCGTCACGAAACAGTCTTCATTTTTAACCCATGTGCCGTCAAATAACTACAATCAGTCAGGCAGTCATAGTTCTGTACGTTAACCAGAAGTCCACAACTAAGGACTTCTGTCATAACCTAATAAATTTTTGAAAAGTCTTTTGAAATGGTTTGTCAAAACAGTGTTCTTATATCTGTCCAAGATTTGAACCTTAGTTTGATGTTTATCCAGTGTCAAATATATATATATATATATATATATATATATATATATATATATATATATATATATATATATATATATATATATATATATATATATAAAAATTCAGATGTGAAATAATAATTGATCTTAATGTCATATGGGTTCATAAAGGCGAGCAACCAGCATTTTATTTAGGGTTATGTAAACGTGTCTTGAAATTTATTCGTATAAGGAACATTTCTTCTTTTTATTGTGTGCAGCAATTTAGATTCGAGTTTGCATTATGAAATTATTATTATGGTTAACTCATTTAGGATTTCATATTTAATCTCTATTAATATTCTTTTAATATGTTGCTATATGTTCTTGCTTCTACTCAAATGTCAAAAAGAAGAAATAAAAATAGAAAAAGACAGACATGCAGACACTGAACCGGACTGACAGACAGAACGAAAGACTTGGTAGGATTACTTTACTGGTACGTTTTGCGCTGCAACAGTATTAGATAACGTATAGTTTTTAACATATATTGAATTCGCAATAATAATGACGATGGTTTGATATAAGTTCACTGTACATTTATTATTTTATTAAGAGATGAATGACGTGAAAAGTATTAAAAGAGACAGACTATAACACAATGTGGACTCAGACAATAGGAGAAAAAAAAATTACTTACCATTTTTTTTAATCTTCTCTAAGGTTTCTGATTAACGGTAAGTTCCACTGAAGATTGTTGCGCTTCGTCCTGAGCTCCTGTCTCTTTATGAAGTCAGTTCCTGCTAGAAGTATCGGCTAAGCAGCTATCAACAGCTTTTATACATTCCATCACGGATCTCTCGAACGTTCAAAGGTAAGCAATTTCAAAGGGAATCCGGGTACTTAATCTAAGAAACATATTTTCGAACTGCGCACATGTTGAGGACATTGTTCAATTCCAGAGGGTGTTACCATTGAATTAGAATGTTAGCCCTAATTTTCGTTCCTTACTAATTAGTTACGTAACTGTTATTTATGTTATACCTGTACACAGATAAATCCGGAACAAGGTGGTGCTCAGGTCCAGTGAATACGTTGAGGGAGTGTTTCTGCTGCCATAAACAGGATTAGTTGCAACTTTGTTTCATATAAATTTCTACATGTGTAATGAAATAAGCGAGATAGGCCAGGAGTAAATATTGGCCGATAGTAAAACAAGAGAACATTTAAAAAAGAGTAAATGTCAAATTATATTTGTACAATTTGCTGAATGTACAGAGGTCCAAGCAACTTGAATTAGCTTCTATTAAAAACCCCAACACTTTCGTGGGAATTAAAGTTAGGTGGTGATAATTCTTTTCGCTATCATTTGTTTTTGAATGGAGGATGCAATAAAGTGTTCTCTCCAGTATGTATGTATGTATGTATGTATGTATGTATGTATGTATGTATGTATGTATGTATGTATGTATGTATGTATGTATGTATGTATGTATGTATGTATGCATGCATGCATGCATGCATGCATGCATGCATGCATGCATGCATGCATGTATGTATGTATGTATGTATGTATGTATGTATGTAGATATGTATGTATGTATAAACTTTAATGTACTGACCCTTTGGAAAGGCATTTATATCCTAGTCACAGATGTGTTACCATAAGAAGCATCGTATTATAACTCTGATTTTCTTTCATCACAACTTATGTTTACCAAGAATGATTCCGTATCGTATCTATCGATGTACGTGTACAGACGTGAAACTGGGGTTAGTATGGAGAGAATGAAATTGCTACGTGTTCATTCAGAAGAAAAGGAAAATTATATGTACTTCTTTGTATATTGGTTGCCGTCCGATAGGGGACAACTTACTATACTTGAGACGATGTATCACAATTTGGTTTTCAATTTTATGTAGTTATTTAGCTGAAAGAAGCTAAATTTAGGCGATGAAGATTCCAACTTTGCGGTTTGCTACATAACTTTTATTGAAAGATACAAATAAACGGTCTTCATCGACTAATAACATTGCTATTAAAGTTTTAAAAGAATGTAACCTTGTCTAGTAGATAATGTATAACATCTTAGGATACAGAGACATTTGTGTTAAAAAAAATCAAAATTGCACTGAAGATTGTTATATGGAGAAACACTCAGTTATATTTTCCCATAGCATCTTTATAAACGTGGAAAAATTAACAAAATATGTCGTTAAAATGAAAACCGCAAAGTACGGCTTATTGTTATGAATGCAGTTAAAAGCGATTGTTGCAATCATTGCTTAACATTAATTTGAGATCTAACATATCCAAAGACATGTCATGCTTTCTTGCAGTGCATGATCTGGATTTAGATTTTTTAACGTCGATTTAACAATTTTGCAGTCATATCGCTACGATGTCTGCAGTGTGATAGTTTATAATGATATCTAGCACTGGGGCACCATGCAGCATACGTGTAGCATCGTGTCCCACCGTGTCTCATTAACCTTACACCAGGACCACCAGTCCTTAACCTCTTAATGCTGAGCGCCAAGCGAGGATGTTGTTAATACAATTAGTAAAAGTCTTTGGTATGATTAAGCCGGGGTTCGAAGCTGTGACCTCCAGCATCCTAGGCGGACGCTCTAACCAATAGGCCAACGAATCAGTAGAAGTGTAGAGCTTATTGATCACTTGCGTAGTTTTTATTGGTCACTTGTGTAGAGCTTATTAATTAACGATCCATTATTAGAGGTTTATTTCTTTATTTATTTTCGTATTCTCTGAAGTTGTCTTTTGCAAAGACAACATAACATAACCACCTACGATGTCGATGACAGATGGGTGGATGGCGTGGCACATTTTGGCTACGGAAAGCAGAAATAGGAACTGGTGCCTTTCCGAAGCACACGTCGAAATCACAGACAAAAGCTGGCCTTGAAATATATTCAACTGCTTTCCTTGCATTAAGACTTCAGCAACATATCAGCTGAGTTACAGCAGATTTCGTTTTTCACTTAAATTAACTGCATTACTGAAATGATGACTCTGATGAAGACTATAACGACGATGACAATAATAAATAAATATTAGTAATGATTTTAATGAGGATAAATAATTTTCTACTACAATGACAATTTTAGTCATGCACAAAATTTAAACGTTTACGTCACCTGTGTATATAGAAAGAAGAAATCAATTACTACATCCGGGAGCCCTGACATTCACCTTTTGCTGGTGTAGTAAGTTTATACAATGGATAACAAAATGTGTGTATTTTCTCTTCCTGCTAGATACTGGCCTGTTTACCTGTTTACCAAATATCGAACAAAAACCATGCGTATGTAGCTTTGTTTCCACATGGGCATTGCTGATTGTAATGAAAAATATATTGGTCGTATCAGAGGCGTAGTTATGATATTTTGCGCCCGGGGACGAACTATAAAATTGGCGCCCCAGCCCCCCTCTCCGTTTAATCACATTTTTCTATTTTACTTATTATAATGTAACGTTGTAAGCCTCATTTTTGCGCCCTGTTCCTTGGCGCCCGGGGACATATGCACCCCTGCCCCACACTAGCTACGCCTCTGAGTCGTATCTATAAATCTAAACCCTCTCCAATGATTTAGGTCTCCCGATTTCCCTTCGACCCAGATACAACACCGGCAATGCTTTAGGGATCCCCGAAATGAAGCGTCATTATATCATGTTTTTTTATATTTGCAAACTTCTGTAGAAATTAATAATATTTCAAAAACTGTTATCTCTAAATCCTTTCTTATATGATTAAAGCCAAGCTAACTACCGAGTTTACCGTATATGTTGGGTCACTGTAAATGACGGGACACCACAAATTAATTTTAAAAGTAATTTTTTCTGCACTGTGTGTTCTGGGACACATTGTTTATTAGAGTCGTAAATTGTCGGACGTCTCTTAAGTCGTACGTCTATTAAATCATTTGAAATTACATGTCCGAAAATTAGCTTCCATATCTTTGCCGTCTTTGTAATTCAAAAACAGAATTTTACAATTTTACGCACTTAAGAGAATCCATTGCAGGCTTCCGAGGTTAGCTATATTTATAATAAATATAACCTTTGTATTGATACCCTTTAAGAAAAATTCCCAGCTTCAGAGAATACAAAATCAGCTTGCTTTATAATAAAAATAATCTTAGTCTTAGATGTCTGTTGATAAGTTCAAGGAAGGAGTTTACTGCTCACTGCCGGCTGTGTCTATAAACCACCCAGACTTCTTGGTGCATGGCATCTGTAGTTATAATTAGTAAAGAGGAGCATTGTTGACTGCGGGTAAACCATAATGATGCTTTTGTAACCCGAACTGGCGAAAAGATTGTCTCTTAACACTCAAGTGTATTCGTTTTCAAATAATGAATTTTATTTGTGAGGTACTGTCATGCAGTAGGCCTGGATATAATTCAGTCTTGATTATTTGCACCTAACATCGTGTCATGCGTTAATGATGGTTGTCTTCAACATATATTTGGATTGTTGCGCTCTTGTTTGCGATTTTGTTGGATCCAGTCATCAGTCGGATAATAAATTTAAATCTTTGAACACAACCTTTGCTCATTAATCAAGCACATACTGTATGCGATATAATTAATTGCCCACGTGGTCAACCGCTATACTGAATAAGTGGAAACATCTCGTAGATCGGTGGTTCTTCCCTGGGTTTTCCAGGGTTCTTCCTTCACCATTTATACTGGCCGCCATGTATAACCTATTTTGTGCTGAAAATAGCGTTAAACCCTAAAACAACAATAACAACAACAACAATAAATGAAACCAACTTGCCATGATCAGTAGACAAAACATGCTTCAAAGTCTTTAGGATCATAGGGCAATATTTGGTGAAAAATAGTTAGTACTCAAGTGGACATATGAACTAGTCATAACATTATACAGTTAAACAGGTCCCCATTTGTTGAAATATAGTAAATGGCTTTTTAAATGGATGGGCTATTAAATAATATTAGGCTATGTATGTGTGTATGCATACATGCATGTATGTATGTGGGTTAAGTTCATAAACTTTAATGTACTGACCCTTTGGAAAGTCATTTATATCCTAGTCACAGATGTGTTACCATAAGAAGCATCGTATTATAACTATGATTTTCTTTCATCACTCCCTATGTTTACCAAGAATGATTCCGTATATGTATATACATGGTCCCAATTGTTGAAAGATAATAATTATCTTATTGAATGGATAGGATAGATAATAAAGTTTTGCTATTAAATATGGTACAATTTGTTGAAAGACAGTAAATTCCTAATTGTATAGATGGGATATTGGGCAGATAGGCTAATTAATATAATAATGCAATTAAACAGGACTCTATAGTTTGAAAGATAGTAAATAAGTAATTGGATGGATGGTCTAGTTAATAAAATAAGGTTAATTAATAAAAATGTTGTTAAGGTTATTGAAATACTTCAGCTTTCATCAAAGAAAATACAATGTCACTTCAATAAACAAAATGTTGTTTTTTTGCAAGAAAAGAATTCTGAAACGCCTGTTTGACAAGAAAAGTCTTTCCGAATTTAATCTCAAATGGCCCAGACAAAGCAAACACATTGATAATGCAAATAGGTAATTATATTCACACTTTGGTTTCACAATACGTTATTGCAATTCACGTTTATGTTTCCTTTATCTTTTTTATCCTTTTGTGTGCATTTTGCCCAAATTGATCTTTTGTGTCATTTTTTTGAGATCTTGTATCTCGTTTGGTACATTTTGGGATGAACTAGACTGTAGAACTAGATTGTGAAATTATTGTTGCTTAAATAAGTAGGATCAGTTTATTTGTGTAAGGTGGTATTGTACGTTGAGCCTGCAAAGTAAGGTTAGAATTACCTTCGTGAATACTACTCACAATACTAATTATTTAATAAAATGAACCTTATTCAGAGTGTAGTAATGGCCCAAATAGTTACAAATTACAAGCAGCCTAGTGGGACTTAATTGAATGTGCTTTTCAAAACTCAGTTAAAGGGGGTAGGAAATCATCAAAAGACTTTCACCCCCACCCCCAGGATGTCAACTTATTGACTTTGGAGAGATATCGGTATGTCTCGGACAAGCCGATATACCGACTGTTCTAAAGGTAAGGGAAATTAACATCAATAAAACTGATGGGTTACAAAAAGCGGGTTTCAACAAATACACATTGTACCCCATAAACTTTGATAAACCCCTTCTAGACGTGCAAAATCTGAAAATAGAAGGCTTCATTGCCAAGGTGAAAATAGCTCCACCAATTATCAGAGAGGTGGAAGCCAAACTGATAAACATCTTCGTCTCAGGGCTTCCTTTGACAGTTGATACTAGAGAAATCGTGGATAAAATTGAGGAAAAAAAATCCCCAAGTAAAGAAAAGCAAGATGGCGATGGTGTGGGTTTCCAAAATGTTAATCAGGTGTCCAAATTGCCAGCCTTGAAGTAGAATACCAAAAAACAATACGGGTGTATTTTTACGCCAAGGGATTCATCCTCAAGACTTAGTACAGGGGATGTGAGATGGATATACTCTGCCCCCGGTGCAAGCAAGTTAGGTACGGCCCTAAAGATTGCATGAATCAGCCGATACAGGCAACAGAAAAAAAAACTACATATGCATCCAAGGCCGCTAACGAAATTAAAACTTGAATTCAGAAGAGAACGAAAAGATACAAAGAGAAATAGTTAATTTGTTACAGCCAATTAAACGGTATACCGCAAGACCCTAAACAACCCCAATGGGGCAAAGAGATTTCAAACGCAAACATCGCAAACATAGCAGAGTAACAACAGATTGACGATACATACGAGACTAAATTGCCAAACATTGACGTAACAGCAATACCAGAAGATAAATGAAAATCGTTCTTAAAACAAAACAACAAGGTTAAAAGGCCCATAAAGGAGGGTAATATCTTAGACCAGAACGAGTTATGAAAACTCCTTTGAGGAGAATTTCTTCCTAGAAGACAAAATACGGTAGATCTGATTGGTCTAAAACCATTGGCATCGAAACAAGGTATAGAAAAGGAAATTGACACTATCCTCGTCATGCTAGTCTCAAGCTAATGACAAGACACTGCCTCAGGACAAGACTAAAGAAATTCCACTAAAGGAGAGGACAACACTGGTAATAAAAGAGGGGTAAATAAACCCACAAGACACCGACAGAACAGATAGTGACATAGACAGTTACGAACATTTTAGCGAAAGAGAGGACGAAGACAAAGACAAAAATATAATGGACATGAAAATGGAAACCGAACCGAACTCGAATCAACAAACACAGAAGTAAATAAATTAAAACGAAACACCAAACGATGACTCTTATATGAAAGGTGATGGAGGTTCGGTGCCACCAGCAACCCCAATATAATAATAATAATAATAATAATAATAATAATAATAATAATAATAATAATAATAATAATAATAATAATAATAATAATAATAATAATAAATATGCATATAATTTAGAATAAAGTTTTAATAAAATAAACATAAGATAAATAAGAATACGAAAACCTTGTAGAAAAACGGAACTGGAAAGAAAGGATATCAGAATAGTCTGTGTTAAAAAGGATGAAATGGATATAAAAAGCATTAAAACTAACAGAAGAAACAAATCATAATATTATTTTATTACAAGAAATGCATATTTGTCTGTCAAAACAATTAACTACTTTAATAGAGGAAAAACTAATGCAATTGTAATTCCCTTAATGACCGCCAATCTCCAGGTGCCTCGGTCCTCGGCCTGCATACCCTAGTTTCTTGGTCAAATAACCGCATAACCATATAGGATTTTCCTTGGCAGCCTCCCATCCTCCATGCGTGGGACGTGTTTCAAGCCATCGAAGGCGCCGTTTGCTAAGCAGGGAGTACATACATGGAATATTTACACGCTGAAGTATATATTTTGTGTGTGGACGTGGTCTTGCCAACTGATTTTCATGACGCGTTGTAGGCACCGTATATGGAAGGAGTTGAGTCGAAGCACTTGCCTCATGTAGGTGCTCCAGGTCTCACTTCCATATTTGAGGGTGCTCAGAAGGCAGGTTTGGTAAAATGAGTCTTGGTGTGCACTGTCAGCAGTTTTCCCACACCCTCTTTGTTAGTCTGGCCAATATGGTGTTTGCCTCTCCAAGCCTTCTCTCCAGCTCTATTTCATGTAAAAGAAACTTGCTGATGGTTCATCCAAGGTAAATAAAATTGTTGACTACTTTCAAGGTGGCCTTTTCGATTTTGATGAAGGTGGCAGTGGTGACATCGTGATCACTGACGTTTGTCATTTTTAGGCTGAAGGTGAGCCCGAACTGTTTGCAGGCATCATCGAAACGGTCTCGTAGTCTTTGGAGGGCATCCTCTGTGTGGTTCATAAGAGCCGCGTCGTCAGCAAATAACATCTCCCCGATGAGCATTGACCTCACTTTAGTCTTCGAGTGCAGTCGTGCGAGGTTGAACAGCCTTTCGTCAAACCTGTTGTGCAGACGTAAGCCATCAGTGGACGTGTTGAAGACGTTGGACATTAGCAGGGAGAAAAAGATGCTGAAAAGGGTTGGTGCCAACACTCAAGTCTACTTTACGCTGTTCTTTATGGGGAAGGAGGTTGAGGTGGATTCATCATACAGGTCTGTATCCTTCATATCGGTATGGAAGGAGATGTTGCATAGTATTTGGGGACAGCTGATCTTCCCAAGAAGTTCAATTAAGCACTTTCTGCTGAACAGGTAGAAGGCCTTGGTGAGGTCGATGAATATCATGTAGTGTGGTTGACCTTAATCTCTGCTTTTCTCATGGAGTTGTCAGAGGGATAATATCATGCATGTTGGCAACCTTCCTGCTCTAAAACCACACTGGGATTGCGGGTACACTTTGTCCGCCATATGCTAAAAGCTGTTGAGGAGCATACGGACAAGCACTTTGCCAACGATGGTGAAAAGCGAGATTCCTCTGTATTTGTTACTGTTACTGCTGTCTCCTTTGTTTTTGCAGAGGGTCACTGGCGGCGTCGGGTATGTCTTTGGGTACTGCTCCTTCCTCCAAGCAGAGCAGCTTGTTCATGTCGTTTAGAAGGGAGTCGATGGCTTTGCTGAGCTACTCTAATGTAAGCGTTTTGTTGAGTTACTCCATAGTGGACAGATCTGAGTAATGTTCCAACTATTGATCTTCTCTCCCTCAGAGATTTTGGTGGAGACATCCCCTTTCAATGTAGGAACTAGGAACCTCTTGATACCAATGTACATGCCTTGGATATTTCCTGACTGTACTGCGCTGGTATCCTTCACACAATTGCTGACAATTATCGTTTGCTGAATGTCTAGCGATGCGTTTGGTGATGCTTCGGGCTTTTCTGAGGGCAGCAAGCGCGCGTTCATTGGGGCATATTTTGTAAGCTATGACGGCATCTCGTTTGTCCTCGATTCATGGTTATATCTTTGAAAGGTGTGCGTTGGACCAGTCCTGTCTGGGTCGTTATTTATTGCCAAACGCTGACATGGCTGTGCTGCAGATGGTGTCATTTATAGCGTTCCACTTAGCTGTGACATCGTACTATAGCAGGTCCTGGAGAGCATGATCTAGGGCGGACACATACTTCCCCACCTTGGTGGATATACATCAGTGCAGTGTTGATGCGAAGGCGACATTTTGGTTGGGAGTGGTGTAGGATTTGTGACTGTAGACTCACCTTGCTGCACATAAGGGTGTTGTTGAATTCATAGTCTACACTGTGGTAGCTTCTGGTGAAGAGGATACTGTTCAGGGCAAAGCGCTTTGTGATGACCAAGTTGAGTTGGTGCCAGCGATGAGACCTGGTGTTAAAGAAGGTGTTTATAAAGCACAGGTCATGATAGGTGCACAGCTACAGTAGTCTTTGACCATTTCGTTGGTCTTTCCAGTGCCATGATGTCCGAGGCCCGTATGCAATGACTCGTGATCAGCACCAACGCTAGCATTAAAGTCGCCGAGGAGGAAAAGTATCTCGTACTTGGGGCATCTGTTCGTACTGCTTCCTATAGAACTGATCCTTAATGCCTTCTGGAGACGTGAGGGTGGGGGCATAGACTCTGAGGATGTTAACAGGACCTGCAACAATGGTAAGATGGATGGACAAGAAACGTTCAGTGCCCCTTGAGGAAGACTGAACTGAGGCGAGGAGGGTGATTTTGATAGCAAAGCGAACTCCGTGCTGCTGGGTCTCCTCAGGTTTTGGGTCCTTAAAAAATATGGTGCAGTTTTCCTCTCTGAGGAATCCGCTGAACGTAAACCTGGTTACATGGAGGGCAGCTATGCTGACACTTAGTCTGGTGAGCTTTCTGTAGATTATGGTTGTCTTCCTGATGTCGTGTACTCCACCCCCCGAAGTCATCAGAGATGCCTTTGCGCATGGTTTGTACTTTCTAGCTTGCGAAGCGAAGAGCTGGAGTCTTCTTTAATGGTTTCTTGTTATGTTTGTCTGGTGAAGAGTTTCCGTCTTCTTGTCATGCTTAGCAACACACTGAGATCCAGACCAACTGAAGTAGGCAGACGTTGGCAGGCCAACACTTTATTGACAGAGGCTGCTCTTCTTAAGGCGGGCGGTAATCGGCCAGTGGGACTCAATGATCCCCAGCCACCGTAAAAGCTGACCCTTGGCGTCCCTTTCCTATGCCAATCATTTATGGCGTTCCACTTAGCTGTGGCATAGTACTCTAGCAGGTCCTGCAGAGCATGATCTAGGGCGGACACATACATTCCCACCTTGGCGGATAGACATCAGTGCAGTGTTGATGCGAAGGCGACATTTTGGTTGGGAGTGGTGTAGGATTTGTGACTGTAGACTCACCTTGCTGCACATAATGGTGTTGTTGAATTCGTAGTCTGTACTGTGGTAGTTTCTGGTGGAGAGGATACTGTTCAGGGCAGAGCGCTTGGTGAATACCAAGTTGAATTGGTGCCAGCAATGAGACCTGGTGTGTTTCCATGACACTTTGTGTTGTTGCGTACACTTAAAGAAGGTGTTTATAACGCACAGGTCATGATAGGTGCACAGCTACAGTAGTCTTTGACCATTTCGTTGGTCTTTCCAGTGCCATGATGTCCGAGGCGGGACTTATGACCCGTAGATTACCGGCTTCCGTGTTGTTTCCTCGCTCAAGGGCAAGGTTGAAGTGGTCTCTTCAGGGTGCAAACCTGGGCGTGTGGTATGGAGATCCTGAGCTGCCCAAACGTCCGGATACCCATCGTGTCCTTGCTGGTAGGGTCCAAATGAATGACACTTGGCACCAGGTTGGATGCAGGAGCTGCATAAAGGAAGTCGTACTTGATGTCAAGCAGCCTTAGGGCTCCACTCCGGACTTTCTGTCTGGGTTTACTCCCGTAGCCTTTTCTTTTACCGAAGATATCCACAATGCAGCGCAGCCATCATCCAATGGCACTTCATTTCTTTCGAATTTTAGTTTTCATCTCCTTGACAAACTGCGTGACAAGGCTAACGACTTACATCTGCCCAGGTTTGGACATAAGAGTTTTCCTTCTCTCCGACTGGCTGCCTGCCAAGGCTAATGAGCCCAGTCTGCCCACCCAGTTATACCACCGGGCACTCGGTTGCGATACACAGCAGGCTATCTGAAAACAGGAGGCCTCACATGAAGGTTGTGCTGCGGACACAATTGTGTAGAAGAGGCCATATGTAAGTACTTTCTGCCCAGCAAAGCAAGACAGTGGTCCCGCAGCTATCACTACACATGGAAAGGAATGAGTAAGAAAGACGCTTCTCTTTCCTTTAGCAAGTAGGACATCGTGCCCAGACATCGCACACTTCCAAAGATAGGTAGACAGATGGTATCGTAATTTCTTTATTATGACATGAAATTTATATTTCAAAGCGTACTTCAAGAATAGAGATAATTTTCCTCTCGCTGTCAAGGAAGTCAGCTAAAAAAATCGTATGATTTAAAATTAGTATAATTGCGAGAGCACGACAAATCTTTTTTTTTATACCAAGCCACTTATCCGGATATGTTAAAACCATAATAAACAGTCATTGAGATGGTCTTTTACATACCTACTCTTGTAAGGGGCACGGCAATATAAAAGTATAAAAACCGATATGGAAGTTCTAGCGGGTTGTAATTTGTACCATTTGCTGTGTATGAATCATCCAGCACTAAAATTCAAATTTAATAGACCAGTCAAACTAAGGAACAAGAATTTAAAATGTCGTATGTTGTGATTTTACAGGTAAATAAATACAGATCGAAGTGTATGACGTTCCAATTTCAGCAGAGCATAAACATTATATTGCTAAATGAAAGAGACTACCAGATAAATCTGGAAATAAATAAGCCAGATTCAATTGCAAGGTGTACAAGACGTAATTCAGTTGAATCAAAAGATGTGTCCGTAAAAGTCACTAAGGTCACGTGTCACATAAATCCTAAGGTGTGGGTAAATATAAAGAATACATTATACATTATACCATGAAAACTCTGTATATATATATATATATATATATATATATATATATATATATATATATATATATATATATATATATATATATATATATATATATATATATATATTTGTGTGTGTGTGTGTGTGTGTGTGTGTGTGTGTATTATGTATGTGTGTGTAATCATCCACGTTTTCTCCAGATCATACTAATATACCAACAATGCAATTTACCTCATTTAAGTTTTGTTTGAACTACTTTAACATGCAATGATTCTTTACTTACTTGC
The DNA here is from genome assembly GCA_016746295.1 of Potamilus streckersoni. Classification (NCBI taxonomy): domain Eukaryota; kingdom Metazoa; phylum Mollusca; class Bivalvia; order Unionida; family Unionidae; genus Potamilus; species Potamilus streckersoni. The sequence continues at coordinate 2,051,780 of JAEAOA010000627.1, forward strand.
AATGTTTCTTTACATACTTGGCAACAAAATGACTAATAATTCAATGCCTATTACATTACTCTCTCAAAATATCTTGAATACGAGACAAAAAGATTAAATCAAACTGAAAACCAAAACTTCTTCGTCGTTCAATTGACATTAATTTAGAAATATTAAAATATATTGCTGGATTTTGTCGTCTCGTTTCATCTTGCATATTGTAGTGCTCTATTTAAAAAAACGTATAGATTTATTTTGGATAACAAATGTCCAATTGTACGCTCCTAATTACAACAGGATACTGTCCACTAGCAGCATTTCCAAAACTGTACGGCCCTGAAGTGTCAAAAATCATAAACAATACAAGATTGTTTTTTTTCTTTTCGCAATTACAAACCTCTCAGGAACTAGAATTCCTGGTTCCAAAAACGTAAAGTAGGTGGCTGATGTAACTTATTCTTTATTTTGGCTACTGTGTATTCCTATTCTCTCCATGTTCTTTGAAAAGGAACTACAACAAAAGCTTTAAACATAATCCCAGAAATTAATGAACAATTATAAATACGGTTCTTGAAACAATTTTCTTCGCATAGTTCAGAGTTAGGGTTGGTGCTTCATTACATCAGAAGTAGTTTTATGTACTGAAATTCACACAATTTCAGTAGATTCCAAACTATAGCTAACTTTTGAAGAAACAATTTTCTTAAAGACTGTTGGTTCAAAGTATATTTCATGTGTTACTTACGAAACATGAACGCTCATAATATGTTGAATGTCGTCTGTTCGCCAACATGTCATTATGTTACAACAAAATTGTTTATTTCTGTCCCGTCTTCTCAACACTCTATAAACAAAAGTCTAAACCTTAGTCTCCTCAAAAATAGTTTTTTCCTAATTAAACTTTGGTTGCTGTTGTTGTTTTGGGGCTTAACGCCATTTTTCATCACACGATAGGCTATACATGGCGGCCAGTATTAGAGATGGAGGAAGAAACCGGGAAATCCACAGAAAGAACAACCGACCCACGAGAAGCTACTGGCAAGCTTTCTCACATATCCACATTCGCCGAATCTTAGACTCGAACCCACGCTGAAAGAGGTTAGATGGCAGTGATACTTAACGGAGAGCGCATTAGACCACTCGGACACTGGTGGCCCCAAATTTTCACCTTGAAATTCGTGCTAAAAATACCGCAATTTATCGTGCTACCCTGCTCTTGTATCTATAACACCATTATCCTCATATAAAGGGACATTAATTTTTTTTATTATTTTGTTTTACTTCAAAACCTTCACATCTCTCTAACCATGACAATGTTAAAAAGAACAATCAATTATGCATCTTCATAACGCAATATTTATTTATTCGTCAAGACTTAATGATTCAAATAGCTGTGAATGGAGAATAGAGATCTGTATTCTTTTAAAAGGATTATAAAATACTAAATAACATAACACAAAATGAAGTACATAAAAAGGGAATTGAACATAGATGTTGTACGTGGATCTGAAAAGAGATACATAATACATAATAAAGATTTAAGTAAAAAGAGTTAGAAAAAAAGACGAGATACAGATTTAGAGGTCCTGTGAAATCATTGTAAGTGCAAGAGCTGCTAAAATTTCAAAATTCATTAAAATTTTCAATTTTGTTTACTGACAATTTACTTAGTTTCCAAAATGAAACGTAAGTTGATTACATGACAAAAATAGTATCGGATAATTCCTTATATTTTTGACAATCAGTTTGGTGTTACCTCCGTCTACACTAAGCACTAGTTTATTTAAGTTTTGTTACGTAAATGTAATCAAATTGCTTGTTAATGTTAAATTCGTTTTTTTATTTTTGTTTCATTAGATTTTATTGTAATGATTATTTTCCCAAGATTCTTTATTCTTTTTAAGTAAATACTGTTTGTATAGAACGTAAAAGCATTACATTAGCATTATTTTAGGCGATCTTGATTCACAATCTCGTAAACAGTAGGTGGAAATGAATTGCGGTTTCCAGGGTCAATTTTGTGTCACGTGTTACCCGTGTGTAAACACTTTTTTCTTCATTTCAAGCGTGAGAAATTTCTTTCTTATATAGGGCTGGTTTTGCTACGTGACAAATGACATTTATTTAATTGCGATCTTCAAGTTGGAAATCACGTAGCCTGTCAAGTGAATTACCATGTGATCTAAAATCAATCTTAAAACAGCCAATTTTTATTAAATTTATTTAGTAGTAAAAAAGATTTAGAAACACAATGATTCAACGCTTATTATAATATTTAAGTTTGGCCTGTGGATATATTTTCATTGTTGCTCCGGATCTTATGAAAGAAACGATGACCATGAAATGAACAAATAAGGATGTGAGGTTTAGTGAGATTTAGAAGAAATTAATTAATGGAACACATAATATGTTTCAATCTGATGCATTGTTGTTCTACATCCTGGTATTTAAATTAAGAAAAATTGCTATCACCATGGTTTTGTTACCGTCATTTAATCACGTGGTCTTTATTCTTTTTGTATACAGCATTTCAAGTACTTATTACAGTATTCTTCAGCTGATTTTTATTTGTATATTTTATTTTATTAGTCATATATTTAATTTTGCCAATTAAATTTCAAATTATTATTCAATATTAAACAGACCATTGAAAGATGACTTACAAGTAACCGTTCATAATTATATTAGTCTTACCCTCCGGATCACCCTGTAAATAGATGATATGTGAACAAGTCAACAAGCTTGATGAATCTAAGGGTAGAAAATGACCTAAAGAGCTGATCTACAAAAATCAAACGATCTGCATAAAGCCGAGCACGGAAGACACACTTAGAAACGTTCACATGAATGTTTGCTTTTAAAATAAAGGTAAAACTGAATATTGATATTTAGACGGTTCTAGTACATTACAAGTTGGTATAATCACGTTTTGTTAAACACTAAATAATTTTTTAAAGCTGATAAAGTTGCAAAACGTTCACAAAACTTAGACATCAAGAGCTTCACTATTGCATATATTTCTTACAAGTAACTCAGACACTGAATTTCTTTAACACAGCTTAGTATTAAAATAGCATAGAATTTATCAAATGGCAAAGATTGCATTAACTCTCTTTCCCATGTAATTAAATCAACAATGAAAGCTTCAAGTAGCATCCTTTCAAGGGGTTATTATTCCAACAGGTCATCAGCTAAGCATTATTATCCTTGCACTACAAAATGACTCTTTACATTTTGTGTCGGTCTATTATCACTAGACAACTGACAGCACATCGACTTTTACCGGACCAAATTCTTAACATTGTGCATACACTATTAACCAATAAATGTGTGTGTGTGTGTGTGTGTGTGTGTGTGTGTGTGTGTATGTGTGTGTGTGTGTGTGTGTGTGTGATTAAGATTTTTAACATAGCTTTAAAATTGTTTCAGTGATATCGCTACGACGTCTGCATTGTGACAGTTTATAGTGATATCTATTACTGGGACACCATGCAGTAGACATGTAGTACAATGTCCCACCCCGTCATATTATCCTGACACCAGGCCGACCAGTCCTAACACTTAATGCTAAACAATTATCTCTCAGAATAGCTCTGCGTAAGGTTAAAAATATCTGTGTATTCAAAACAAATAGCAGTTTTTAAAAATGGGTTGGGTTGACAACAAAAAAGATGCAGAAATGCAAGTTGAACAGATACGAATAAGAATATCACCTTCATCTCAGTATGACTGACTCTTGTCATAAAGCATTCTTAGTGTTATTATCATCATCATCATCATCATCATCATCATCATCATCATCATCATCATCATCATCATCATCATCATTATCATCATCATCTTCTTCTTCTTCTTCTTCTTCTTCTTCTTCTTCTTCTTCTTCTTCTTCTTCTTCTTCTTCTTATTATTATTATTATTATTATTATTATTATTATTATTATTATTATTATTATTATTATTATTATTATTTTCTTAAACTTATTTATTTATTATCTATTTATTTATTTATTGTAAAACTATTGCATTGACGCTTCCACTCTTCCTGGTCAACAACAATTAAAGGCTATGGATTCACTGGCAACCTTATATTAAATCAATAACATTTTTGTTACTTGTCACAACGTAGAGTATTTTATGACTTTGCTTAATTTAGCAAATAGGCTGCATGTCATGAAATTCCATTAATAGTCTATCAGATCCATGCAGCCGGGAAACGTGTTCGATAACCAGCCTCATGCATACAAAATGTTTATGTCTACTCACTATCAAAGTAAACTTTATTTCATACAGGGATTGATCTTTGATTTTCTACTACAGTATTACGATTTCGTGGAGGAAATCGTTTTATATTTAGTGAACATCGTTCTAAGTTCAGGAACGGAAAGTATTATAATCTGACTGGAAAGTATTAAAGGAAATAAACCCCCTGAATAACCTCAAAATCCGCCAGGTATTTTAAGCCGATGGTAAAAGGTTTTGACTTTTCTGTAAGCTGGTCAATCTGAATGATCCATCTGTTCCTAGAAATGCGCCTTGTTTGGTGCGTTTTTCTCCTTACAAATGATTCACAGGGTTAACCCAGTCTATGTCAATCAGTGCTCACAACAAAGATACAAAACATAGTTTCAACAATCCATATCAGATAAAACGAAATTCCTTTGTTACTAATACACCCATTTCAATAAACGGTTCCAAGCCCTTTAGAAACTGGACTTCATTTCAGCAGATTAAAGTAAACTTAATCCCAATGCTATGATTTACCAGATACTTGAAAAGTTTTATTTTATTTATTTTCTTATATCTAACGGTTGTGAATGAGATTGATTCACATTCATGTATGTGAAATAGTCTTTGAGAAATATATAATTGTTAACTTAAATTTATTATGGCTAATTCTTGGAAACTTGTAGTAACTCACACCGTTCCACTTTCGAAATTGAAAAGAATTAGGGAGAAGTAACATTTTGTTCACAAATGCTGGTGTGTTTTTCATACAGGAACTAAATGGTCATAGCCTGTTTATACAGAAAGCGTTGCTAAATGGCTTATGAAGTTGATTCTAAGGTCAAATAGACGAGGGAGTGTGTTGTCACACAAAGTGTATTTCCTTCATAGCTGGACACAACCATAAGTAACCAAAACAAGCTTAAATCTTTACAAATGTGTCTATGAAGACATCGTCACCGTCAGGATATCTCAAGTGCCCTCTAGGTTTTACTTTTCCGCTATAGTTGATTCGAAAGATATTAAAATATATGAAAAAAAAAAAACAATACGTTTATACACATTAGATTAGTTTGCCTGTCACTAAAGTATGTACGAGAACCTCATTCCAGCTGGACTGTCGTGCTACTCTTAGTACAAGAGATACTAACAATGACCTCAGAGTTATGCAACCAGACACGCGCGAAGAAAATAGAATAGTGTATCAGACATTATTAGGCTTATCTTTCCCACCTTTAATCAAAACAAGTAAGGTTATAACAGGTAAATGGTGTCCGTGGTATTTACGGTGTAAAGAAGACATTGTAAGAGACAAGTATATAATCCTACTGCCAATTTCATGTTCCAGTTACACTTCATTTTCATGCACGTTTGGGTAGGTGGAAAATTTGGCAAAGTCCAAAGTCAGATGTTGATTTAGTTAGTAAAGGGCGTTGTGGGACTCAGAACAGATTTGTGGAAATTTGTTAGCAAAGTCAAGGACGACACTATGCAAACTCGAGTTTTCATTTAGGAAATATATATATGCTTCTATGTAAGTTAGCCAAATCTTCAGTTCCGTATTTAGGTCTTTTATTCATTCATTCATTCTTCTTCTTCTTCTTCTTCTTCTTCTTCTTCTTCTTCTTCTTCTTCTTCTTCTTCTTCTTCTTCTTCTTCTTCTTCTTCTCTCTCTCTCTCTCTCTCTCTCTCTCTCTCTCTCTCTCTCTCTCTCTCTCTCACACACACACACACACACACACACACACACAGAGTGAAAAGATCTTAAACTTTATCCAAACTGCAGACTTTCTATTTTATTCAGTAAGCTGATGCAATCAAAACTGGTTAAAATTACTTAAAACAAGAAAGGAATCACCAGACGTTAACTTCTTAAAATTAGTTTTAAACATGAAGTGACAGAACGCATATGAAAGTTGCAATCCGATATTCTGTCGCCCTACATTATCGTAAGACTTTTACACCCTACAGCCAACGAACACTCTTAGAAGAAAGAGCTTGGTTAAAAATAATAATACAATTTTGTAACTCACAATTCTTACTCTCAACATAATGAGGGAGGAATAGTACATTGATAAGAACTTATTGCAAACTAAATTTGGTTGCAACGTCTGTTATCGAAATAACCTGCAAACTCTCCAATGCCAAAAGATCACTTTTGAATTATTACTACTCTATGGTCTTAAAATAAGTAATAGAAAAGAGCGAAAACCAATACGTTTTGCAAAATTCAACAAATATTCTTTCACTAGAATACAAAGCTAAATAAAAAAGGAATGTTTTACGGCATTACGAATTAAATCCAAAATAATAATAGAATTGCACACACAAAAGTCCTATTAAATAAACTTTAGAGTTATTGCAAATAATTTTCAACGATGAAGGTGTTGATGTGCTTGTAGTGGTCAGTAGCCTCTAATATACTAATGTACAAATGACCTGAATTGTAATGATGTGCTATCAGTCTATTATCGAGTTAAAGTAATATAATTCAGTATTGCCTTGTTTGAATTCACCATAATTCTCAGTTATTGTCTCTTTCCAAGAATAATTTGGAGCACATTGTATATCTGCATCAAAATCTCATAGTAACTAATGAATAATTTCTAGGTGAACAATATTACATAAATATATCTAAGTCACGAATGAAGAACCAGGCTGTAAAGAAAAGTTAATTTACAGAACAATCCAAGCTATAACTAGACCACGTCTTTTACTTAAATTATGATATCAAATGTGATAAACTTTAGATGGGGACGGTATTTCTTGGGGAATTTCCAATGTTCTAGACTCTGATTGAGATATACATGTTGTTTACAAAATCAAATTCAATAATTCAGGTCAGGTAGATAATGGACTTGATTTTGGACAAGGTCAGCTGTAAAATACAATTTTAGATAACCCATAGTATGTAATGAATAAATAACAAACAAACAAGGCAAATCAAATGTACAAAACACATCTTCTCATAACGGAAAATAAAGGTTTATGCAAAGGAGATTTCTTTTATCTTTTAAGTAGCTTACAAAAAATGAAATCTTTTGAATGACACAAGTATACATAAAAATATGATTTTTCTATAAACATGAAAGTCATTTTGCTGTTAAATTGCATTTTCCATGCATATGACTGATATCAATATAATATTCCTGCAGTATCAAACTCCACCATAATAATTTCTGACTTATGCTTTTTGGCTTGTCAGTAAAGTAAGGGCATTGTGATCACTAAATACAGTGATCCGAGAAGTAGCTGAACACCTCCAAGCATTTGAAAGCCATTACAAAAGCAAAACATTCCTTCTCGATTATAGAATAATTTCTCTGGAACTTATTTAATTTCTTATAAAATTAGTAGAATGAATAATGCGCATCATTTGTACCTTCTTGATTAAATACTGCACCACCCCCAACAACAATTACATCAACAGACATTTTGCTTGATTGGCTGAAATTTGGAGCTGTAAGAACTCATACGTATGGTCTTTAACTTATCATAGGCCTCCTGACATTTTTGAGACCTATGAAACTTGGTTTTCTTGCTCAATAAATTTATCAGGAATTCAACAATTATAAAAAAATAGAACAAAATTTCCGATATTATCCAGCCATACCAAATAATCGCATCAGTTGCTTTTTTCTTATAGGTAGAGGGAATTTAGAGATAGCCTTGTTTAACATCTTTAGGTTTCACTTGTCCATGTCTCATACTGTCTAAAAATGCTACACAAGCACGGCAAAACTCACTTTGGGATAAATTAATCGTCAAACTTACATCAGTTAATCTGTCAAGTAAATTCAGAATTGTCGCTAAATGTTCTTTCCAGGTATCGTTGTAGATGATGACATCATGTAAGCAACGCAATTATCTAGACCAGATGTAATTATGTTCATTAGACGCTGAAAAGTACTAGGCGAACCCTTCATCCCATCCGGCATCACTTTATATTGATGAATTCCATCTGAAGTCAAGATTGCCGAAATTTCCTTTGCCCTTTCCGTCAGTTGAATTTGCCAAAATCTTTTCAGAAAATTAAATTTGGTGCCATACTTTGCATTTCCAATTGTATCAATGCAGGCATAGTCTCTTTGTAATGGAAATGAATCTGTTTTAGTCAAACTGTTCACCTTTCTATATTCTGTGCACATGCAGAAAGTCTAATGAACATGATTACATCTGGTCTAGATAATTGCGTTGCTCACATGATGTCATCATCTACAACGACACCTGGAAAGAACATTTAGCGACTAGTTTCAGAAGAAGAATACATGGGGAACTCAAGTCAATATTACTCGGTTTTATGAAATTATTTTCCAGCAAATACTTAATTTCTTTTTTCAAACATTCCTGTTCGAAAGGGTTCATCCTGTACAGGTATTGTTCCACAAGTGTATAATTTACAATTCAATTTCATGGTAGATTTTGTTTGCTGTTGTAGGGACATCTGAAAATAAGTGCTCATATTCAAACAATAGCTGTTTAAGTTTAATCTTCTTGTTTGTTGCAAATGTGAAATTGCTGGTTCAGATCATTCAAATTTTCACTGTCTGGGACATGTACAACAAAAATGACTTCATGATTTGGTTAAACTGGCTATCTCTATTAACATACTTCTTGAACGTATTTATAGGACAAAGATGTTTTTTGTTTTATTCTCCCAGTAGTACTAATGATATAATTTAAATCACATTATTTCTTTCCAACTATGCAAGGACCATAGTACATACTTTGAAGAGAAATATTTGGTTATTGGCAAAAGACCCATAAGTCTATCACCAGGCTGACAACTATTTATCTCTTGTATATTTGTTATACCGTAATTTATTTTGTGACTGAGTCGAGTGCAGATAAATGACACTAAAAGGTTTTAAAAAAACAATCGAGAATATTAATTTCCATATCGCCAGATGAAATAAGTTTCTTTTTATAATAATTTCAATGGTCCGCGGACAATACGACTAAAATCTAGTTCCAAGGGATCACATTCTAAACACTCTCGAAACTTATTTATTGTAATAGAAAACAACAGTAAATGAATACCTTCGGCGAACGCAGGAATAGGTTGCAGATGAGTCTTATATATCTTCTGAATGAGTTTTCTTACTATTTGACAAGTGTGAGAAGATCTATAGTATTTACAAACATCATTTTAAATTAATTTTTGGCTAATAAAATTGATCAAAAATCTTGCGCTTGCGATATGCCTTATTGATCCTTAAATGAGCAGCCAAATGTATTTCATAGGCTAGAATAAGAATTTCATGTCTTTGGAACAAACTTTGAAATTTCACAGGCTCCTCACCAGCATGTACCTCAAGTTGTCTCCTTATACTCAAAAGGACCCGGCCCAATTTTTAACAAAATGAAACATGCAGGTACATCTGTGGATTCAGTTTCACTGATAGTCCTCCAGAAAAGGAAATCTCGGGATCAAGTGATTTTCGTTTGTCATCCTAATTAGAATAAAGATAATGAGTAGCAAAAGAGGATCACTGTGATAAATAATTTCGATCAATGCAAACCGGGAGCAAAAGTGATCATACCAAAAGCTTGACAAATACATGTCATAGAAGGAAATGCTTTCTTGATCAACATCATTCTCAAGAGTTTTTTCTTTGCCATGGGTCTAGTAACTGCGCACAATGGACATAAATTGTGGATTTATTTTTTCAGTAGAATCGACTCTCTGATCCCAACAAGGCTTGTCAGTTACAAGTGGATTATTCACTAGTAGTAAATGAATACCCTCGATGGGTAAAGACAACATTATTCCACCTGTAACGCTTTCTGATTCCACGTCTGATGGCAAATTTATACAATGGAGAGGAACATTAATAATCCACTTGTCTCTTTGAATAACGACACTTTCATTAGAACAATACTTCCCAGAAAAATGCAAAGCACCTAATACTAAAAGACTCTGAGAAGTTCATGTATCCCTTATAATTTTAATAGGGATAGGATTAGCAGAATCACTCATAAGTGATAAGCATCGTTCGACATCAATAGCTCATAATTCTCCATAATAAACTAAGACTGGTTTTTGTGATCCATCTATTGTATTGCTTTCAACACACGACCGTGTCCTTGATACGTGATTGCTTAGAAAAAAAGAGCATTTGCAACAGGTTTCTATTGAATCTGTTTCTTATTTCTCAATTTGTGCCAAAAAGAAATAATATGCCCTTTCTCTTTGGAATATATGCATGTAGGAAGTGATAAGGATTTCTGATCAGTCTAATACGAAACCTGGTTTTTAAAAGTTGTGCAAGACTGAGATTTGGATATACATGAAATAGATTCTATTAGATATTTACAAGACGATTGTTGAGTGGTAGTCTTACTGGTCAATACACTTTGTGGGATGATGAATAATCTTCAGCTAAATCTTCAATGACTGGCACGTCAGCGTTGATTTTAACGTGCACATTAACGCTCTTTAACTTGTATACCTTCTCTGAGGTTATTATAGCCTTCATCAAATTTCTTGGCTGAGCACAACCTATCGAAAAGTATTCTTTTTCTCTTGCAACATTCAACATGGGTTTGTCCGGTTTCTTTTTAATGTTCATAAACCTTTGTCGATATGCGTCTGGTACCAAATCATAATCCTTCAAGAAAAATGTCTTAACCAGACCTGAATCACACTGACAGGGAAATATTCGTGTCAATAGCTTTGCAAATAAGTTCACTTTACAATACGAGTCTAATGCTTTTTACTAATTTCAAAATGTCAGCAATATTTATCAAAATGAAAAATGTATTTTAATTTCAATTCCATGACATGAAAGAGCCGTGTCATGACTTACTAATAAAACCAAAAGCAGATTTATCAACATAAAAATCTTTTCAACTAAATATTGCACCAAAATATATTTTATTTCTTGCTTCCTTTTTCGTCTCAGAAAGATCATATTGTATGGCAAACTGGAGTGATTAATCCTTTTTCAAAGACTCTAATCATTCCTACGTACAATTTAAAATAAAGCTCTCCACTTTAGATGACATTATAGAAACTTTATGATTTCACTATTGATTTCTTTAAATTTTACATAATACCTGGGACAATGAAAATTCCGAAACAAAATGAATTTAAATTTCAAAAGCAAAGTTTTCTGAAATATTTTAGATCAATTCGTATATTGGAAGATACCAATATTTTTATAATGACTATATGGTTTTGAAATAAGTTATGGGAACGAGCATAAACCAAGAAGGTTTTTAATATAAAAAAAATCAGCAAAAAATTTATTTCCATAGAATACATGGTGAAAATGTCAAAAGAACTTAAGATATCCCAAATAATAATGGAATTACTAACAAGTTTTATTGAACGGCGTCGGAATAAGCTTTAGAGGTATTCAAAATAATTTCAAACGCTGTGGATGTGATTTTAATAGCCGGTAGTGTCTAATGTACTAATGTTTAAATGACTTGAATCGTAATGATGTGCCAACAGTTTTTAGTCGAATAACAATAATATAATCCTAGGTTTCCTTGTGTGAATTCAATATTATTCCCAGTTATTGTCTCTACCCAAAAATCGTATAGAGCACGTTAAATTTCGAGAGAAGATTAATGTGAATGAAAAAATTTCAACCCAAATCAAACACTGTAATCAACAATGATTGTCTCAAGGTCTTACATAACGAATGAATAATTCCTAGATAAACAAGAGTATGTTAAAAACTAATACACAAAAGAAGAGCCAATATTAGGACAAAAGCTCATTTACGGAACAATCCATGCTAAATTATACAAGGTGTGTTGCTAAAATTATAATGTAGATTGCGGTGAACATCAAGAATACGCGGCACTTATGTGTAATTGCCAATGTTCTGGACTTATATGGAGTTCAATATGTAGTCAACAAAATGAAAATCAATGTAAATCGACGGTTTGTGCCTGAAAAAAAATATATAATGAAACGAAAATATACAATATTTACAACTTTATTCAGGCAATAGTTGCGTATACCTACTTACACCTCCGTACACCTGCTCAGAAAAGTTAGATATCTTTCATTTGTTGGTAAGATTTCATTGTTGTATATTTTCATTATTCAGCATAAGTACGGTGCAATATGTTGGAGACACTTAAAGTACACATCTTGTTAAACATGTTGTTGACACGAATACTATACAATGGCACCTCCATGACGCACGATATTTGTTGACTGAGTATCTTTATCTTCTGTGATATATTATATCAAAAACGGCCATATTTGCTCAAAAAGATTTTTTGTTATGAATTGTAAATTCATTTTATGCTCGATTTAGCGTCCGGTATCTGTAGTTTGTCTATGAGGATTCGTACTTAGCCTAGCCGATGCTTTTACCGACCGTTGGAGAAGCTGGATTTACCGATCATTGGAGTAGTTGGATTTACCGATCATTGGAGTAGTTGGATTTACCGATCATTGGAGTAGTTGGATTTACCGATCATTGGAGTAGTCGGAGTATATAAGCTGAGTAAATATTAATATGTGACCAGTTGTTCGGACGATCAGATCAATGACTGCAATTGTGAAATAGATATTTTTTGTTTACGTTTAAGAGGAAAATTAAATCGATTCTTTTTGCAATCATGCAATGATCAAAAGATGAATTTTATTTCAGGAGAATAAAAAAACATTTCATGCGATATAGGCCTTAATTCATCCAGATATTTCCATATGGTTAAACAAATAATTTCCTGAGGCATTATCTACTATTTTTCTAACTGAGCCGCTCGTTTTAATTTTTAGATATTTGAAGTGGTGAGGGCATTAGTTAGAACATATCATTTTCGTGCCACGAGATGAAATATATCGGGTATTTATAAAGGACGAGAAAAACTTTTGTGTTATTATCTACCCAACTTGCTCCTGAACGGAACCATTAAAAAGATTAAAGTCACATATTTAAATACCCTTATCATTACTTTTCTTTCGTTCACCCCACTTACAACCATATTCATAGGTTGATCTTAAAGATATCATATATGAAATAAAAAGGTACGTTTGATATGCCCCAGTCTGCTGGAATAAATTACATGTTTATTTTGTTAACTATTATACTATATCCGACTACAAAGCAAGTTTTACTCAGCAATACACCACAAAGGGTCTTCAGGGAATGGCATGAAAACCAGTCCACAGACATTGTAAGTCACTGTTATCGCAAATATGTTGAAACTGTGTCTAATTTCTCTACATAATGCCATCGAAATATTACCTGTAACGAATGTGTGCGACCTATCGTAGTCATTATTGATTAATATTTGCCTGAAATCAGCAAAACAATTTAAAGTCTAGGAACATCTGGAGAGATTATTCCAATAATATACTAAGTTAGAACTCTACAAATGCTTTCTTAGATCTAATTTGAACTACTAATCTCTTTCCCAGGATTTCAAAACCATAAGTTCTGACCAAATGAGGAAATTTACAATACAGTGGACTAATGTTTGCTTTGATAGCGACTCGACTAGCTCATAAGAGTTTCTTTCCATAAAAATAAATTTTCTAACATTACATATTACTAAATCTATATCCATAAAAATCGACGTATTTAACATAGTGTACAAGGATACGCCGAATTACTTGAAATATCTGATCACACTCAAATAATGCAACTATAGTTTCATACATGTACATTTGGCTTTAATAGCCAAAGGACACAGACGAATAGGTCCAGTAAGCTCTCTTGAATATTTGAGGCACCAAAAATCTGGAACAGCCTGCTTCACAAGTTAAAAACAATTTATTCTTTCATAAAAAAATAAAAAATATAAAACTAAAAACAGAAGAAGGACTAGAACAATTGTTAAAGCCTAAATGTAAATTTTCCTTGTGTCATTTTATTTAACAGTCAATGTAAGGTCAATGTAAGGTTAAATTTATTTAAACTTCAAAGCCTCCAGTGTCTGGAACAGTCTGACCTGCTAATTAAAAAAAATCTGATTTCCCAAAAATTGCAGCAGGCTAATTAGAACATTTATTAGATCCTCGGTGTAAATGTCCGTTGTGTGGCTTTGTTTAGCTGTCAGTTTAAATTAGCTTGATCTTTATCAAATTTTACAGAGTTTCTTTTCGTTTAATTATTTAAAAATGTATTTCAGTCCAATTTCAATTTTTCGCACCCCCAATTCCCGACGCTTTAATTATTAATATGGTCTTTCAGCGTGCATCCTACCAATAAAATCTCTCGTAATGCTTATTTAAATATTAATGTAAAAGCATTTTGTTGATGTATCATTAATGTACATACGCTGTATATTTTTAATGTGTATCAAAATATTATATGTGTTATCGTTTGTAGTTTAAGCTGGTTTGATTTGATCGGATTTATTTTCTTGTTTCTATCTACTTGGCGTTTGTAATAGGTCATGATGTGTGTATGCCGTGTGTATATATATATATATATATATATATATATATATATATATATATATATATATATATATATATATATATATATATATATATATATATATATATATATATATATATATATATACAATTGCTTGTGTACAAATGAAATTTTTTATCCTACGCATGTACGCACGCACTAACGCACACACATACATACATACATACATACATACATACATACATACATACATACATACATACATACATACATACATACATACATACATACATACATACATACATACATACATACATACATACATACATACATACATACATACACGCACGCACACACACATACATACACGCACACACACATACATACATACATACATACATACATACATACATACATACATACATACATACATACATACATACATACATACATACATACATACATACATACATACATACATACATACATACATACATACATACATACATACATACATACATACATGCATACATACATACATGCATACACACATACATGCATACACACATACATGCATACATACATACATACATACATACATACATACATACATACATACATACATACATACATACATACATACATACATACGTGCGCACGCACACGCATTTGTATGATACAAGCTGTTCGGCAGAATGACGATTTTTACTTTAAATTGTATGTGTCAGCCGCCATTAGCCTGTCCTTGACTTCACAAGGTCAATTTGATCACATCGGCTTTTGGTACTGCACAACTAAAACAGGTGATTACGGTACTGCACCAGGATAGGACATACTATTTACTTGCTGGTCAGACATTCCGGATCTTAGACATGAATTTTCGGTCCAAATCAAACATAATTTATTTCTTTCGAGTGATTTTCACTTGACAGTTGTAGAGATCATAAAACTGTCTTTTACTTGACCTGTGTTTGAAATGGTAAAATGCAAATCTACTTCAGTTTATTTCTTGCACATTAAAAGATAGTATAAGGTAAGATCTATACAAAAAAGAAACGCACGTCGTTACACTCATTGGATAGTGAGTTAAGCACGTCCACGCGTTAGTTAACCGAAAGTTCCGCTGAAATTAACATACTTCAACCATTTCTTTTAATATCTGAGGCTATAGTTTAGCTGCATTTCATTTTGTATATCATCATTTTGCTTTTACGAGGCATCTTTGTCAACTTGAATGATAAAAGTATTAATATTTATATTAAAGTTTGTTTTGTTTGTTATTTTGTTTTGTCTTTTCTTTTTGAGTGCTTTATGGGGCGGGGCGGTGTCAGTTGTTGGCGGATTAAACACTGATCGTGGTCTTTATAAACTGAAAGCGAATAACATCCTAACTTAAGATACCTCGACGGTTGGTCGTTGTAGAATAAAGAGGATGCTAATAGTGAGCACTGTTGACTTGTACAGATTCAAATTACCTGGTATTCGTACAATTTCCAAACGTGCAGCTGGATGAGATTAGTTATAAAACATCGTGTTAAAATCGCTGTGCCTTAAACTTCTTATGCAAGATAAAAATATTTTCATTGACAAGTCATACAAGTAGATGGTAGAAATACTAAAAAGAAACTAATATTTTTTTGCCGCTTAATGATAAATGTTTTTAGCAAGTCAGATTCTTCAATCAATATCACGTAAACATCAACATTTTCACTAATATAAGTATTTGCTTAGTGCCTATACCCGTGCAAGATAAATGTGCACAACTTCATTTACATTATTTTCATGAAACTGAATAACTATGTCTGCGTGAGATGGAGTTTGATAGGATATCCATCTGTTGTTTGAAGAAAAAGTCCACCTGATAAGTGCGTGCTTGATTCTAAGAGAGAGAGAGAGAGAGAGAGAGAGAGAGAGAGAGAGAGAGAGAGAGAGAGAGAGAGAGAGAGAGAGAGAGAGAGAGAGAGACAGAGAGAGAGAGAGAGAGAGAGAGATGATAACCAATTCATACTGGTAATGCAAATATTTCTGCAGAATTATTTTTAAATCAATTAATTTTATGTTCGTCGTCTTGCTCAGTAAACAATACCTGATGTATACATATTGCCTAACTAACATGCGTCACCAATGATTGACGTCTCTTTTTTTTTTACAATTGCCAGCTTCTAATAAGCGACAAAAAAAGTGGATCGGAAGGTTTGCATATGTTCCTTCTAAAACAATTAAACCTTGTAGATTCAACGTTGTTTTTCCTTTAATTCAATCACTTAATTTTCTTCGCCAAATATAAAGAAGCAGTGAATATAAACAAAACATGTGTCAAGTTTAAAGCATTGTTACATTTGTTATTGTTATCAACGTATTTATCACACACATTAATCTCGCTGTAATATAAGCTGATTTGGTCAATCCATGAAGAAACCGAAGATCATCTAATATGTAATGTAATTTTACCTATGCAATATGTTAGCGACAAACACACGGTTGAGTTTATTTGCATAAGGCCATAAAAATACAATGTTGATTTGCCAATCGATTTGTAGGTATGTCTATTTTGTTAAAATTGTTTAAATATACTAGAAAAATAGTCAAACACGATAGATAATTATAACATAAATGAAACCATACCGATTCTCTGACTTATACGTTACATGGCTAATCGCGCAGTCTTACAATAGGCAAATCAATCAAGTTGTTAAAAAAAGGTGTATTGTTCATGGAGTAGATATTCATATCAGGTAGTATGAATAATAAGGACTTTTTACCGGAAATTGAGATAAAAAAAATTTAAGTTAATACACCAGGCTACCTGTACAAATTACAGGTATATTAGCAGTCAGCGTGGTAAGGTAAGAGCAGAAGATTACAGACAGACCGACACGAACGTAGGGCATTATGTTTAGATAAAGACAGCCAGATTGATAACCTATTGAGTATAATTAGTACTGAGAATTATATGGTAATTCCATTACATATAATCTTCATCATATACTTCTCATCGAGAAATATACAAGGTACATCAAAACATATATGCTTATATTGCATTTCGCTGCTTCTTATCACAAATTGATGAATGCATGGGACAAATACATTAATATAGTTTCAAACTGACCGTTGAAAAGCATCAACATATCATCAAGGTAACCGTATTTACCCAAGGATAAAACAATGCAACTTGCACAGGTAATCCTGGCTTAAGGTTGCATAATCGACTAAGGGGATAAACCAAAATTGGAGAATAATAATAATTGCAACAGGTGACTTATTGCAACTGTAAAGGACTATTATATAAAAGGATACCATATCTGATCCTACCGCAGGCATTGCATTCAGAATTAAAGAAGAATATGACATTCCGACAGTTTTAAAATCACACAAAACTGACTATGACATAAACTTAAAATTTAGTATTACATTTAACACTTTTTCCGGTTTATAAATTTACACAAAACTGAGCAGGAAAGTTATTTCAGAATACTAGCATGTGTTATTTATGTAACGCTACATACTAGAACATCAAACTTTCAGAGTTTCTCAGAACTGGTATAACTTAAGTAGTATGGAAGTGGGTGTTTGACCTCATTCGCTACCTTATTGGTCCATGAACACCCGTAATCACCTCTAACGCCATGAAAAGCTATTCTTTAAGGAAACCATAGATGTTTGGTTACTGTTTTTGTCGAAGGGCTGATAGAGGTGTAAACACACACGTGACGTGAGTGTGTCATTCATGGTTCTAGATCTTACTACTGCTTCTGTCCGTGTTCCCATGGTACCGAATAGCATTTCCATACTACGTATGTCTGCAGTGATTGTGGAAAGGAAAATACTGCATAGAGAGAGAGAGAGAGAGAGAGAGAGAGAGAGAGAGAGAGAGAGAGAGAGAGAGAGAGAGAGAGAGAGAGAGAGAGAGAGAGAGAGAGAGAGAGAGAGAAAATCAAAAATATAAATATGTGTGGCCAAACGTATTTAGTACATTACTTTCTTGTGTCTATATGAGCGATGAACATACACACGTTGCTAAGCTTTTATAGAATATTTATTTATTTGTTAATGTGCCTTTATCAGTTTCTGCTGTGTATTTGCTTTTTTCCTATTGTATATGTACAGTATCATCTTAAAGATATTGTCACTGGCTGATAATATTGAAATGATAAGTGGCAGTGAAACTATCGATTCGCAGAGTATATGGCAAGAGCTAATGGAAGTTACAAAGGGCAGAGTACATTTTCCAAATGAATGAAATCTCAAAAATATGACCGACAAATGAAGATCATTGTGTCATTTGAACGCGTTATGCAGGTTCATGAAGTAGGCGCAGAAAATGTTGTATAAACTTTCCAAAACTAACTCATTGCACATTGACAACTTGATAATCTGGAAGTAACTTTAGAAATATAGCGAAACAGATTTCTGAGGCTAGTAAAACTAAAACGAAAATGTAGAATATTGTGCATACTAGAGTACACCCTAAAGAAACACATGATAAATCGCCCCCTTTGTCTAACGTTTATGATGAGGCAAGTGGTGCTTCAGAGCAGGCCAATAACGATAAGAATGGTATCCAAACTCAATTTATTTTTACATAACACATAACCAAGATGCAGAAAAGGGCAGTGTGGGAATATGACAAAATATACATACCTTCTTATGAAGCACAAAATAGATGAAATTCTCGATGGGAAGCTTAAACATTATCGGGTGCATAAGGCATAGACCGATAAAATTTATGTATGTTGCTGTCATGCTCGATGATCAGTCATTTACACTTATTAAGGATGGACTCATTTAAGAAAGGTTGTGTTACTCAACATCTTAGAAGGTTTTCTCAGTGGTTACAATAGATAGGCATGCTTAAATATTTGGACAAGGACCGATTTATAGTTTCGTGCTCGCCAATGAGAGTTCGAGTAGAAGTGCCGCTAACAGAACATATAGCTGTGTTTTTGGTCAATTAGATAAACTCTCTCACGTGTGTAAATAGGAAGTACCAAGGCACTGGAACGCATAAGCAACCTGCCTTGGAAGATACGAATCATGTGGTAGACCATGCAATTACAAGTACAGCAGAACACAAACGCAAATGAAACGTGAGTGATCAGGAGAAAGACCTTGCCTGAAATGTTGGGCATCGGTGTCAAATCCCGCAACCAACTTTGCCAACCTTGTGGATCTGTTCGTGAGTACTATAAATTGCACAGACAAAACTCAAAATTACAAATGGCTGTGACTGCCCAAAGCACAAACACAAGCAGATACCACAGCAACAAAAGTAATGGATGAAATAATCACTAGGAAAGAAGCAATTGCAGCTTCTGAGTCTATCAAAAGAGTAAATATAAAACAAACTATTGACCTAACTGTCCAGTTAGAAAGTCTCTTCGCCCTACCCATAGTATAAACATGCACACAGTGCCACAGCTGAGAATGCTCGCTTGGCAGCATGGTGTATATACTTACCAAGTCGTATGAGAAGAGTAGACATGTATGAATTAGTGAGACCCATCTTTGTGCTGAATCCGCAGATATTACCACCACCATTTGCCACTCTAGCAACAACAACAAAAATTACAAAAAAGCGATACATTGTTTAAGGCAATTTGCGCGCGAGTATAATATCCGAAGACTGTGTGGTGCAAGAGAATCCGCTTTTTTATAATAAACTTGCATAAACAAAACCGTAATTGTGCTAAAGATGATTGAGTATGTGCAACATTCGTGCAGCATTCTAACAATCACAAGATCCCAAATTTAAATTTCAGAAATGTAATGGCGATTAAGAAAATCGCATTGCCTTTATCCCGCCTTACGATCACACCAGTACACACCAGAAAAACAATCTCTACAACTGTTAACGCATTTGATTACTGGAATCGTAGCGATGTTACAAAAGTTTGGTCAAAGCAGACATTTCCATCAGAGCGTGTTTGGTTGTGCCGCTTAGCCGTGACAATGATGGATTTCAAAATTACTACTCCGTGGATTCATAATGATGCCCGTGTGATCCTCGACTGTCAAAACAGCAGCGCCATCAGCAATGAAACTGCAAGAATCATTGAAAATATTTACAAAATGCTGTAAAATATACTAAAGGTGGATCAGGATGGACTCTCTCGAAAAATGTTGCGAGATCGAGGTCCATCTCTCGCCGTATCACCCGTTTCCTGGATCCAGTTACAGAGCAACACCAAAATGGGTCCCGCCAAGGTCAGTTATCCCGAGCCTAGTAATCACAAAGCCTGTCAAATTTAATACAGTGCTGCAAAAGATGAAAGTCATACACATCATAGTCAGAGAATTTCAATGCCTGAATATTGCAGTAGTACGTTCTGCTGATAAAGCCACGAATACACCAGATATTTGATCGGACAGTGCAAATTGAAGAAGAAAGCACATGTGAGTATTGTTCTTTTGTGTTTCGATTTGATGGCAAAACATATCTGCCAGTCCTTTATTATGCAAAGAATACTTCAGACTCTGCAGATATTCTTCCGATCGATCAAAGTTACAGCGAAATGGATTTGAAGGCATCTCGTTTCACCAGCATGCATTATTATATCGGATAATAACACTCATGAATTTTCCACAGCCACTGACTGCTTGATTTGTGGAAACGCTTTCACTAACAAAGAGCAATATCTGCCAGGCGATGAAGCAAAAGTTCTGAATTCAAAATGCGTGATTACTATCACATCTGTGTCGTGAAGAGAGGTGACACACACAACGCGTGTATTTTTTTCAGCTGAGAATTTATTCCAACAAAACCAAATTTCATGTGGTGCTACATAACCTGTTTGGGTACGATGGCCACCTGACCATGCAAGATGTTGCCCCGTCATTCGACTTACCGATTAGCGTGATCTCCAACGGCACGGAAAAATGCATGATGTTTCGCCCGAGCCAATCGCAACTCATCGATTCGATCCAGCTGATGACTTTGTCCCTGTATAAACTAACACTGCATTGAACATCATATTTTTTCACGATTCAACCTCTGTCTTCTACAATACATTGTATGCTTTCTTCAAGGTTAAAATTATCTAAAAGGACTAAAGGTATTCTAAAGGAGGAAACTCTTTGCTCGAAACAAATTATTTTCTTCATTTAATACACTCCATTCTCGGGTTTGCAACCTGTATCTACAGGTTCACGTTTAGAATTCATTTAAATAAGCTGCTGTTTTCGCCGAATATTGCACTCTTTAATTACCCACGTGTCAGCAGGAGGACCGGTTATCAAATTCATTGAATAAACTTTTGATAACTATATTGTGCATTATGTTCCTAATGTCATTAACCATGTAAATACTTTCCACGTCATGTAAATACTTTCCAACTCATCCATATGGTCATCACCAGCTAAGGATTTTGTACAAGGCCAATGTGAACGAGATCTAAAACGGAATTTAACACTTAGTCATATAAACAAACCTACTAGATTTCAATTTCAAAATACTATGGATAAGATATGAAGAGAAATTCGGGTATATACAGCAATATGAAATGATCTATAAATTCATCTAGTCTGTCCGATTAGACATAGTATAGTTTTGTCAAGACAAATTCATAAATAAAAAATAATGGAGGTCTCCATATACTAACATGTATAAAAATGTGTTGTACACCCTTATTGTTTTTTTAATAAAAGCATTAAGTAGGTTACAATATGTGAGCCGCCTAGTCATGAAATTTACAGTACTGCCTTCTAATCTCGAAATGATATTGCAATTTTTCAATCGTTATTATCTTGTAACTCTGTAGAAACCTTTCATAGATAGTGTATACATACATTTACAAGGTTATTTGGTGTAAGCTAAGTTCTAACTTGACATGCAGCTCAAATTCAGTTTCATTCTCACTCCAAAGATCTATACGTACCTTAAAGCACGAGAGAGAGAGAGAGAGAGAGAGAGAGAGAGAGAGAGAGAGAGAGAGAGAGAGAGAGAGAGAGAGAGAGAGAGAGAGATATGGGGGATGGCAGAAGAGGGTTTGAAAAGTAAAGTAATGTAGAGCTCAATGTTATTGTATAACATGATCAATTCAGTTAGCAAACGGTACTTAATAATATTTTCCTCCTTATTTTAATGTTTTGTTAAGGAATAATAAGTGAAATTTTTTTTACTGATTTCAGAAATTGCAGAGATAATAGTCTCCTGTTGAATCCATAATTATATGCGTATATATATATATATATATATATATATATATATATATATATATATATATATATATATATATATATATATATATATATATATATGCCATGGTTGAATATCAGTTAGATATACCAATGCTGGGCATCAGCATTTGTTCTCCACAGAAACATTTTTGAAATGTCTAAATATGAGAAAGTTTGAAGCGTACTTTGGACGCCAGTACGAATGAGAAAAGGAAGAAAGGAAGACGGTTACAGACAGATTTTAGTTTAGTGTCATGATTTAAGAACAGTCAGTTCAGTGTTCGTATCCTGCTCAGACCAGTTCGCGTCAGCTACAATGGTGTCTCTAGGGAAGTAGCTTGCATTAATTTCATTAGATCGTCAGCTGATGGTCTTTCTTATGCCATTAGATATCATTCCTTAAATTAATCAGGCAACATTACATAAGTATGTTGAGTACTTATGAATGTTCGCTACTTACTGCAAAGTCGAAAAAAGCAGAAACAAAATGTTTATTGGTCGATGAATCGAAAGAAACCATTTTCATCTTCGAGTTATGTTTTGTTAGAGCAAGAAAGAAATGTTCCACGAAAACTGTCTTCATGGTATGCATACCAAATGACCGCCATAAAAGGAACACATGTTCAGTAGAAGGCAACTATCATAGCAGAAAGGTACGTTCGGAAGATGGGAGCTTGGGAGGGGGTGGTTGAAGACAAATAAAAATATTGATTAAATATTCAACTTGAGGTACACCAGAATGAGATTCGTAGCAATTGCTTCACCGTAGCCTTGTGAAAAATATAATTTTACCAGGAATTTTACAGTACATTTAATCAATTTGATTACTGTTAAAACCTTGTTCTGATTTTTACCCTTCAAAAGTTGGTTTATAAAATATGATTTATATACTTCATAATGTACATAATTTAACTGGTGCTGAATTGAAATGTGGTTTTATGTAAATTATTGTAATCCTGGCAGTAAAATTAAGTGTGTCCTAGATGATTAGTACACCTTACGGTTCCGAATGATTTAGATTTAGATGGAGCCCACTCTTTCTTCAGTATAACTATCCATACATGTATATATAAATGCAAGCATGGACGCGTAATAATTTTTTTATATCTGTTTTGAGTAATAAATTGTTACAAATTCAGAACATCTTTGTGCATTTACAGACCAGCATTTCAACTGTGAGATAAATCAGTTAGTAAACCCCTAATTTGGTAATGTAATAGTAAATGCAATTACGCTCACCAGGGCAAATTTGGACTTTTGTATTCCCATCCATTCATATGTTCGTGCGCTTGTAAATGTACACATCCATTCCATATGGCATGAACTCCTTTCACACTGTGAGAACCTTTTATATCCTTATTGCGATAATTTTTTATATTTTCTATATTATGTTTCGCAGTTATATGGTTGGTGAAAAAGAAAAGTAAGTTCTTGTTGTTAATTTGGGTTTAACGCTATTTATCAGCGCAAGATAGGCTATACATGGCGGTCAGTATAATAGGAAGCGGTAGACTCACCTGGAATCGGTACACAATTAATAAAATCCGGTTCAGTACCCACGAATGTAGTCCCAGTCTATTTTTAGATCACTTTTTCCGGTCTAAATTTAGTGGTGATACTAGAGTCAGATTTTGGCATTCTTGGTAAGGATTTAAAGGCAATTGTTTATTCTTTAAAATGTGAGCTTATGGTATGGTTGTCTGCGTGTATTTCGGCGACAGTGCACATTGAGTAATAAGGTCATGGTGATGATCCGGAAGTGAATTCTGTGTTCCGTTGCCTGGTGTTTTGTTTACAATTCAGCCTCTCAAAAAAATGCAGGTCAACCCTTGACAAGAACTAAACCGTAAAGTCATCTTTGAAGGTATTTTAGATTAACATATGATTTGTATTGATTGTCACACAGTGGAAAGTTCAGTACTGAGAAACAAATGTAGAGAATATATAGTGAAATTAATTGTGTACTATGTCCACCTACTGTTAGCTTTATCACCTACGCACATTGGCTAAGTCCTATACTAAAACTCACGCGGACACGTGTAAGATGGCAGTGATTAATAAAGGCGATCGCTTTAAGTCACTCGGCAGACTGTTGTTTGCCCTTGAAATGCTTGCCGCTTATTAAACCTTTCGTATCTATGTTCTTTTCTCAATGCGTTGTATGAGTGCAGGGTTTGTTTCCTTTAAGATGATTCCATTTGGATCTCAAACAAAAGAGAGATGTAAGTAAAGTAAGATAAACGTAAAATTCAATTTATTAGACTCTAAAAGAAATGCAAATAATTCTAATTTTTGTTTTAAATAAAATATTTTGATTTATTTTTATCTTTATATCTGCAAAATACATTGCTTGGTAGATATGAACTGGACGCGTGTTAGCTCGTGTCTTGAAGTCTACTAATAAATATATAAATACAACACATTATACAGTGCCTGTCTTTGCCTATTCTGCAAAGCTATTGGCTGGTCATTAAAATAAGTCCTCCTATAAATAAACAGACATCTGTGTTATATAAACTAGCAGGTGCATCGGTTGGTAAATTTTTTGATACCTAACTTTTAAACAATATTTTGAGTTCTTCTGAGTTAGTCTTTCGAGTTGATGTCATCGATCAAGGGATGAGTCAATTTTGATTGATTGATTCATCACTTTAAAAGTACTAGTAATTAGTGTCGTGTCCATGTGAATAAAGTGTCTTGCCCAGAGAGTTGCCACGGCAGTACATTGAGCAGTGTTCGAACCTACAACTTCGTTAACGAAGCAAACAACCACGGTTGTTGTGGGGTGGTGAATGCGTACTGTGGTGGATCAACAAAACAGAATAAAACAAAAAATTTGTTAATAAAAATAAATCTCAGGCCACACATTGGTGGCATATGAAAATAACAAAATATTGTAAGTCAACGTTACTAGCATATGGAGATAACTTATCACATCATAGGACAACATTTACAATCATAGCAAGAAGAACTATTTGGACGTAATGTAAGATTATTTGGGTACATATATGTACCCCATTGTTGTAGAATACAATAAATCTTCTAGAGTGTGCCAAAGTGTATGAGAGAACAAAATTATATCGTTGTCAAGCACTAAATATCTACTGTTCCACAGATAACACAAAGTTTATAATATTGTTACATTATTATCGTAACAAATTTGGCGAGATTTGGGGGAATTTTGCGATTATTGGTGACAAATAAGGTATGTATTTTCAAAAAGATTGGTTGCTGAAATAGAATTGCTTTAGACTCATACCCTTTCTTTGTTAGATGTAGGACAAATAAACAAATATTCGTCTGACATGTCATTTTTATTACAATAATTACATTTTCGCTTCTCGCACGGTATATCGTCCACACGACCAATTTTTAACGGGGAGTTTGTGATGGGAAGTCCTTAACTTTATCAGTGGCAAATGTTGATTCCTATGTAACAATTATAAGTAATTTTCTATATTCAGGTCTTCTTTTAAACATTGGTAAACTTTCCCCTTGAATGATAAGGTTACTGACGATTACCATACCCGTATATAACGATCTTTTAAAGTTTCTGTTATCATGCGTTTTGCTCCTTTCGGATTATTAATACATTCATAACATAGCAGGCCATGCATCCCTACATTTATCAGAGCGTTCTTTATTCTATTCATTCAAGTGCACACAAAAATGCAAAATCGAATCGGATAGTGGATGAATGTGGGATGAATCAAAACTGGTATCTCGGTGTCAAGAGACACCATCCCAGTATTATCTCCACAGTTACAATACTCTTTGTACTTTGGTTAGATTATCACAACTATGGGTTTTACATATGGGTTTTACATATCCGTCATTATGTAAGATTGATTTCACTCTTATCGAGTGAAGAAAACGCTCGTTTGCTTTCTGTAATCACCCATGGACTTGAAATAGTGATTATCTCTATCACCACCCACTCACCTTCGTATTTAGAAAAATGTATTCGCATTTAAAGTCAGTATGGGTTGTCTGATTCGGAAAGATCGTGTCACTTACTTATAAATGGTGAAATATTTAATTTTTTATTTTAGCATTAAAAAATATTTGTTTTTAACACACATTTCCTATGATCCAGAACAAACATGGCCATGTATTCAATGTCATGGGGGACATATTTTTGCTTGAAAGAGTTAAAAAAAAAAGTCGAGTCCAGCAGCACTGCACAGACCCATATCTCTATTCCCATAGCGTCTATGCAATATTTTTAGGAGTAATCAATAGAACAAACAACAAAGACCCCAGTCTGCCAGCGCGTTATGTTAGGTTGTTTGTAGTTGGATTTGACTTGCAAGAGAGTATATATGGTAAATTTTCGGTATTAAAAATAAACTATCTTTCTGCTAGATCTCAACAATTTTAAGACCGACAGGTATTATCAATAATTCTGTCAATCCATTTTCCACCCCACCTCCATTATACATTTACGCACAGGTATCTCTGCTCCACCGAAAGGGAGGGATAGCGATTTTAAAAATAATTATGCAGATCTGGAGACTATACAGACTTCCACAGACTTAGGTATAATTAACAAAAACATCTCTATGGGAAACACGTGATAATTGTAGGGGAGGGGACGGGCATCTTTTCGGTATATATTAGTGTGTATCAATCATAAGTAATATTAAATGGACTTTAACCTCCCGTGTGTTCATGTCGGGTTTCGGAATTTGTACAAAGCAATTAAACCTGATGGTTCTGATGAACTTTATGACGCTAATTGCATTTGATCAATCAATCAAGCAAACAATCAATACATTTAATTAAATTTTTTATCAGATGCTACCATGTTCCTAGGGGTGTGATTGTCAAATGAACAACCCTACAGTACAGTACGATACACAGGTGCATAACACCTTTGCAATGAAAATTCACAAGCCACCAGCTTATTCAACGCCTGCCTGTAGCGTGACTTTTCTCTTTTAACTTTTCAAACAATATCCTGTAATTTTGTGATTATTTCAGTTTGTCCGTGTGTTCTGAGATCTAAATGGTGAAAACCCAATATATAAATATCCGTTCTTTGATAGGAACATAATAGTAGATACACATGAAGAATATAGATTGGAACGTAGCCCCACCCTTACCAGTTTCATTTTATATTCTGTATTATTACTCACCAGATGACAATTTTTTATGCACGGATAGGATTATGTCTAGAATTTCTTTCTTTCTTTCTTTCTTTGTTGGTTAGGCATCAACGCAAATTTAACGTGAATTAATTATAATTTTATCTGCTGCCCGACTCTTGACATATTGAAATGGAAATATATGTAATACAGTAATTGAAATTAACTTTTAGATTTAGACGGATTTTAGGTCAACAGCTAATGAAAGGGGTAGGAACATTCCATCCAGAGAATTGTTATTTATCCGCTCTTAACCTTGCGTACTTCATCCCGTTTACACGCTAGACTACGACTCCCAAGCAATGTTGACCACACGATATTGGCAATTAACTCTGCAACCTGCATTGTTGACAACACGATGTTGGTAAGTAACTCTGCAGCCTGCACAGACTTTTTTATCCCAGGATATGCGCATATAGCTTGATCCAAAGCTCAGCCTTGTTTGGAGCTGGTATTGAAGTTTCAATTTTATTTGAATTTAACTAAATAAAACTTTGGAAATTAAACAGAAAAATGTAGGAACTCTAGGCTTCAGCCATAAAACTTATAATTTTTGGTTAGGTTTTTAGATATCTCTAGAAAATGACGTAAATAACAAAGACATGCAATTTGTCTTATTTGCGAAGAAATCTACTTATCATCGCGTTTATTTTCAAGACTTTGTGTCTTCGTTTCTACTGAGTGGTTTGGTCTTCATTTTTGATTGTCATTGAAATATTGTTAAAGTCCATGTTCCAAATTACCCAACTTCGCCATCAAACTATATTTAGTAATATTGTGTTTTTCAAATTAAAAAAAAATCTTCAAAATACCCCAAGTTTTTCAGAGCATATTCAGTGAATCAGAATATCCTATTGTGACCATATTTCTCTAGGAGACGGTTTGGACTGCCGTTGCAACATCGCATGGTATTGTCTCCAGCCGTTTACTGGATAAAAACCCATTCTCACAACAGAAATTTGACCCACGCTAAATTTTTTTTTTTTTGCCTTTCCAATCTGAATGCCTTGCAAAACGATAAACTTGAAAACCCATTAAAATAATTATTAAAAAGATGTCTTAAAGAAAAGGATTATTTGCTCTTACAGTCTGGAAACAAAGTCATCTGTACAGTCAGCTGCCTAGTCATATTCGCATTAAAGGTAAAGAAGAAGCAGGTAAAGCAGCCAAAGCTTTCCTGCGATGACTCGTCTCCGTAGAGAAGATCTTATTTACCTACTACAAATATAACTCCGCATGCTGTACATAATCGGCAGAATTTTTTTAATTAAAGTCACACACAGATCTTCATAATATCAACCCAATAAGCAGCGAGTAGTAAGATTAGTGTTGGGATTTGTACCGAAACAAAGAAATTCCAGTCAAGTGTTTACATTACTTGTCTAAAAAAAATGCAACACCGAGACAAGGAAATCTCAATAATGGGACCAATCGATTGAATACCGACTTCTGGGTACAAACAACTTGATTTTATTTTATCTCCCACAGTTGATAAAATAATCCTTCATGTTCTGCAATAAATTTATTGTCTTATGCATGAATCATCATGTAATATTATTTCCTCGACTTTGTACATGTGGTCTTAAACGTTTTGTGAAAATTGAAAATACTATTAAGTAAGATAATAGTATCTTTGGCGCATTAAAACAAATGAAGAGCTATAATATGTGCATGCTGTCTATATTTGCATCCAAGAGCTGCGTGATTCACATGTTATTGTTGTGGGGGTGGGGGTTAGGGGGTCAACATAACATTAATACGAATATATATATGAGGCAGTGGCGTAATTGGTCGATTCGAAGAAAACAAACTTTTCGGGTGAGAAACGAAAAAAGCATTAGATATTAATGTGATATTTTCACACTTAATAGATTCCATATCAAAATAACAATAAATAATTTTTTATTTTAAGAATTACTACTCTTTAAAAAGTAATCTCTGGTGACAATTCGTATCTATTCACAAAAATGTAATGTTGCTAGCCCATGTCCAACTTTACTAAGGCAACCCGGATGAGACAACCGGACCAAGATAAGAAACGTAAGGTTAGCAAACCGGTCAGATTTCTCTGTCGCTTGGATGAGAATTCCATCCCTAATATAAAACAAATCGCAAGGGACGGTGTAGTATTGTGCCGAACGCCAATAGCAAACATGACTCATGAAAAACTCCTGACTGGTGAGCCTCGACCTGAGTACACATCGTATCTGTGTCCACTGATAGTGATATACATTCTGGTCGAGAATATCGGCTTCTTCCCTGCAAGACATAAGTTGTTTTTATACCTGAATTTGTCTTATTTATTTATTACATTTTTATATTTATTTAATATTTTTTGTTTACAACTTTATTAAGATTAGAACCTGATAAAATCAACGACCTTTCAAGTTATATTTGTTGGCCTTATATTCTGTTTTAGATATATTTCACAGAAAATAATATCTCAATCTGTAATATTTTACTTTTAGTACTTCAATGTTATCTTTATTTGGAAGGGTTCATCTTCCTAGAGATGTATATGCGGTTTGTTTTTACATCTTTAGAAATTTTGTTTAAAATGACACCATATAGAAATAATTGTTAAATCTACATACATACATACATACATACATACATACATACATACATACATACATACATACATACATGCATGCATGCATGCATGCATGCATGCATGCATGCATGCATGCATGCATGCATGCATGCATGCATGCATGCATACAT
Organism: Potamilus streckersoni; assembly: GCA_016746295.1. Lineage (NCBI taxonomy): Eukaryota > Metazoa > Mollusca > Bivalvia > Unionida > Unionidae > Potamilus > Potamilus streckersoni. Next base: position 2,082,381 of record JAEAOA010000627.1, read on the forward strand.
ACATACATACATACATACATACATACATACATACATACATACATACATACATACATACATACATACATACATACATACATACATACATACATACGTACGTACGTACGTACGTGCGTGCGTGCGTGCGTGCGTGCGTGCGTGCGTGCATACATACATCTTCATTTGAGGAGACCTACAGGAACAACCCAATGTAATTTCAAAGAAACAGCTGTTGATATCTTGCCAAGCCCATGAAACCACGAGGCACATTTAACTAATCGATATCAAGATAAAGCTTTGGTTTTCAAAAACTATCTAACTAGACAGTTCAGAGAATTTAGGCATGCGTTGATCATTTCTGTTGCATAAGAACGTGACCAGAAAGTGCCACACAAACATTTTTTTTCCTCTCCCTTTTCCTACCTTTTTCATAGAAACGTCAATGATTTGTGAAGAAAAAAACATGGTTTGGGTACGACTCATGCAGCGCAATCGTCCATTACCTTCCCATAGCTCGTCCTAAAAATTTTCAAAAGCTGGTCAAATCAAATAAACGTTAACTTTTAATGAATAACCAGATTATACAAGAAATCTAATAACATCCAGAAAGCTGGCGAAAATGAGAATTTCATAAAATGTGTACTTTTATTTTCAAAACATAAATAAATAAATAAATAAATAAATAAATAAATAAATAAATAAATAAATAAATAAATAATGCAGAGTGTAAGGGTACCAGGATGGCAAAGTGGTCTAATGCGCTCGCCTTTACAGATCACACACATGTCCACACGAGTTCGAGTCTCGGCTCAACCAACATGGGTACGTGAGAAACCTTGCTAGCTTCCCGTGAGTCAGGAATTTGTCTTGGGGTCTTCTTGTATTCTTCCTTCACCAAATATACTGGCCGTCATGTATAGCTTACAATATGATGAAAATGTTAATCCCACTAAACTAAAGCAAACAAATTAGTAGAAGGTCTTAATTCAAAAGAAATTAATGGTGCCTTGAATGTAGCGTGTCGGTCTTGCGACTGGAATGACGCGGGTTCGAATTGTTCTATATATAGCATTAGCCTGAGTTGGCTATTATGTTGTGTGATGTTATGCCATAAAACACCGAATGCTTTTATTGACTGGTTTGGAATAAGGTAAGAACAATATGGCACTTTGATACACTAGCCATAGTATGCTAGTAAATTCTTCATACAATGATTTGAAACAAAATACAGTAGTGAACAGTTCTTATTTGTAAATCGAATACTTGAATCACCTATGTGTAAATCATAGCGAGACACCTACTACAACAGATACCCTTTTCTCACAGTGTTACCCAGGAACAGACTTAGCAAACGCTGGACACGATTTTGAATGATTTGGTCGGGTCATATGGGTTTTACCCCCCCCCACCAATGAGCAGGGCATTTTGAAATAAATTTTTAAATAAGTTATATGATAGCGAACTTATAATTTTCTTCCATTTCATTAAAATTATGTTCTCTCTATAGTTAGATATATTTTTAAAATTACTAATGCATGTGTCTCCTGTGAGAGAGGGACCTGATTGGCCAAAATCTGTCCATTCAGCCTAAGACAGACTCTGGTGTTACCTAGTATATGTCTATTTTTAAATACCATTTTGTTAATCGAATAGCTTTTCCAGTATCAACTGATTTGCTTTTTTTATCATCATTCCTATCGTGTGACGTGAATTGCATTTAAATCAGTTCAAGAGTTCATCAAGTAATACGGAAATTCTTCATAATGCAGACACTATATTTATGTGTGTGTTTATGTGTGTGTATATATTTTTGGGGGTGGGAGAGCATAGATGAATCATATATATGTATCGTACGCGCGTTAACTTCACTCTTGATTCATCTCCCATCCGTCATCATTGCAACGTTTGAAGAAATGTTATCAAGATTTATATTCGTTTAATTTATAATAGCAGTTTGACGCATATCCAGAAACATGACTGAGCGTTCCTGCTTTTAAACAAACATACATTTGCTGCAGACAACAAGCTTTAGATGCTAAGAAGAACTTTTAAGTAAGGGTGGTTAAGCCGCTATGTGTCTTATCCGAGACGCGCCTTTACTTTTACGCATATGCAAACATCGGATTAGCCGCTTCGTCAGCAAATACCTCGAACTGTGTAGCCGTACAATTCAAGTTTCTGAAAGACTCAGATCACACTTCCGTGTCAGTAATAATGACTGTATGTCTATTTTTGAGTATGTTGAACTCCTTTTCTTGGTAATGAGCCTTATCTCCGATTTTGACATTTCTTGCTACTGATTTACACATAATTTGTTATGCTTGTATAAGACGTTATCCGCGTTTCGTTTGCTTACGGTGCCTTACGTGTATTCAGACAATGATACTGTACCTGGAGCTAATATGTTATATGTCACCCATGGAATGATAGCATTATTCACAGTTAAGCATCCCCTTCCCACCCACCCCTCAGCAAATGGATAAACATGACAAGGACTTCCCTGCAAATATCGCAAGATCCTTTTCATTGACATATTTGTATTTATACATACTGAAATAATCAGTGTTAAACATCACATGTAGAGAAGATATAAGAAAATAAATATGTACTGAGTCCACTAAGGCACCCAAAATTACATCATCGCAAGAGAACTTCATTAATGAGCCCATATTATATGGACTAGGGTTTATATGGGCGCCGACGATTTGGACAAATATTTCTGGAGATATTAGTAATAAAAAGTGTTAACCAGCAAGTTTATCGATGACAAATAAATGTTTTGTCCAGTATTGATTATCATGACGACATAACGGATATATGTTTTGTAGTTTCTGAGTTTATGTACTAACTAGATCTATCATACATCGTGTGTTCTGTTCAATGTACAAACACCTTGATAAACAAGCACCTGAAAATTCAACTTCAGAGGAACTATACATTAGTAATTAATAGCAATCCCGACTTTTACAGTCGCGTAATATTTGTATATGGTAGCTAAGATAACTATTTGTGAGAACAGCGTGCTAACCTTGTATAATTTGTATTATATTTATTTTCTTTACTTTAGCAAATGTCATTCTTGGTAATCTTTACTAATTATTTTTATTGTATATTTGCTTTAATTGCAGGGCCATACTGTAAACTATCTATTAGATAATTATGTCACCCTCGATGAATAAAGAGTAGTACAATATCCTGAAATACGTACAAGTGTCTTTGTCCAAGATACAGCGAACAAGCACACCTGGAATTGTCCGAGCTGCACTCTAAAGTGCAACGCTTCCTTACGAGTTCTACCTGAGTTACCACTGTTCACGTAGTAAGGGCATATTAATTTTGCATCTCCCTGCAGATTCCAGAATTTAGAATTAGCCCGATGGGTCCTACTGCTTGTCATAAGAGGCTATTAATGAGATATGAGCCACAGTGGCGCAGTGGTAAACATGCCCAGCTCGAAAGTGAAAGTGTGAGAGTTTGAATCATACCATTGAATCAGCCTTCGATAGCTACTGTTGGACGAGGAACCTTATTCGAGTTGCCTCAGCACGGAGAGACTTGGCTGCTTTGCTGTGACTTAAAATCAAATGAAAAACCACAAATTATGCCTATATCTATTGATAAATGTTCCCACTAATTTTGTTCGTCTGGGTTATATTAGCAGATTGATAAAACGTCAGTAAAATCAGAAAGCTAATATGTAATCGACTGAAAGACCAATGCCATTGGATAACTCGAAATTCCGAAACGTTTGCAAGACAACGGAACTGAAGCTTCATCGATAGTCAACTCGTCATTTCTTCATAACTTGATGGTAGAAGCGAGTACATCGTCTGCATGCGTTTTGTTTCGATTCAGAACTAACTCATGCACCATCTCAAGATAATAAAACTTAAGAAACTTGTCTTAAGGCGTCGTCATTCTTATCTGACGAACTCCTCTTATGGTATTTTAGTCCATCAAGAGAACCAAACATTGATAATATTTTCCACTAAAAAAAAATTAAATATTTTACAATGGTAATTTTCTCACCAAACAAGCCGAATTGGTTCCTCAAATTTTATTTATACCCTATTGCTGCGATTTTAAACTCTACATGTGCATACGATATATTTTCATAAGCAGGTTATTTGGCTCATTTCATTCACTGACTATCCTTCGAACGGCTGTGTACTGTTATGTTCATGTGAATTTCAATCCGGCCAGAGATTACGCACCTAATACAAATTTTCAGCTTTACATGCCAGTGTAAAAGAAAACTCATTTTACACCCTTTGAATTTAACGATGTGGAAGTCTTTTTGGAATTGTGCTTTCTGCTGGAACATCTTGAAGTTATTTAGAGAATGTTTATTTGTTGGAATTTTGTCACACCTTTCTATCCCCTACAATCTGGGTATTGTACGGGACATCTTCAGTTGAAAATCTCAAGGAAGACTCGGGTATTAAACATACAAGATCAAATTTTGAAAACGTAAATAAAAATCAAAATATAATTTATATCATATTTTCTGTTTATCACACGTGTTATTGAACTTAAATAATGTAGGTTTCAGTTTGTAAAGTTGTAAGCATTTTGAACGCACGAATCACAAAATATTTGTTAGTTCAAAATTTAACGAGCAGGATGAAAAGTCCAAAATTTCATATCCCGAATTAGTCACTCCCCTCTAAATCTTATAAATGTAAATTGAGTTTGACGTCCTTGCTGAATGAATAGGTCTAACAAATAATTTTCACGTGATATAAGATAAGTCTTAGATTTAATGGTATCTCTCTATTGGTTACTTTTTTGTATCAGGAAGTAGTAATTACTATCGTATCCATTGTGTACAGGTCAAGTACTTCAACAGGCAACACAATAACACAATGAAACACATGTCCGTCGCTAGGCCATGTCAATATTTATAACTTAATTTCTAACTGTATAAAATCATCCCACATAACAAGTAAACAAAATGCATACACACTCACAAATAAATGTAAAAGGACACCCCACACATAATGGACAAACACGTTAGTATTTAAACTCTCATCTTGTAAAGAAACTAGTTTAGATAGGAATTAAATCTAATAAGATTAATATTATAAGAAATGTCTTTCGTTGAAAAAGTATTTTTTAGAACAAAAATATACCTTAAAAAATGTTTTTATGAATTGTAACATTATAGTAATAAAACAGTATTTTATTATCTTTACTTTGTAGCAAAATCGGTCAACTATTAAGCGTGTGACAGGTAAAAAAGAATGACATAGCCTAACAAAATTCCCCACTCTCAGCTTTCGTGCAAAAAGAAGTAGCTTTACTTTCAAAATATCTTCTTGAAGTATGTACAGATAAAAAAAATTGGATCTTTCTTAATTAGAGGAATAAAATAGGTAAAAAAATCAAATAAAATTTAAACAAATGATACTTCGAAAGGCGCAACACAGCATGTTTGTTGTAAAATGAAGCCAATCTGGTAATAAATACGCAAACGAAGTATATCGGTATTTCATTGTCTGGTAATAAATGCACATACTTGTATGCATATGACCTGACATACTAACCGGCAACTTTAAAGTTAAGAACTTACTTACTTACCTTTTTACTTACACACATCTATATCAATAAAATAATTGATATAAAATCTATAAATAAACACATTTTTTAAAGCAAAGAACTGATTACAAACATTTTGATATCAGAAAGATTTTACAAGTAAACTTAACAATTCAACAATTTTGACGCTGACTTTGAAAAATTTGTTGATAGATACATTGATCGATTGTTTGATAGGCTTATGTACTGAGTATTGGTTTCCTGCACGGCCAGTCACTTGGTTTGTTTGTTTACTTGCTTGTTTGTTTTGTGTGTCTCCATGTTATTTTTATTTTACTTTAGTTTAAGAAAGATTGTTTAGTTACTTTCGTGCATAGGTAGATACAACTGAAGTACAGGAATTAGTTTTTCAATCGAACTCTTGCGTCCCGATTAGTCCTCAAGATGGAAATTCCTCTTGCACGTGCTATTATTTTATTTTCAGTAGAGACATCTTTTATTATAAAATTATATATGTATTCCCCGATACAATTATTTTCAGATTAATATCGAAATTTTTATATATATATATATATATATATATATATATATATATATATATATATATATATATATATATATATATATATATATACTTGTCATCCTGTCATTTCTCTCTCTCTCATATTTCGCCAGTTATTCTCGTGCTCTTTGGACTAAGTGCCTATTTGTTTACTTTTCATTTAATTAGTGCATAAATTTATCAGTATTTCAATATGTGTCCATTACGTTTGAGAAACAAAATATATAAGTATTTCAATATGTATGCATTGCGTTGGAGACTCAAAAATATCAGTATTTCAATACCTTTGCAGTACATTTGAGAAACGAAAAATATTTATCAGTAATTCAATAGATTTGCATTACATTTGAGAAACGAAAAGTATCAGTATTTCACTATGTTTGCAAAACGTTTGAGACACAAAAAGTATCAGTATTTTAATATGTTTGCAATACGTTTGAGAAACGAAAAATATAAGTTTTTCAATGTTTGAACTACGTTTGAGACACGAAAAATATCAGCATTTCAATATGTTCGAAATACGTTTTAGACACAAAAAATATTAGTATTTCAATATGTTCGAAATACGTTTTAGACACAAAAAATATTAGTATTTCAATATGTTTGCGGTACTTTTGAGACACGAAAGCATACAGAGGAAGATGCTCCCTTCCTACCACATACAATAAGTCTTCACGCATAAATGAATATAAATACTCTCAATGGCGATATAAAACAACCTTCTAGGACATACTATATATGTTTAATTCTCAAACCAACCCTTCTTTTCCTTTTTGGTTTTGCCACATATCAAAGACACAATGCCAGCATAAAAACATACACGACTTTACCTGTATTGTATCCTTTTACGATTAAGTATTAATATCTGCTCTGGCGATAGGAAAATACAAATTCCCCCCCCCTCTCTCTCTCTCTCTCTCTCTCTCTCTCTCTCTCTCTCTCTCTCTATATATATATATATATATATATATATATATATATATATATATATATATATATATATATATATATATATATATATATATATATATATATATATATTGGCCTGCAAGCAGAGCAGACGTCTTATAAGCGTAGCATATCATATCAAATCAAAATATTTCATATCGACACTTGCCCCGTACGATGACGAACGATTATGGTGTATATTATATTGTCGAAATATTTATTAACAAGGCTTGCAAAATACCTTGTTTTTTAAAAGCAGAAATAATTAAAGGAATACACAGAAAATTTGTCTTCGAGAAAGAAATCGAAAGGAGAAAATAAAATCTCTTGAGGATCTCTTTTATTGTATAATAGCGAATATCAAATACTGCTGCCGTAGAATTGTTTCCACTAAAACAAATTTGCATTATTTACAATTCGTTTTTTTATTAATCCTTGTTTTCAACGTTTTCTCTTTTTGGTGATCCGTTTATTTTGGCTTATTTTTATTCAGCGATATATAAAATATTTAACTAATTAAAAATCTAAATAAAATTGCTAATCAATGACTTAAGTAATTATTTGGTTCATTCGTTCATTCTTGCCAAAGTAAAAGAGGTTTGATAGACGAAAACAAAAGCAGACGAATCATTGCCGTAGCAAGACATTATGTGCCTTCCCTCTTCCCCTCCCAAGAACTTAATTTTGAGGCCCCCATCAAATTAAAAATGTTGCATGATGGGAATTTTTCCCCCACACATAACATGGCCCCCTCGCTTGCAGTTGTGGGGGCAGCACTGGGTTTTGATATACCATTCGTCAAAAGAATGAATGAAAAATAACACACGTGTTTTTTTTAAAGTATAAATGGAAATAAAGTCGACATTAAAAATGCGTATACTTTATATGTATTGTAAATACCATTTGTAATGGGGGATTTAAACATTAAAACCCTCCTACTTTCTTCAGCGTCGTTAGCTTGTGAATGATCTCCCGCGATGTAATTGCTCAGTGTGGACGGATAGATGGAACGTTACAGATAGCTGAGTAAAGTATTGAAAGATATCACAACAACGAGCCTCCGTTAAATGAATACAAGCTAATTCTTTCTTCACCACATTGCTTATTAGTGTAGTTCATGAAACAAGTATTGTTTTGTGGCTTCGTCACCTCCTCCGTAACATAGACTATTATTTGCAGCTGATACATTTTTGTGACTCGCGTTACAGTCAAATAAATTATATTTGACCATTCGATGTTATTAGTGACAATTGAAATATTAATATCTGATACTGTTAGACTCTGCGGCGAATGAATTATCACATAATATTTAGCCCAGCACGATAGTTGTTATTGTCGTAAAACGATTGCTTGCGTCTCCGACGCTGATAGCGCCCGCTGTACAGCATGTACTGGAACCTCGACGATATCGTTAAAAACCAGTCCTTGTTGTGTATCCTTTCCAGGAATATCAATGTTTATATTTTGTTTACTGGTATCTGCTGGGCGATAACATACCTGAACTATCAAAATATGAATTTTTTGTGACTCTCAAATAATTTACACTGAAGTTAATAATGTAAATTTTCCTTGACACAACCATCAGATCATTAGTTGGCAATGAGCTCCAGTAAAAAAAAACTTTGATGTCTCTGTCATCGCGGTATGCATTATTTCACGCTGGATCTTGTCCGGCTGTAATCAGTTAGCGATTTCAACTGTCGTAACAATTCATCGCGATCAATGGTCATTCAATTTAAAAAACTCGTATTTGTTCTCGCTTTTTTGCAATGACCCCAAGTAATATCGTCGGTGTTGACTTCGAAGCCATCGTGACGCACAGCGTATGTTTACAGCAAAGCAATGTAGATAAATCGTTTCAATAGGTCTATTTTCAATAGACTTATAAAAAACGAATCAATGGTAACACTAACAGTGTCGCTGAAATCTGGCTGATAATTGATAACATGTTTATTGACGAATAGGTGAACATCGAAGATCTCAAATGAGTAAACTAAGTCGAATTATAACCTTAGTAGCTGACCATCGTGCCAATGTTCATTCCATCTTGCGTGATTGCACTTTGTCGAGACATCAATAATCCTCTCGATATTGTATCTGCGATCACAAAATCAAGTTCTGCAAGGTCCATAATTACTCTTGTGTAGCGGCGTTTATTATCAGATGACGAAGATAATGTTAACTTACCGTTACATTTTCTTCAAATATATTTTTATCATGAGGAAGCCAGATAGATTTGGGTGACCTTTTCGATATTGTCTCAATCGTTAATCAGCGACATTAAAATACATCTATCTTAAAAATACCATAATATCACTAATGGACCCCCGCCACGCTGAATTTTTGAGCAACTGTTGTTTGGATTAACATTTGTATCAGGTCTATTAATATGACGACCAACAAGATGGGTATCACAAGATGAATACTTGCTGAGAACGGGAATGATTTAATCTCGGCAAATCCAGTCAGATTATAGTCAGCCGGAAGTTTGCCGTTTTTATTGCTACTCTTTTCATTTCGTATGTTGGATGACCCAATCGTTCAAAATACAGTTGACATTTGCCACATTCAGATGAAATGCCACATTGTCAAATGACAACATATAGGTCAAATTATATTTTGTGATCCAGATACCACCATTTTCAAACTCGATACAAAATAGTCATATGTTTTGGAGTTGGACACCATGAATATTTTGTTCATATAAGCCACAACAGACGAAGTAATATATAGCTATTGAGCAATTCATTATTTTAATGCAATATGTTTCATCGCACGTTGAAGGGATTCATTCCGATAAAGTATACCAGATGGTTGCACAAACTGATCTAATGTTGATTCATCTGTGGCAGATACATCTCTAGCAGGTGAATCTACCACAGATAAATCTGTGTAATTACCGTGAAACAACCAAACAAGCGCACTAATATTATAAGTCTCCTGAAAAATAGTTTTCTTCTTTCTCGTGGAAACTTTGTTCGTGATTTAGTCCAGGCGTGGCTGTTTTGATCAACTATTGCTATTGTAGCGCCCTTACTTCAGAATATGCCAGAATGATACAAAATCTGCGTGGTTATTATTTGTACTATAATAAGAAAATAGCTTTCTTGTGCGATTCCTTTAAATTTGTGATTATGTTAGTCCATTTCAACGTATTGAGTTAATGAAATGTTACCTGACATATTGGGCTACGCAATTTAATGTGTCTGTCGCCGCGGCAGCGGTATTCGTGCTTGAAACTTGTATTGGGACAAGAGCATTCATATCAGGATCGTTTACGGTATAGTGCATCAACAACAACGGATATCGCATCGACATTATTTTAGTATGATTTGTCTATTCTTGTAAACTTGCCTGGTTTGGATTTTTTTCCACGCTGACGACATAGTTATGTCGCAGTGATTCCTTAACAGGGTCATGTTTATCACGAATAATCCAAGTTGGACCACCTTGTCTAATATGTTCGACAATAAATGATATTCTGAATATGTACTTGCTCTCTTCGACAAGATTATTAATAATAGTCGCTGCTCGTTTGTCTTTAATTGTGGAATCAACGAAAAATAAATTATCGCCGTCTATCCCTAATGTTGATAACACATGCGGAGCACCATCTTGTGCAAACTAATGTTCGGCTATTTTGATAAATTTGTGTAACTGTAACTCAAATAGTGGTTATTTATTGTCACCTGGTAGCCTGCTATTTGAATAGTAGAATTAGTCATTCTTATATATAGGTAAAGCATTTTCTTTAATTGGACTTTTTCTAGATAATATAATATGCATCAGTCAAAAAATAGTTGTCGATGGTTCATGATCGTATCCGTCACAACTTGTAAAAAAAAAAACATTGTCGTTGTGAGTACCGTGGTTATCATATAGCCAGTGTTACCTCGTAGCAGTCAAGGTCGACAAGAATATCCGAAGTTAGCATCAAGGGAAAAACACAGTTATGTGTATCTTGTGTCGGACAAAAATTTCGTGCTCTTAAACGATACGACATCAACATAAAAGACACAAGAGGCTATCTCAAAGATATTCATCTGCTGAAAAATAATGTTATATTAAAAGAAGAGAAATTTATATAAATGGAGAAGGCTAGAAATGATATTATAATTGATGAGTTTAAGATTCATTCGATATTCGTTAATTACGACGCGAGCAGAGCTTGGCTTGGATCTTCAGAAACTGGTCCTAATATGTGTTACATGATTATCTGTATCACAATTTCCTGCAGGAAAAAATGAATATGTACCTTCCCTACATATTTATTTATGAGTGTTTTTAGGGCATGATCAATGATGGGCTAGTTATTGATCACATTGATTCAGATAAGCAAATACAAATCTGAGAAATCTTCCAGCAATCACAAAGAGAGAAAACAATACGTGGAAAGACAGGAAAATAGAAAAATCAACCACGAGTAGGTAGATAAACTTATCTTAAAACAGGGGAAATAATAGATTTTATTTCAATGTCAGCTGCTGAAAAATATTTTCATGCTAATCCAAATTCAGGAGATTCTCACTGACAATACGATCATAAAAACTGTTTTTTAATACTTTATTTTGTTAGACCAAATTTCCGGGTTGAGACCTTAACTGGTGGGAGTGATATACTGAAACAGCCACCAAATATTTTTGGTCCGCTTTTTAGAATCACTCATTTTTCTTCTTCTTCTTCTTCTTCTTCTTCTTCTTCTTCTTCTTCTTCTTCTTCTTCTTCTTCTTCTTCTTCTTCTCATTATTATTATTTATTATTATTATTATTAATTTTATTAATACTATTATTATTATTATTATTATTATTATTATTATTATTATTATTATTATTATTATTATTATTATTATTATTATTATTATTATTATTATTACAACAAAGATTTAATAACAGTGTTAAGTCATTTGACATAAAAGATTTCAGTATGCACAGTAAGGTATTTTTTTTTCTTCAGCGAATCGCCGAAATTCCAGTTAGCTCTCAATGTACGCATCCACGCGCCACGTGTTAAGCTGGGTAAAAATACATATGACAAATTTATAGCTAATAATAAAGCCGGTTTTTCCACGCTCAAATAAAAGTCGATATATGTTATGATATAAATAGCTAAAGTACTCAGATGCTTCATACATTCTATGTTTATTGTTATATAAATGTGTGTATACTTTTATGTTTCTATCTGTCTATCTGTTCATAAGTGCGAGTGAGTCTATATATATATATATATATATATATATATATATATATATATATATATATATATATATATATATATATATATATAAATATATATATATATTTATATAGAGAGTCATTGAGAGAGTGAGAGAGAGCGTGAGAGAGAGAGAGAGAGAGAGAGAGAGAGAGAGAGAGAGAGAGAGAGAGAGAGAGAGAGAGAGAGAGAGAGAGAGAGAGAGAGAGAGAGAGAGAGAGAATTATAAATATATACCAGTTCTGTTCCGTCTGGTATATATTTATAATTCTTTGTAAAACAAAACTCCTATATACCTTGATTTCTTTCAGAGGAATCTGGAACGACTGTGTGTATATATCAGAATTAATTACTAGGTCGTCATGCGAGTGTGTCTGCTACGCACTAGCTTATATAACAACGATTCAGTGCCATCATTTTTTGGTGATGCGTGCTTAGTCGTGACGGTATATGGGTTGGTGCATGCAGGCAAGGCGATGGGTGCCATTTACTCGCGGACCTGGGTTCGAAACTCGGTAGAGTACGAATTTAATTTCTCTAACCTGTATGATAGTATTGTTTGTATTAAAATATATATATATATATATATATATATATATATATATATATATATATATATATATATATATATATATACACATTCTGTAAAACAAACCTCATGTAAATAATTGTTGCCGTATTTCGTTAACAGAGACTGTGACCTACCTAATGGTTAAAGCTTACAATCGACCTTTAGTAACTTACTTCAGATTCAAACTCTCGACTGACATATTGTCAATGTTAAAAAAAAATTGTAAGTGGTGGCGTTGCTTGCGATGCACTGAAAAAATGTTTGAGATATCGTTAAATTCGTAATTGCAAACTTGTTATTCCTACCTTCAGGCGTACTTGCCTGGTCCCACTTCGGAACATAAATATAAGTGTGTTCATTAGGTGTGTGTGTGTGAGCGTGTGTGTGTGTGAGAGAGAGAGAGAGAGAGAGAGAGAGAGAGAGAGAGAGAGAGAGAGAGAGAGAGAGAGAGAGAGAGAGAGAGAGAGAGAGAGAGAGAGAGAGAGAGAGAGAGAGATTGCAATTGATGAATTAAAATTAAGCCTGGAAAGCCCAAAATTTCCTTCTAAAATTTGTTACGCACTTAGCGATTAGCCAGACGGAGTTTTCACACATAATGTAGAAAAATCTTTAAGAAAGTAATTCAATAGAAATTCAACACACTGTCAAAATTCAACACACTGTCAACTTGGTCGCCGCAATTCCTTTTTACTATTTCCTACCAGGATCGGATTAATAAATCCGCATTGCCTCAGGTAAAATCAACAATCATATAAGTCCCAGGTTGTGCATGGAGCTTTGATTGGGGGGACCATCTAAAGGTTGACGCCACTTTTTGGGAGGTCGGTCGCCCCATTCCTAGATACTCTCAGGCTTACCTACAAGGCTCGTATTAGCCTTTAAATAAATAAAAGTGAGTCACCATTTTTTCGCTAAGAATAGCATTTTAGCCCCCAGTTTGCAAAATGGAGCTTTGAGGGGGGGGGTAGCCGCCACTTTTTTTGGTTGGTCTTCTGCTGCGGGTGCTGCAAGTATTCTTAGATTGGTATAGTTGTGCCGAAAAGTTAACGGCTGTGTACAAGCAGCAGAGACACCCAATGATTCTGTAGGTAAGGACGACTTTTGAAAGATTGATCATATAATAAGGTTAATTAGAAATACTTAGAGGATGTGAAAACCGCATTGACACTTTAAATGTCAACAAATACTGGACAGTTTTATATTTTTGGTCTCCTATGATGATTCATTGCCGCCTTTCTAAGATAAGAGCCACATGAAATGATGCATACATACTTTCCTAACATTCTAAATGTATGAAAGAAGACTACTGCACACGGATGGTCCCTTCATACGTACGTAAGTACATTCATACATACATACATACATACATACATACATACATACATACATACATACATACATACATACATACATACATACATACATACATACATACATACATACATACATACATACATACATACATACATACATACATACATACATACATACATACATACATACATACATACATACATACATACATACATACATACATACATACATACATACATACATACAGAATAGAGAAGATCAGTTTTGTTACTAATAGGTTAAGAATTACATTATATATATATATATATATATATATATATATATATATATATATATATATATATATATATAGAGAGAGAGAGAGAGATAGAGAGAGAGAGAGAGAGAGAGAGAGAGAGAGAGAGAGAGAGAGAGAGAGAGAGAGAGAGAGAGAGAGAGAGAGAGAGAGAGAGAGCAAATCATTTTTATAGACATAGAAAGATGAATATAAGATCTGTTGATGCACTAGTGTTTTGGAATTATTTTTTATATCAGAGCAAATCTATATTTTCCCCGTTACAGTGGACCTGGATCCCTAGGTCATTACCACGGAAAAAACCCTGGGCTTCATGAAGTTTTTATGCCAAGAAAAGCAAATTATTATGAAATGTAACAAAATGTATCTAAAGGCTGGAAATCAGGGTAAAGAAATCAAAAATTGTAATAACAAGCCTCGTGTGTATGTTTAATTTTCTGTTTTTTTTTTTTTTGTTTAAACAGGACGACAAAAAGTTTAAAATAAATTAAAAGCAACAAGAAGACAAATAAACAAAAATTAATAGCTGTTCCAGCATGATCAAAATTTTATACACTTACGAACGGTAACTCTGGATGACCAGGAACATATCTAAGTTTCTTTTTCTTCAGGCCTTAGTGGATCCTGTATATAAGTTAAGATCGATGAAGCAGGATAAGCTGATTTATACTAGATAACGTATGTGAGAAACAGTGTCCAAATGTAATACTTAATATAGCCAGTTCACTGTATATGATTTGTGTAGTTTATAAAATCTGAGAATATAATTTTAGCTGCATTATTGGTTATTAACACAGATTTGGTGAAAGATTTGTTCTATTTTGTTTACTTTTCTACCTGTATTTGCTAAATCTGCGTTGATAGAAGCAATCTGTAAAGCAATGCAATGACACGTGGAGAATATAAAATTAAATTTAAAATTTTTTAAAAGAGACCTCAGAAAGTTGCATTTCTAAGTTTCTTCAGACTGCATTAGCTTTGCTCTTTTACCTTTTCCCATGACAACGTGCAAAGTCAATTTTTTATTGTACACAGCTGTAAGTGTTTCCCGAAAATGTAATCCAATATCATTCTGCACACATTTGTTCCCATATCTTGATAGTGTAAATACAATATTTTTTGCATTCTAAAAACTTAAAAATATACATTTTTCAATTAATTTTCGTAATGAAAGAACTCGCAGACAACTCCAGTTACCAGCATTAATTAATTAATTATTCACTTGTTTCACTTTGATGGCTGCTCTGTAATGTGATAGGATTAGGATTCTATGTAGAAAAGTATGAGTGGTTAACAACTAAAACCTTGTTCCAGTATTTTAAGGGTAATTCAATTGAAACGTTCTTTGAACCCGCCGTGGCCATTTTCAATGTAGAGTAGTCGCCCACAAACGTAAATAAATATTTTGAATATTTTTTTCATATGAACTCTGCTATTTTAATTTTAAAAAAAAATACCTTACCTGAGTGCAATGTATATTTAAATGGAACATATAGCTAGCTTGGAGAGATCATATGTTTGGCTGGAGTAATATCAGTATGAGCAGATTATCGATTGCTCGCTCCAACTAGTTCTCTCTTCCTGCTCGCCCTCTCTAGTTCGCCCCATACAATTAATCCAGAAGACCCTACGATTACTCCATCTCACCCTACAATTACTGTAGTTCATACTGTGATCTCTCCAGTTCACCATTTAATTAGTACAAGCGCACTTAGATTACTCCAGCTCGCCATACGATCTTCGCCTTCGCTAGCTCAACCTACGATCCTTTCAACTCAGTCTACGATTACTACAGTTCACCCTAAGATATCTTCATCTCCTCCTCTCCCGCTCATCCTACAATCTCTCCAGCTCATACTACGATTACTCCAGTTCAGCTTACTATCTCTCTAGCTCACTCTACGATTACTCCAGCTAACTCTATTATTACTCCAGTTCACCCTACGATTACTCCAGTTCAGCTTTATATCTCTCAACTCAACTATTATTACTTAAGATCAAGGTACAATCTCTCAATATCACATTAAATTAGTTTAATCTCAGGGGACCCGAGGGGACGAGTGGTCTAAAGCGCTCGCCGTTACAAATCAATGCCATGTCACTTCTGTCTGCTTGGGTTCGAGTCTAGGGAGCAGCCAATGGGGGTACGTGAAAAAAAATTTAAAGTATGTGCAGGTAGAAACAAAAATCAAGGCTATATGGGCATTTGTCATCTGTTTATAATAGCTTCTCGTTAGTCGATGGTTCCTCCTGTGGACTGACTCTCTCTCTCTCTCTCTCTCTCTCTCTCTCTCTCTCTCTCTCTCTCTCTCTCTCTCTCTGTATATGTGTATAGCTGAGCGAGCGAGAGGCAGAAAGAAAGAGAGAGACGGTATGTATGTATGTATGTATGTATGTATGTATGTATGTATGTATGTATGTATGTATGTATGTATGTTTGTTTGTTTGTTTGTTGTTTGTTGTTGGGCTTAACGCCATTTTTCAGCACACGATAGGCTATTCATGGAGGCCAGTATTAATGGTGGAGGAAGAAACCGGAAAATTACCGGAAAGAACCACCGACCCACGAGAAGCTACTGGCAAGCTTTCTCACATATCTACATTAGCCGAATCCTAGACTCGAACACACGCAGACAGAGGTGAGATGGCAGTGATCCGTAACGGACAGCGCTTTAGACCACTCGGCCACTCGGGGCCCCCATGTATGTATGTATGTATGTATGTATGTATGTATGTATGTATGTATGTATGTATGTATGTATGTATGTATGTATGTATGTATGTATGTATGTATGTATGTATGTATGTATGTATGTATGTATGTATGTATGTATGTATGTATGTATGATTGTATGTATGTATCTCTCTCTCTCTCTCTCTCTCTCTCTCTCTCTCTCTCTCTCTCTCTCTCTCTCCCTCTCTCTCTCTCTGTATATGTGTATAGCTGAGCGAGCGAGAGGCAGAAAGAAAGAGACTGTATGTATGTATGTATGTATGTATGTATGTATGTATGTATGTATGTATGTATGTATGTATGTATGTATGTATGTATGTATGTATGTATGTATGTATGTATGTATGTATGTATGTATGTATGTATGTATGTATGTTTGTATGTATGTATGTATGCTTTATAATAGTAAGAATAATTAATAATTTAATACAAATAATACTATTATAGAGATTAAGGAATTTTAATTCGTATTCTACGTTTCAAACCCAGGTCCGCGAGTAAACGGCACCCATCGCCTTGCCTGCACACACCAGCCCACATCCCGTCACGACTAACCACGCATCACCAAAAATTGATGGCACTGAATCGGTATTAGTAAATACATTATACATGATATTATCTCCCATAAATACACACTTGAAAGTGAAATCCATCTACAAGCAAAATAGACTGATCTGCCGGCAGATTGAGGAATATGTTATTTGTTCAACTAAATATTTATAGCATACCTGTATACACCCAGATCTACCGGCACCTGACGACAGACATGGGTCTGTGCAGGTTGATTTTGTATTTGACTGATAATTGAGTAACGTTGTATATTTTGCATCATGAATGCTCTGACAGATTTTCACGAAAAGCACGTATCGAATTCGGCGATTAGTTCTGTATTTGTATTTTCAGAACAAGACCAACGATATCTTTGATTGTAATTAATATTTATTCACAAAACTTGTAAGGGTATCGGTAAGCAAATAACATATTTAGTGATATTTCAAACATTCATGCATTATGCTAAATTTTCGACATTACACATAAAATGTTTAGAAGAAATATGTTCTCAGAAAAGAAATCTGATTGAGAAAAATGTTTTTGTTTTCTTGATCTCTTTGAGTGCTTGATAGCTTGTGACAAACTCTATCCTAAAAGTGTAGCAAAAGTCTAAACTAAAGCATAGTGGTTAAGTTTATTATTATCCTTTTCATTTGTTTTGGATGTATTATTTCTTATTTAGTGATGGATTATTCACTAATTTATCCGTGTGTAATGGATGGATGGATATGCAGGTAAATAAATAAATGGATGAATGAATAAATAAATAAATAAATAAATAAATAAATAAATAAATAAATAAATAAATAAATAAATAAATAAACATAAATTAATGACTGACTGACTAATCAGATGAAATGATAATATTTGTTTTGATGACAGCAGAGAAAGAGAAATATAAATCAGTTTTGTCATATTTTATATACGAACAAGATGTCGGATAATATTGACTACTAATTTCATCTCCATATTAAAGGTGCGTTCCTGTAGATGTGTGACGACATATATTGAAACTTCACAAAGGGCTATATTTAGTTATGAAGTCAGCTCTGACGCAAATACATATACACAACCGAATGACCCTGACATGCTTTGATGTGACCGAATTTTTATTGCAGTAATTTTTGGGAACATTTAGGACTACGGGATTGACTCTGAAGACAACTTCTTACACTAGGTCAGCACGACATTTTCCTAATCGGTAAAGTCTTGTGAGGTCAAACGTATTGATCAGCCAATCAAAAGATGTATGAATAGTCTTTAAGCTTTTTTTTTAGCATCTCCACTTCCTAGACACTACATCACCACATATACTTTTTATACATGAATGCAGATTCGGAGAGAGCGATCACTGCCTTGGGGTAAGAAACACCCTGGCCTATCCCGGTTCCTGTTTAAACAAGATTTATCTTATCTTATCTTATCTTATCTTATCTTATCTTATCTTATCTTATCTTATCTTATCTTATCTTATCTTATCTTATCTTATCTTAAGATATCTTATCTTCTCTCTGTATATATATATATATATATATATATATATATATATATATATATATATATATATATATATATATATATATATATATATATATATATATATATATATATATATATATAGCCAGTGATTTAGGATGAGCTTTCTTTACAGACAGAACGGTTGGGATGGACGGAAAGAATGAAGGCGTAAATTCATTTCACGAAAGTGAAACGAATTCAATCAAGACCATGCATATATCAAATTTATAAATAGAATATACATACTATATCGTAAACTGCAAGATGCACAAGTTAAAAAGTAAAGATTTTAGTTAATGTAGAAGGAAAGAAGCACACGAAAAACTGAGTTTTCAGTTTCATTAATGAAGAAAAGAAAATACATGCCTATAACAGGAGACATACATAGGTTAATGGTGGTAGTCCCAGTCAGTAGTGGTGGGGTGGAGGAGGCGGCATCAGAGTTAACGTTGGATGTTGGAGCACTAGTGACAGTGGATTCAATAATAAACTCATTAAGGTTGGAAAAGTATTGTTGACTATTGTTATAACTTAGAAAAGAGAACAGCAGAAGCAGTGCCATATATGATTATCAGTGTAATAAGCTGACATTTTCTTTCATCAGCTGCAGAAAATAGCTGATATTGCTTTGTTGCTAATTGCTGCAATAATTAGCACGTTGTTTTCAATATAACTATAATGCTTGTTTGTGCTAACGAAAAGAGTAAAGAACTGGCTGAGGAAAGTAAAATATACCAGCCCCAACTGCTATATGCATAATTATGAACTCGTGTCTGTCTCATGGTCTTGACTATTGATACAATGAATTTAATGAATCTTGTCATCATCTTCTTTCCCATTCTTACCATCATCTTTCTTTCCATTCTTACCAACATAGTTCTTATCATTCTTACATTCATCTTTCTTATCATTCTTACCATCATCTTTCTTACCATTTTTACCTACATAGTTCTTATCATTCTTACCTTCATCTTTTTTATCATTCTTACCATCATATTTCTTACCATTTTTACCAACATAGTTCTTATCATTCTTACCTTCATTGTTCTTATCATATCATTCTTAACATCGTTTTTATTATCATTCTTACCATCATCTTTCTTACCATTTTTACCAACATAGTTCTTATCATTCTTACCTTCATTGGGGCCGCGAGTGGCTGAGTGGTCTAAAACGCTGTCCGTTACGGATCACTGCCATCTCACCTCTGTCTGCATGGGTTCGAGTCTAGGATTCGGCAAATGTGGATATGTGAGAAAGCTTGCCAGTAGCTTCTCGTGGGTCGGTGGTTCTTTCCGGTGATTTCCCGGTTTCTTCCTCCACCAGTAATACTGGCCGCCATGAATAGCCTATCGTGTGCTGAAAAATGGCGTTAAGCCCAACAACAACAACAACTTACCTTCATTTTTTATCATTCTTAACATCGTTTTTCTTATCATTAATACCATCATCTTTCTTACCATTGTTATTTTCTTCATGTCTGTTTTTTTTTCTTTCCATTGAAAATTTATTTTAGATTATTTGTCACCTTAGATAGTTCCTTTTCAATTAACCTCTATATTTACGTTTACATCTAGTCTAATTGAATGTAATGTCTTTACTGCATTACTATCATAGTCTACTATGCTATCGCTTTCCATCACTGAATCGCTAGGTAATACAACCTGCTTAGCTTAGCCTAGCTTATATCCATGAAATCGTATTGCAATGTAGTCATCCCTGTCATTTTCAAAGCAACATTTTTTACCGTGCCTTATAAAGTATATTTAGACTCTGTAATAATAGTTCGATTTTGTACTTGACAACCTAAATTAGATATCAAATATGATCTAATACTCTTTGACGAATAACTCATTCTTGTGTTTATCTACCGTAGACTCGTAGAAAGAAAGACTGCATCGTCAATATTATTATAGTTTTCGCCATTACTGTCATCATTAGTTATAAAACAGCATAATAGTCGTCGTAATTACTGTTAGAAGAATATATTTTCTCTTGTATGTAAAATATTTTTTCTGCATAATATTTGTTTATGTCGTCGCATTGATCTACTATTCCTTTATCAGCTAGTGTATTTGTTTACGTCGTCGCATTGATCTACAATTCCGTTACCAATTAGTTTACTAAAACTGGGATACAGGTAAAACTGATGATACAGGTAAAGTATGTGATGTTTTTTTTTGTAGAGTCTTTAGTTTATCTTTCTGTTTTTGTTTTAAATATAGATCGTATTATAGATTTTAAAAAATTAAGCACTGTTTGTCGACGAACTCGGTGCACCTGTTCTTCAGTTTTTTGAAAATGGTACCACCAAAAAATATTATCATTTAACATCGTATCAAGTAAAACAGAATTAAATATGATATGGTGGTGAAGGGTGACATGGCAGGGATAAAATAGAACAGGAAGGAATTCCGTCATTATAAATAAAAGCATTTGCAGATAATACAATTAATAAAAAACATGAATACTGTTTCTGAAAGAAACTGGT
Source organism: Potamilus streckersoni (assembly GCA_016746295.1). Classification (NCBI taxonomy): domain Eukaryota; kingdom Metazoa; phylum Mollusca; class Bivalvia; order Unionida; family Unionidae; genus Potamilus; species Potamilus streckersoni. The sequence continues at coordinate 2,104,095 of JAEAOA010000627.1, forward strand.
CAACTTGGTCAGCTTAATGGTGATAACGAAATACATAATGCTTTTAACGATAGGAATACTGCTTTTAGGAATAGAGTTGAATAACTAAAACCTTACCTAAAACTATTGAAGAAAATGATTATAATTTTTTTATTTTTTTTAAAGGAAAAAAGATTTATGAGAATAAATGATTGCTGTTGACGTTGTTAATTAAAAAAATATTATGAGTGAAAACAGAACTTGATGTACATGATATCAGTATAACGAAACTGATAGATATTTAAAAAAAACACGATCCATCAAAGTCATATTCAATGATTTATTACAAAGTTACGAAACTCAAACTGCACAAATAGTTGGGTAATCCATGAAAATATAAAATAGCTTTGGACAAAATATTGATAACACTGATTAAAAAGTTAGACAAAATATTGATAACACTGTTTAAAAAGTTAAAGAAAACTTACCATTAGGTGAAAGATTAAAACTGTTTAAGAGAAATGGCGTAATAATTTTAACTGTTTATACAGCTATTGCGATTATGGCAGAAACTCTGGCCATAAAAATAACAACTTTTAGGAATGGACGCCAAACAGACCGGTGGAGGTGGTGTATGGAAGGTGATAGCTGCCATAATTCCATTGTATGTAGTTCCATTTAGTATATATTCTACGTAGCGCGGCGTTATTCTGTTTTTGTTATTTCTGGCTGTATAGGACGTACATCTTGTGTGGCACCATTACCAACTACAATATTAATTACTCAATTTGTTAAGTATTTATTACATTACCACACTTGCATGTGTTTAGATTAAATCTGAACTATTATATGAACATATTATTATTACACGTTAAACACGTTAAACATTATACACGTTAACATTTTTAACTGCGTAGTTTTAAACTCAACTCTGTGCTAAACGATGGCAGCTGTCATTGGATGAAACACTATCAGGTATCTTACTGATCAAACGTTTAAGCTATATTTACAGACAAAACGGTTGAATAAATAGGATAAGTGAGGTCTTCATAAAATGTTGAATGTGAAACGTGTATTATATCATGCTATTCATGTATCTTTACGAGTGTATCTATATCTAATTGATGCACGGTAATGGTACGATTGATGATGAACAATCCCTTAACCAGGAGAATCCTGTCCATAACAATAAATAAATGAATAAATTTTACAAGAACGTCTGTCGTTGTGCCAATAAAGCTGGACTTGATTGCAAGTGTTATTATTATACTGTATGACTAATTGTATACAAAACATCACGAGTTCACACATCTATGCCAAGAATAAACTCTCTATGAAGTTATTCTCTTAGGTAAATAGACTTTTTTTTGAGAGGCTGGAATGTAAACAACAAGAGGTGCCCTTGGTTACATATTACTCACTGAGCACATGCGTCATAATTTATGCAGATAACCACAACATATTGCAAAAACTTACACTTGTCAGCCACGTGACTAATGGATCATAATTATAATTATATTTATAATATTCAAAATTAACTTGTGACAAATACAATAGTTTTGTAAAAATGACATCCATACATACATACATACATACATACATACATACATACATACATACATACATACATACATACATACATACATACATACATACATACATACATACATACATACATACATACATACATACATACATACATACATACATACATACATACATACATACATACATACATACATACGGATAGATTAGTGAATAATCCATCACTAAATAAGAAATAATACCCCCAAAAGAAATGAAAAGGATAATAATAAACTTAACCACTATGCTTTAGTTTAGGCTTATACTACACTTTTATGATAGAGTTTGTCACAAGCTATCAAGCACCCAAAGAAATCAAGAAATGTTTTTATTTTTCTCAATCAGATTTCTTTTTCTGAGAGAATATTTCTTCTAAACATTTTATGTGTAATGTCGAAGGTTTTGCATAATGCATGCATGTTTAAAATATCACTAAATATGTTATTTGCTTACCGATACCCTTACAAGTCTTGTTAATAAATATTAATTACAATCAAAGATATCATTGGTCTTGTTCTGAAAATACAGATACCGAACTAATAGTCGAATTCGATATGTGCTTCTCGTGAAAATCTGTCAGTACATACAGTAAGCCAACTATACCACGTTACTCAATTATCAGTCAAATACAAAATCAACCTGCACAGACCCATGTCTGTCGTCACGTGACGGTAGATTTGCGTGTATACCAGTATGTTACAAATATTTAGTTGAACAAATAACATATTACTCAATCTGCCGGCAGATCAGAGTCTATATTTTGCTTGTAGAAGGATTTCACTTTCAACTGTGTATTTATGGGAGATAATAGCATGTATAAAGTATTTACTAATAGGCCTACCGATTCAAAACCATAAATTGTTGGTGATGTGTGCTTAGTCGTGATGGCATGTGGGCTGGTGTGTGTAGGCAAGGCGATGGGTGCATTTTACTCGCGGACCAGGGTTTGAAACTCCGTAGAGTACGAATTATAATTCTCTAACCTATATGATAGTATTATTTGTATTAAATTATTAATTCTGCTTACTATTATCAAGCATTCTTCTATAGAATTCGCGTATGTGTGTGTGTGTGTGTGTGTGTGTGTGTGTATATATATATATATATATATATATATACGAATGCTTGACACCAAACCGACAAGCCGAACACTAAACTTTTCAGGCTGAGCACCTAGCGTAGCAGTGGTTGGAACCGGTTTTGCAAGTATTGGAATGTCTCAGTCTATGCATTAATGCGGTGAAAGTTTGTTTCAAGTTTGTATATGCTATATATAAACTTTACAAACACACTTTCAGCGAGGAATGTTTAATTTTAAATTTTATTTTATTTTCATTTTGAAAAAAATATTTTTTGGAACTGTGAGCGCATAATATCAAACAATGCGAGATGAAATGCGAAGAGAATATTTAATGCCATAAACTGCTTCAACATTCTTGTGTCGAAAACATTTTTCAAATGGTTATTTTGAAAAACCATGACACGATGATCACTTGTGAAGTTAATCACGTAATCAATCCAACAGGATTTCGAAGGATTGTTTGATTTGAAACGGAAAATTAAAAATGACAGTATGTATGCGTAAACAATGTTAAATGGTTGTTTCCTTAGGCTTGCCCAAGATTAATTAAAATAAAAGTGCGTGTTTCTAACTGAACGGCACATTGAATAATTTAATAGGTATTTGTTTTTATTTTATCTAACCATTTTAGCAAGGTTTTATCGTATTTCGATTTTTAAAATAAAAAATGAATTTAATGTATCCTATAAATGCACTAATGATAGCAACACTTAAAATTATTTCCAGGACAGAAAATATAAATTTCCAAGCAAGTGATGAATTAGACATTTCCTACTACACACTACATTAGAACTGTACCCAGTAGTCATATTGCACAACAAAGTTGCCTACCACAGAACGTTTTCCAGATTGGATGAGACGAAAATTAAATCTTAACCGAACAAACAAATAATAATTATTTATGGTCAATTTCATATGATATCCATCGATTAAATGTGATAATACTGTAAATGATTTTATACTTATATTGTTCATATATAGAACATGTGTACTTAGGGTTCGAAACATCACTCCATTGCCCTCGTTAACATATTCTTTAAAACGCGCAGTGTAAAAGCACATGGCTCGAAACGCTCATTGTGCAATACTTCCATCACGTAACAATTATAATCTTTTTCTTGATATTCATTTTCGTTTTCTAAGAGTGGCGTATATAGCTAGATTTTGCTTAGATAATTATTCAGAGTTTCATAAAAGAGTACAAAATCTGATGACCTTATATTGAGCGAGAAGCAATAAAAGTAACTGATGAGTACTGTATTCAGAATGTGCTAACTAAATTACAAGAGCGCAATTTATTTGTTTTAATTGAGTTGAAAAAAAAAATTGGATGAGAAAAATAATATGTGTCGATGCTTGTACAAGAAAAGGAATTACCAGTCGCAGGGCTGCATTATTTGTCTCCCCACTAGGTTATGACTGATGTCCTTGTATCGGTCCAAATTCCAACCATTAGTGTCACTATTATATTTTTATGTGAACATGTTGAGTTACCTATATCATGTAGGGAGAGGGCTTATTTAAATTATTATAACTTGTTCCCAATCCCACTGTGTCCTTTTGTAGCAATACAATATGTTTAAGACAAAAACTTCAAACATAGATTCTATTAAAGGTTTTGCAATATCACTCAGGCTAACCGCTAACGTACAAATTTTTTGTGTTCTACATGGTCACTTCCAGGATGTTCAACGTTACCAATATGATAGTTAATATTACGATATCAAATGAAAGTTGGAAATTGCATTGGGAAAAAATATAGTTGAAAATACACAATTAAGAATCTTATCGTGTGTAATATTTAAACAAAAATGCATATATAATTACTCACATAGACTGCGAAGACAGAAATTGCAGTGTAATAACATACTTTACAAATTCACTAAGAAATATTGTCTGTTGCACAGATGAAATAGGACACGTACAACCAAAGATTTATGAAAATTGTATTAACTGCTGTCTCGCTAGGCGCTCAGCATTAAGATGTTAGTGTTAGGACTGTGGGCTTGGTGTCAGAATGATGTGACTGGGTAGGCTCTAGCTATATGTCCGTGGGATGATGCCCCAGAGCTAGACATCACTATAAACTGCCACACTGAAGACATCATAGCGATATGACTGAAAATTGTTAAAGCTACGTTAAAAATGTAAATCACCCACACACACATACACACACACACCAAAATAACCGCTAGTCGTGAAATACCAATACACGTGTGAGGTTTTACACGCGTGCGGTTTGAGTGCTGTTTGCGGAAGTGCTGTGCAACCACCGTTGGTAGGCGTGTGACTTGAATTGCAACCACAACAATTAATATAGGCACACCAATCTGAATGGTGGTTGGAGCCTTAGCGACTACGTGTTTATTTAGAACTTAACGCTGTGGCACAAAGCCAAATTGTATTGGATGGCAACGGATGTTAAACATAATAGCATGGGGGCGTTCGACGTTGTTTTGAGGGAATCGGAAAACAACCGGTTATCCCTAGCATGGAGAGGGAACCGGATCATTAATAACTCTGATTTACCGGCAGTGAAAATTGAATAAAAGTTTCGATGTTTGCCATTGTATTGTTAACTTCACTTATGGAGCTACGCTCTTGCGATTTATTGACCTTGGAAGCACTATCGTCAATCACGCGGTTTTATAGTCGAGTGATTGTCATTTGTTGTACGATAATAGCGCTTGGTTGGTTTGGTTCGTGATCTAGGTGAAATTCTTCTACCCTATAAGACTACCCTCTGTCGTGAGCGACTCACGGTAAAGTTCACCCTTGTGCTCGCATGCTTGCGCGTATGGTGTGTGAACAAAGCCGTGAGGTGCAGAAGGCTTTAACCTAGATTTGTGACGAGAACTGATACCTGCTTTTAGCATAATAGTGGCATATCTTAACATTTTTAATCGGATTATTGCGACGATACTCGTTTCTACTTAAGTTAAATTCACAACATTCATCAAAACTAAACATCTTGCAGGGGCCGCATTGGGGTTGGGAGATCAGACCCTCTCTCCACCCGCTCAGAAACGTATACACACAAATGTACAATCATTTATCACTTGGAGTGTGGCCATCGTTTCATTCTTGCTCACGTTTATTATCTGTTAGGCAAACTTTAAATGAACTGCCTCGTAGACTTTTGCTTTGTTCCCATTTCGCGGCAAGACATATTTTTCCTTTTGAAATCTTGGAAAACTAACCGCAACACCAACAACTTCATCGGGAACTGATATGTACATACTTTCTCAAAATGATAGCAGAAAACTGTCAAGAATATGATTGAATGCGTTAGGGCTCCCTGTACTGCGAACACGTAAATTTAAATTAGTCGGTGGTCGTGGGTTCTATTCCGGGTCGAGTCTCATCAAAGACTTACAAAAATGGTACTAACAGCTGCCTCGCTTGATGCTCAACGTTAAGAGATTAGTGTTAGGACTGGTCGGCCATGTGTCAGGATAAGCTGACTGGGTGGGACATCATGCTACATGTCTGCGGTATGATGACCAGGTGCTAGACATCACTATAAATTGCCACACTGCATACATCGTAGCGATATGACTGAAAAATTGTTAAAGCTACGTAAAAAATCATAATCACATCACATCACATATTATCATCCACTCCCTATCACCAATCCGATTAAAACCACATCTTAGCTTCCCTTCTCGATGATCTGACAGCTTACTTAGGGACAACGGTCTGATGACATGCGTTATGACCATTATCGCTAATTTTCTCTGTCAATCAGTAGACGTCCTATACCTTCGATTTTTGGAGACTGAATAGTATGGCTGAAGAGCATCAGCGTTTAACGAACGATCTGATTCATTTCCAACTTATGAAATTAGCATTTCCATTCGCTAACTCAAAGGTCAAAAGAGCATGACCTCAAAGCAGTACCTCTCAGATCTTTGCGTAGGAAAGTATAGATCTGATTTTAATCAGATTGCGTACTTTATTAAAAGTAATTATCGTTGTTAGAAGTGAAGTGCAATCATTTATTTCATCATTGCACAATCTGATTAAAATCAGATTTATTCTGTCCTGCGCGAAGAACTGTCAGGGACTGCTTAGGGGTCATGCTCTTTTGACCAAATTCACTCCCGAATTCGCATCAATTTAACTAGCATCTGAATTTTTGTTAATTAGAAAATGACAAACAAAACAACTTTCAACTATTGGTGGACGGATTGCTGTAGCTACATTACGGCTGTTACCAAATACGGTATGTGTCTAAACTGTACCGGACAAAGTCTGCATGCATCACAATTTTACATTTTGATAAATTGTAACATCAGTTCTACAAATGGCTGATCAGTGCCAACACAGATTTCTTGGTGTTTAAGGTGGAAATACTTATCTGACTACACCTACCACTCTGAGGATTAAGTGCCAGTTACAATCGCCGCTTTGAACATTGGCCTAATGGTTAGAGCATCCGCCTCGGATGCGGGAGGTCACGGGTTCGAACTCCGGTCAAGTCATACTAAAGACTTATAAAAATGGTACGAACAGCTGCTTCGCTAGAAGCTGGGCATTAAGAGGTTAGTATTAGGACTGATCTGTCTGATGTCAGGATAATGTAACTGGGTAGTAGTTCATGCTTCGTGTCTGCTACATGATGCCCCCCCCCCGTGTTCGACGTCGCTATAAATTTTTACACTACAGAACCATAGTGATTTGACTGAAATTTTTTTTAAAATTCCAAACACACACACACACACATACATACACACACACCATTATTTTACCAAGAGCAATCTTGAGGCATTTTCATTATCTTAGTACAGAAATCATCCATTCAAGAGTTCTCTATGATAGTGTTTCATGAAACGCGTAATAACAAAGAATCTTCTTTAGATATTCTCTAACTTTATGAAGGGTAGACATGTACCATATAGAAGTTAGACATGTACCCTATGGAAGGCAGACATGTACCCTATAGAAGGTAGACATGCACCCTATAGAAATTACACATTTACCTTACAGAAAGTAGACAAGTACCGTACAGAAGGCAGACATATAGAAGGTAGACATGTACCTATAAAAGGTAGACATGTACCCAATAGAAGTTAAACATGTACCCTATATAAGGTAGACATTTACCCTATAGAAGGTAGACATGTACCATATAGGAGATAGATTTGTATCCTACGGAAGCTACACATGTACACTATGGAAGGTAGATATGTATCCTATAGAAGTTAGACATGTACCCTATAGCACGCAGACATGTACCCAATAGAAGTCAGACATGTACCCTATGGAATGTATACATGTACCCTATAGGAGATAGATATGTATCCTACGAAAGCTACACATGTACACTATTGAAGGTAGATATATATCCTATAGAAGTTGGACATGTACCCTATAGCAGGCAGACATGTACCCTATAGAAGGAAGACATGCACCCTATTAAAGGTAGACATGTATCCAATAGAAGTCAGACATGTACATTATGGAAGGTATACATGTACCATATAGGAGATAGATTTGTAACCTACCGAAGCTTCACATGTACACTATGGAAGATAGATATGTATCCTATAGAAGTTGGACATGTACCCTATAGCAGGCAGACATGTACCCTATAGAAGGCAGACATGTACACTATATAATGTAGACTTGTACCCTATAGAAGGTAGACATGTACCAGATAGAAGGTAGATTTGTATCCAATTTACGTTAGATTGGTACCTAGGATAATGTAAACATGTACAGTATGATAGGTAGATAGGTACCATATCAAAGGTTGACATGTACTCTGTGAAAGGTAGACAGCTATTCTAAATTCTATGAAAGGTAGACTTGTACTCCCAAAAAGGCAGATGTCTATACTATCAAAGATAAAAAGGTACTCTATGAAAGGTAGACAGGTATTCTGTGTTGTGTAAGCTACTCATCCATGACCTAATGTTAAGTAATTTTTTAAATAAAAATTATGATAAATATTAAAACTATGATAAATTAACTGTTTAGTAACAACATATATGGTGAAGTACACTATGGTGGTGGTGACGAGGACGAAGACGACGACGACGATGGTGATAATGATAACAACTGTGTTTATGATAATGATAATAAGTTCCAAACACTTTTTGGACATAAACTTTAGGACTCTTTGCATAAGATATTTTGTTCTAAACTATAGGTGTACTTTTACCTGCCAATGGCCCTATTGTATACTATTGTATTCATTATGATTTTTATAAATCCTTATCATCGAAATAGATTGTGGCAAAAACTGTCTCCTTTAGCTTTTCTTCTTTTTGTCTCTTTTTTGTCTTCTTATCTGCCCTTAACCTCTAATTTGATATTTGGCTATACTAGTAACATCTGTAACAATGATAAACGGATTTATTTTAGAATTTAACTAAACCACGGTCATGAAAACAATATAAATGGTGATGTAGGTTGAAGCGCAAGTGGTCTTGTTCTGAAAACTAACACTTGATCTAAATGTATAATTTTAATAGTCTAGAGTATGTCTGTCCATCTAATTTCCCATGCATATCTGCTGACGGCAATGGCGTTGTGGAAAAAAAAAAACGTGCATGCTACTTGCAGTCGTGTTACTACCATATATAAATACTCAACTTTTTCCATTAAAACTGCAATATATTTTTTATGAAAGCAGTTGGGCATATCTACGAATGCTAAAATTATAAAAAAATATTACATCCAAACAGTTTTTTAATCGTACAGATTAACCAACAAGTCGCCTATTATTTTCTGTATGTTATGTTATAAACAGCGACATCTATGGATACCAATATTTACCAACAGAATGGTTCTATGATACTTCAGATGACAGATCAATGCTAAGATATTTTTCTGAAACTGCTTACGATATATCGTATGAAATTCGTAACATTCATCGTGTATCTGTCTATCTAACAGCTGCCTTGACTGAATAAATACAAGAAAGATTTAATTTGCTACGCATAGCGTTATCATTACATCATGCAGAGAACTCTATGTTGTTTCTGGAGTTGTTTTGAGTTTACGCCATTTTTAAGCGCATAATAAATTATACATGGCGGCCAATAGGGTTGGTGGAGAAAGAACCTGGGCAAAGCTTCGGTATGAACCACTGAACACGCAAAGCTACTGGCAAGATTTCTCACCAACCAACATTGGTAAAACACGAGAATCGAGTCCACGCGAACAGATTTGAGACAGCAGTAATCGGTACAGATGAGCACTTTAGATCACTGCCCGTCACGGGGGGCAGGTAACAGACAGAAATAAACGTGTCTACGTTTAATTATTTTTCAAGGATTTAAATTAAATCACAATAAGAAAAAGTTAAATGAAACGAGATGACCCACCTCTATTTTGTAGGAAAGGAATAAACTATAAATTTTGACCATTTCGTATTTTATTAATTTCATCATATTTGATTAGAAGATCATTTAAGGAGGGATAAATCTAGCTGGAATATTATGAGGAATTTTTTGTAAAATCCATTGTTTGAATTCGGTAATAGATGTTCCTTCTATATAAGAATAGATACATATCTACTCGCGTGACAAATAAACAATTTCAAGGGAGTGGCCAAGCCATATCAAATATAGTAAGGTCACCATTCAATTGTTAGTAAAAACTCGAGAGTAGGTCGTTCAGTACACATGAATATTTGAATCCAAGCAGGCGACATATCTTAATTGTTACGGTACCAGGAAGTTTACATTTCTTACAGTTTTAAATCAGTTGGTAATTATATTAAAATATGGTCAATAACATAGTGCGTTCTAAAGCCCTGGATATTTTTTTTTCACATTTACCACACGGTTTTAAATATTCATTTGAACAATTATTTCGACTTAAAGTAAAAAATGATTACCGAAGTATTCCTTAATGATCACTGGGACTATCATCTCTTCTTTCCGATGCGAGTGGAATAACGTCGACACTGACAGAGTCGGAGATCAATTTTTAGTGGACGAAGTTCCCGCTTAATGTATAAAAAATCAACTCTTAAAAATATAGGTGTTGAAAATAAAGTTTAAACAATATATGAAAGACCTGTACATTTTTAAATTTTAATGTTTTTATTGAAAGTTGCAATAAAAACATGAAAAAATGTTTTCGGATTTAATAAATTGAAGATTTTATTTATGTTGCAATAAATGATAAATTTGCAGATTTACGTCATAAAGTTAATTTGACATGATCGCAGCCAGGGACCTGATGACAGTTCAAAATGGTCATTATTAACGGATTCATCTTTCTTTCTGGTATGAAATGGAAAAGCAAGGGACGTTCCAATTGTCAAAATGATACCCACCCCACCCCTTATTTGTTATGGTTTCCCTCATCATTTATATTATTATTATTGGATTATTGTACCCGACTGTACAACATTCCAGAATTAGACTAGCAGCAAGTATAAATATACCATTTTTTGAAAAAGTAAATACAATTCGGTCAAAGATTTATCAATGGCAGAGGTGGCTTCGTGACCTTCGTATTGTTCTACGAATTTTGAATATATGTTATCACAGAGCAGCTAATATATAGAAGAAAAAAAATAATGGTATTTACGATTTATCTGACGTATACACATTTTTGAATGTTGGCTCTATTTCCAATTCTATTAAGAAAACATGTACATTATCGTTCACTCATTCGTTTGACAAATGGTATACAAAAACCCCGTGCTGTCCCCACAACTGCAAGCGAGGGAGCCATGTTATGTGTGGGGGAAAAATTCCCATCATGCAACATTTTTAATTGGATGGGGGCCTCAAAATTAAGTTTTTTGGGAGCGGGAAAGAAACATAATATCTTGCTACTGCATTGATTCGTCTGTTTTTGTTTTCGTCTATCCATCCATCTTTCCCTCAAACAAAAAATAATGAATGAACCAATTGATCATTGGTTACTTGATTAATTGTTTAGTAATTTAGTTAGATTTTTTATTAGTTAAATATTTAATATGTCGCTGAATAAAAATTATACTGTATAAAAGTATCAACAAAAAGAGAAAATGCTGAAAACAAGGAGTAATAAAAATAACACGATTTGTAAATAATGCAAATTGGTTTTTGTGAGATAAATTAATTCTCAAATTTTGCGGCATAGTGTTTGATAATCGTTATCATTCAAACCAAGTGATCATCGAGAAAAGATTGTATTTTCTTCTTTCCATTTCTTTCTTGAAAGAAAATATTCTGTGCTGTCTTTTAATAAATTCTGCGTGTTAAAAATAAATCGGAATGTTATAAATTGACCGCTATCCGTCAAGCCTTGTTTATACATATTTCAACAAATCAAATATACAATAGTTTGTTATTGTACTGAACAAGTTCCAACATTAAGTATTTTTATTTGATATGATATGTTCTCCTTATGAGTAAGACATCTGCTCTGGTGGGGGGGGGAGAGAGAGAGAGAGAGAGAGAGAGAGAGAGAGAGAGAGAGAGAGAGAGAGAGAGAGAGAGAGAGAGAGAGAGAGGAGGTTGGGAGGGGGTTGGTGGATGGGTGGAAGTGTTGAGAATTAAACATATACAGTATGTCCTAGAAGGTTGTTTCATATCGCCACTAAGAGTATTTATATTCATTTTTTGTAAAGACTTTCTGTATGCTTTCATGTCTCAAACGTATTGCAAACATATCGAAAAACTGATATTTTTTGTGTCTCAAAGATACTGCAAAGATATCGAAATACTGATATTTTTCGTTTCTCAAACGTATTGCAAACATTGAAATACTGATATTTATGGAGTCTCAGACGTTCTGCAAACATATTGAAATATCGATATTTTTCGTTTTCGCATTTATTTCCAGATATGGCTTCATTTTACAACAAACATGCTGTGTTGCGCCTATCGAAGTATCATTTGTTTAAATTTTTATTTGGTTTTTATTGCCCATATTATTTCTCTAATTAAGAAAGATCCAATGTCATTCATATCTATACATACATCAAGAAGTTATTTTGAAAGTAAAGTAACTTCTTTTTTGCACGAACGCTGAGAGCGGGTCTTTTGTTCAGTTATGTCAAATTTCTTTACCGTCAAACATTTATGGGCGGACAGAATTTTGTTACAACACAAAGATAATATAATAATGTTTTATTACTATAATGTTACAACTCATCCTAAAATAATATTTTTTTTTATAAAGTATATTTTTGTTATAGATAATTTTTCATCGATAGAAGTCCTCTTGACAATGGTCTTTTTTTAATTTTTTTTCTAAACTATATGAGTTTAAATACTAACATATTTTTCCATTATGTATGGGGTGTATTTTTGCTTTTTTATGAGTGTGTATATATTTTGTTTACTTATTTTGTAGGTAAATTTTATACAGTCAGAATTTAATTATAATTATTGACATTATCTAGCGACGAGCGTTTCTTTCTTTGTGCTGGTGTATTTAAATACTTGACCTGTATACAATGGATATGATAGTAATTACTACTTCCTGATATAAATAATAACAAATAGAAAGAAACCATGAAATCTAAGACTCGTCTTCTACCATCTCAAGGTTATTTGTTAGCACTATTGATTCAGCAAAGACGTCAAGTGCAATTTATATTTAGAAGATTGAGAGAAGAGTGGTTTATACATGATATGAATTTTCGAAATTTTCAGAATCATCCCTATTCATTCTGCTCGTCAAATTTAGACCTTACAAACATTTTATGATTCGTGCTTTCAAAATACTTACAACTTTACAAACTGAATCCTACATTATATAAGTTCAGTAACATGATAAACAGAGAATATTATATAAATTGCATTTTTTGATTACGATTTAAGGTTTCAAAATTTTATTCTTGTAGGTTTAATATCCGAGTCTTTCTTGAGATTTTGGAATGAAGTTGTCTCGTACAATACCCAGATTTTGGAGGATAGAAATGTGACAAAATTCCAACATATAAGCACATCTTACTTCTTGTGTATTCTTAAGTAACATCCAGATGTTCCAGCAGAAAGCACAATTCCAACAAGGCTTCCGCATTGTTGAAATTCAAAGAGTGTACAATGGAGCTATTTTTGGAAATCTGGCATGCAAAGCTAGACTGAATATTTGTATTAGGTGCGTAATCTCTGTCCGGAATGACAATTCACATAAACATAACAGTACACAGACATTTGAAGATTCGTCCGAAAATGAAATGAGCCAAATAAGCTGCTTATGCAAATATATTTATTGTAGGCACAGGTAGATGTTAAAATCTCAGCAATAGGGCATACATAAAAGTTAAGGGGCCAACGTATCTTGCAAGGAAATGAAAATTATCATTCTTAAAACCATTCAATTATTTTAATAATGAGACAATTAGCAATGTTTGGTTCTCTTGTTATCAATCATTCCTATTAGGCTAAGATAGCATAAGAACCATCTATTCCACACCAATCAACAATGGTGTTCGGTGTTTTGCGCCATAACCACCATTACTGTAGATTATTTAATGTTGACAAAATATATTGGAAGAAGTGCCCTGCCCAATGACGCAACATAATAGCCAACTTAGGCTGATGCTATTGTATGAATTTAACCCGCGCCCTTTCAGTCACAAGTCTGGCATGCTACCAATAAGGCACCGTGATTCCTTTGGAATTAATGAAGACCTTTTACTAGTTTGTTTGCTTTAGTAAGCTTTACATGGCGGCCGGTATGTTGGTGAAGGAAGAATACAAGAAGACCCAAATATACATTCCTGACTCACGGGAAGCTAGCAATCTGTTCTTAAGTACCCGTCTTGGTTCATCCAAGACTCGAACTTGTGTGATCTGTAAAGGCGAGCGCATTAGACCACTCTGCCTTCCTAGTCCCTTATTCTTTGGATTAACAATTTATTTATTTATTTATTTATTTATTTATTTATTTATTTATTTATTTATTTATTTATTTATGAAATTTGCTTTTCTGCCAGAGTTCTTATTGGTATTAGATTTCTTGTAATCTAATCTTGTGAGTTCATTTTAAGTTACTGTTCTTTTTGGTTTGACCAGCTTTTGAACAATTTTATGACGAGGTATTGGAAGCTAATGAACGATTGGACTGCATGAGTCGTACAAAAGCTACTTTCTTTTCTTCTCAAATCAATGATATTTCTAGGAAAAATAGGGAAAAAGGGAAGAAAAAACGTTTGTGTCAAACTAATGGCAACGTTTTTATGCAACTGTAATAATTAATGCATGCCTGGAAATTTTCCGATCTGTCTGGTTAGATCGTTTTTCTAGGAAAAACTTTATCTTGATATCGACTAGTTAAATGTGATTATGGTTTAATAGGCTAGGCAAGACATGACTATCCGTTTCTTTGAAGTTACCTTGGGGTGTCCCTGTACGTCTCTACAAATATAGCTCAATGTACGATTGTGTCGCGTTTGAAGTGAATCGCCGAAACCAAGTATGTATGTATGTATGTATGTATGTATGTATGTATGTATGTATGTATGTATGTATGTATGTATGTATGTATGTATGTATGTATGTATGTATGTATGTATGTATGTATGTATGTATGTATGTATGTATGTATGTATGTATGTATGTATGTATGTATGTATGTATGTATGACTCAATTCTGTCTGGTTCGTTTCAATATCTACTCTAGAAACTTCAAAATGTTCAAATCACAGCTGCTCGAATCATCCTTTGTGTACCACGCTGAGTTCAGCACCCCTCTGCGCTCTACGTACAGTGGTTATCCATTCGATCCAGAATCGAACGCAAAATTTGCTCTCTCTGCTACGTTTCACTGACTGGCTCCAGTCAAAACATCCCTATCCGACGTCATCCACGCGTACACACCAGTAAGATACGATCATATTCAGACAATCGTATTCTCACTATTGCCATTATGAAAATGAAGTAAAATGGACAACGTTCTTTGCATACCAGGGCCCAGCAACGTGGAACGAATTGCCTACAGAACGTAGGCACAAAGACCCTGATCTCATTCAAGAGTGCTCTTAAAACTCCTGATAGTAAGAACAGATTTAAAGACCTAATACTGTTTAAATTATCTTACAAAATGTTTTGTATGTTTTCTTTTTTTTAATTTCATAGTTTTTGTTTTTTGTAATCACATTTTTATATATGTTTGTCTAATGTTGTAAAGCGCTTAGAGCTTCTAAAGGTTGGGCGCTAAACAAAGTTCTCATCGTCGTCGTCGTCATTTTTATTATTATTATTATTATTATTATTATTATTATTATTATTATTATTATTATTATTATTATTATTATTATTATTATTATTATTATTATTATGTAGATTTAACAGTTATTTCTATATGGAGTAAATTTAAAAAAAACCAAACTAAAAATGAGAAAACAAACCGCACAAACAACTTTAGGAAGATGAATCCTTCCAAATAAGTTCAAACAACAAGTATTAAAAAATAAAATTATACAGATTGTGATATTAAATTTCTTTAAAATCTATCTCAAACAAAATGTAAGCCAACACATATAAATTCTTAAACTATATGTACTAAGCTTGCTATAAACCCCATTTCCCTTGAAAGGTCGTTGATTTTATCAGGTTGTGCAGCATAATATGGTTATAAACAACAACAACACAAACATTAAATAAAAAAAATCATAATAAGTAATAAAGACGAATTCACGAATAAAAAAGAAACAACTTATGCCTTGCAGGTTGGAAGCCGATATTCTCTATTAGGATGAATATTACTATCAGTGGACAAAGATACGATGTGTACTCAGGTCGAGGCTCACCAGTCAGTCAGGAGTTTTTCATGAGTCATGTTTGAAAGATACGATGTGTACTCAGGTCGAGGCTCACCAGTCAGTCAGGAGTTTTTCATGAGTCATGTTTGAAAGATACGATGTGTACTCAGGTCGAGGCTCACCAGTCAGTCAGGAGTTTTTCATGAGTCATGTTTGAAAGATACGATGTGTACTCAGGTCGAGGCTCACCAGTCAGTCAGGAGTTTTTCATGAGTCATGTTTGAAAGATACGATGTGTACTCAGGTCGAGGCTCACCAGTCAGTCAGGAGTTTTTCATGAGTCATGTTTGCTATTGGCGTTCGGCACAATACTACACCGTCCCTTGCGATTTGTTTTATATTAGGGATGGAATTCTCATCCAAGCGACAGAGACATCTGACCGGTTTGCTAACCTTACGTTTCTTATCTAGGTCCGGTTGTCTCATCCGGGTTGCCTTAGTAAAGTTGACCATGCGCTAGCAACATTACGTTTGTGAATAGATACGAAATATCCTAAGAGATTACTTTTTTAAGAAGTAGTTATTCTTAAAAAAAAAATTATTTATTGTTATTTTAATATGGCATCCAATGATTAAGTGTGAAAATATCGCAATAATATATAATGTTTCTTTTCTTTTTTTCTCACACCTTTCACACGAAAAATTTGCCTTCTAGTGATCTATCAATCATGCCACTGCCTTCATAAATATATTCGTATTAATGTTCTGAGTTTCCCACTTTATCCCCACCCCTAACAATAGCATGGATTCGCGAAGCTCTTGGATGCAAATATAGACAACATGCACACATTATTGCTCTCCAATTTGTTTTAAAAAGCGTCATATATAGTATTATCATATTTAATGATATTTTAAATTTTCACAAAACGTTTAAGACCATGTGTAGAAAAGGCGAGGGGATAAAAGTACATAATGAACCATGCATATGACGATTGTGCTAAAATGTATTGCAGAACATGAAGGATCATGTTATCAACTGCTGAAGATAAAATAAAATTGAGATGTTTGCACCCAGACGTCGGTATTCAAGCGAGCGTTCACATTATTTAGATTTCTTTGTCTCGGGGTTGCATTATTTAAACACTCGACTATAATTTCCTTGGTTCGGTACAAACTCCAAAGATAATCATATTACTCGCTGCTTATGGGGTTGGTGTTATAAAGAATTTTTTTGACTTTTTAATTTTGCAAGTTCTGCTAATTATGTACAAAATGAGGAGTTATATAATATTTGTAATAAGTGAATAGGATATTCTCTTTGGAGACGGGTCATCGCAGGGTAGCTTTGGCTGCTTGGTCTGCCCATGCATTTACCTTTAATACTAATATTGTTGTTGTTGATGGGCTTAACGCCATTTTTGGTCTGCCCATGCATTTACCTTTAATACTAATATTGTTGTTATTGATGGGCTTAACGCCATTTTTCAGCACACGATAGGCTATTCATGGCGGTCAGTATTAATGGTGGAGGAAGAAACCGGGAAATCACCGGAAAGAATTACCGACCCACGAGAAACTACCGGCAAGCTTTCTAACATAGACACATTCGCCGAATTCTAGACTCGAACACACGCAGACAGAGGTGAGATGGCAGTGATCCGTAACGGACAGCGCTTTAAACCACTCAGCCACTCGGAGCCCCTTTAATACGAATACGAATATGCAGCTGACAATACAGAGTATTTTTTTCCAGACTGTAAGAGCAAAAAATTATTTTCGTTAAGGCTTTTTGAAAATTATTTTAATGGATTTTCAAGTTTATCGCTTTGCAAGGCATTCAGATTGGAAAGGCAAAACTAAAACTAAATAACATTTTAAAGTGGGTCAAATTTCTGATGTGAGAATCGGTTTTTACAAAATTACCGGCTGGGTATACCATGCGATGTTGCAACGCAGTCCAAGCATTGTCTCTTTCTTTCGAAACATCTGTATAAGGAGAAATATGGTCACAAAAGGATGTTCTGATTCATTAAATTTGCTCTGAAAATGATGGGATGTTTTGAAGGCTTTTCAAATGGGAAGAGACGATATTAGTAAAGATAGTTTGATGGAGAAGTTGGACAATTTGTAACATGAACTTTACAATATTTCGATGACAATCAAAAATGTAGACCAATCCACTCAATAAAAAACGAAGACATTTCCTTTCCCAATCAAAAACATATAATACACAAGGTCTCAAGTTTTCTTGAAAAGCAACGCGACTATAAGTTGATTTCATCGCAAATACAAACAAAATGCATGTTTTTGTTACGTCATTTTCTACAGAGTTATCTAAAAAAGTAACTAAAAATTATAATTTTTATGGCTTAAGCCTAGATTTCCTGCATTTTTCTGTTTAATTTCTGAAGTTGTTTTTAGTTAAAATGCAAATAAAATTGAAACTTCACTATCAGCTCCAAACAAGGCTGAGCTTTGGATGAAGCTATATGCTCATATCCTGGGATTAAATCGTCTGTGCCGGTTGCAGAGTTACTTTCCAACATCGTGTTGTCAACAATGCTTGGGAGTCTAATTCTAGCGTTTAAATGGGACAATGCACGTAAGACTTAGAGTGGATAAGTAACATTTCTCTGGATAGAATGTCCCTACTACTTTCTTTAGCTGCTAACCTGAAATCCGTCTATGTTTGGAAGTTAATTTCAATCACTGGTCTTACATATATCTCCATTTCAAAAACTGTCAAGCGTCAGGCAGCAGAAAAAATTATTCACGTTAAATTTACGTAGATACCTAAATAAATGAATAATTAAATTAAAAAATTCCAGACTTAATCCTGTCCGTGCCTAAAGAAAAATTGTCATCTGTTGAGGAATAATACAGAGTATAAAATTAAACTGGTAAACTGTCTACGTTCCAATTTATATTCTTTATATGTGTCGATTAGTATGTTCCTATCAAAGAACAGACATTCATATGTTGGCGTTTTCAGGTAGTAGATCGCAGCAGGCATGAACAACTTGAGATAATCACAAAATTGTACAATTTTGTTTTTGAAAAGTTAATAGAGAAAAGTCACGCTACAGGAAGACGTTGAATAAACTGATGGTTTGTGACAGCTTCATTACAAAGGTGTTATGCACCTGTATATCGTACCATAATGCAGGGTTATTTATTTGACTATCAGACCCCTAGGAACTAGGCAGCATCTGATAAAAAAAGTTTCATATAAAATAAATCAACTCGTTAATTTTTATAATGTTTAAATAAATGTATTGATCGTTAGTTTGACAAATCAAATGCAATTGGTATCCTAAAGTTCATCAAAACCATCAGGTTTAATTGCTTTAAATACCCCCTACCCCTGCACACACGGGAGGTTAAGGTCCAATTACTTTTACTTACGATTGTAGCTCACTAATTTATACTGAAAGGATGCCTGTCCCATCCCATACGATTATCACGTCTTTCTGATAGAGACATGTTTGAAAATTGTGCCTAAGTCTGTGGAAGAAAAGTGGACTTTTGCTATAGTAACTGTCCCAATGTGCGTTTGCATGTATTCTCTCGCAACTCCTTCACCACATTTAAGATAGAAATGTAAATTTGTGGAATATGATTTTGAGGTGTTGTGTACGTCAATAATTTCTGAACATTTATTAATGTCTGTGAATTAAAGTGATTATCTGAAACTGAAACTTCACAAGTGGATATGATCTATTTTAAGATATTAAGTGATTAAAACTGCATAGGATTAATAAATAGATATTTACGTAAGTGTTTACGGTTACTAATAATACAATTATAAGTAAATGTGCTGAGAAGTTTCGAGATGTTTTCCACTGAACAGGTCGGTCGGGGGGGGGGCGCTCTTAGAAGAATAATAACTATATCACACAGGATGGGCAGAATACATGTCTTTCTTACGATTTTTGAATTTAGTACTTTGACACGTAACAGAAGTGACAAAATCTATGGTAAGCGACCTATAGCTGGACGAATTTCTCATTCTCTTTTTTTTTGGTGTTTTTGTTGTAGATTCAAGTCTGTAGCGTTGTGTTTGCTGCAGTTAGATATTATTTGAGAGGCAACTATATGTTTCTTGGCAAACTGAGTCGGGATACACGTTTTCACAATCAAGAATAAAGCCATGTTCATACAATCTATAAAACATTTAGATAGATACCGGGACAAAGTTCATATGTTTTCTTAGAATTATATGTAAGCATATATGATTCAGGAAAATTGATTCTGGGAGATAACGAGAGAGACGTGGAAATGAATTCAATAACGATCGTGACAGAAAAGGGACATATATATATATATATATATATATATATATATATATATATATATATATATATATATATATATATATATATATATATATATATATATATATATATATATATATATATGAGTACATTAGCTAAACAATGAAGAATATCATATGTTTCTTTATCAGAATGGAACAAAATGATTTTGTAGAGAACAAAGTTTTGAACACTCCTTATTTCTAAAAGAAAAACTCTTGGTTTTTTTAGTTTATGACTGGATTGAAGCCAAAGAAGTTACTATCAATAGTAGCTGCGAAATCACTCAGTCCATATGACAGCATACTTGTCGTCGCAGGTTTACAGACAGGGTTTATGTGTTAAACTTATATCCGACAGGTGCTCAGTTTAGTATTGCAAGTAAATTTGTAACGACATACATAGTCTTTCCTATCGTCACATGTATACAATATATTATTTTGTCAATTACGGGAATATAAATCACCACAAATCCAAAATATATTTTCAGTACGTTTGTTTTGGTATATATCATTTCATGAAAACGACAGTGGTTGTCATCAGCAAAGAGTCTATTTAAACTCAAGAGATTCTTGACTATATCTTAAATGTATATAACAAATAATAACGGACCTAAAACATAGCCCTGTGGTAAGCAATACGTTTGCTCTTCGGCATATTTTATCATTATGTCAAGAGCTCATATAGATTGGGACATCCTGGTGTGGATATTTACCACCTGCTTCTATGCCAGCCATAAAATACATTAGGCACGAGGATAGATAATCAGCAGAAAGACGTTTCATCAATACTCTCTGGATTTCGCTAGTTTATTGGTTAGCCATTACACTCCTTGTTTCAGCTCACCTTCATCATTAAATAAATTTGGGTCGTGCGCTTGTAGTCTTTCACTCTACTAGTTGTAATCCTACCTTTATTAAATTCTACCCTTTTCCTTGTACGTCCGAAGCCAACCTTTCGTCACTTTATAGTAAAGGAAAGTATGGTCTCAGCCACAGGCAGACGAGTACTCCGGCATCAACCACAAATCAGAAAAGCGTAATTGAAGCCATCCACTCTCGTTCCTGGCGGCTAAACCAGTCTAAAAAAAAAAAAAAAGATCGCAATATGGTTTTAAATCCCATATTCTGCAAAATCTGTTAGTCCTTTTTCTGGAAGTTCGCCATTAAACGCTACCCATATTTTATAATTATGCGTCGCCAAAAGTTACCAGGATATCACAGCCATTATGCGCCTTACAACCACTTTTACACTGTAGCCGTTAGAGCTCTTTAAGAGTCATCCATGCCCAAACTCGACGCATTACCACTGAACATCCTCATAGATGCTTGCGGCGTCGGCATCCAACCATTTCAGTTTTTATAGTTGGTCGCATTGATTATTGATGAAAAACGCGTGATCGCTAGGGGCTCTGCAGCATTTCTTGCTTGTGTAAAAATGATTATTTAATTTATATTGTGTGCTTGATCTTTATCCTTGACTGAGGTTTGAATTCCGTCTTCCCTGACCATTGTATCTTTCTATAAATGTTTTTTTGAATTTAAATTCATTACCTAAGCTTTATTACGATTTTATAATGTTTTGGAATCGAGCTTACTGACATTATTTGATGAAAAATGCACAACATACATATCGTTTGTTGGGTCAAGGATCACGTTAGTATATCTTAACGACTAGGTACACGATTACTCATTCCTGTCTTAATATCAGTCTGTAGAATAACTTATTTGTGTTTAGATATAATTTAAGAAGAATTATTTATTTAAAGTAATTTTTGAAGTTATAAGTGCTCACTGACGTTTTGGATTACAACACTAAATCAGGATTATTGAGGACTGGATCAGATGTTTTTTCTAGATTATATCATTGTGATATATCGATACTATTGGTATATCAACATATTCAAATTATTGATATATCAACACAATCAAGATTATTCGAATTCATTTGAAAGATGATATACGTTTGGACATGTGAAAGAACATTTAGGATTATTATGATATAATTCACAAAGAAATTGATGAAGTTTAGAACCCTTGCTGGTCTTGGTTCTTTTGTTTTACTAGTTTAAGACCACATTCTTGTAAGAATGTCTGCCTGCTGCATATATTAACCACCTCCTCTTTTTTTACTTTCATTCTAACTAAATGCTGCACAAGTGCTGTGTTTAACTCTTTATCAAATCCTCATAAAACCTACACTGCAATTGGCATATCTTTCGTGTTTATCCTTATACCTTTCCAAACTCCGCCCTCACAAGACTCTGTGGTGTTGCTAATCGGAAGCTTTCAGGCCAATCGAAGCCGTTGTGTACTGTTAGGTTAGGCGTGGACCTAGATGCCTATGTAAATGTTGCCACCAGCGATGTAATTAGGATTAATAGTGCATACAGATATATTTATAAGATGGTAGCTATACTTTCGAGAACGCCCATTGCCCATCACTACCGAATCCATTATCGTGTCTAGGATAAACTATGCTTGTGATATACTTTAACAGAGGCTTTTCAGCGCAACTAGCATTGGTTCTCTCTTCATTGGATCAATTTTATCCATTACAGCCCATTTTAGGCGCCTAGGTGGTTTATAACTTTAAATTTAACGATGTAATCCGAGCTCGCCAGCAACAGATCAAATATGGCTGCTTTGCGGTCGGCTTCCATCTGGCACTGTAGGATCAGCTGATCACCCCCCGCAATCGTAAGCACCATCAAGTTCGATGCAAAACGTGCAAAACATATGTGATGCGTCATCTAGTACAAATTCTGATTTCTCCATTCGAAAAGTGTCATACCAACATATTCTAAAAATCACACTAGGGTTCGGAACAGTCTTGTCGAAGTCAGCCGGCTCTTCTAGATTAATCCTGCCAAGTCGGACTGTCTTCCTTTCCACCCCGTTTACTGTTAATTCATTCACACGGGCCTGAACCTCTGATGCGCAATTTTTTCTGTATCATAGTTTGAAACACTGGTGTGCGATATAAAGACGGAGAGAGAAATTAAAAAGGAAATAACTCATTAGGGGATTTCTTCTACTTTCCTAAGCACACTTAAATACAAAATGTACGTACGCACTTCATACTATATTATAGTAGTTTGCATAAATGAGATTATCTGTATCCATATTGACAGATATATCCGTATGTACTCGGCATATATAATCTGTTGCTGGAGAGCGTGTGTGTGTTATGCGTGTGTGTGTATGTGTGTGTGTGTGTGTGTGGATGAAGCGAAAAATTAAAATAAAATTATCGATCAGAAATTAAATTATTTTAGGGGGACAGCACCGGTGACCTAAGTGGTTGAAAAGTTTGCCTATGATGCAGGAGGTTGCGGGTTTGAACTCAGGCCGGATCATACAAAAGACTTATAAAAATAGTACTAGCAGCTGCCTCACTTGGCGCTCAGCATTAAGAGGTTAGGGTTATTACTGGTCGGCCCTGTGTCACGATAACCTTGCTATGTGGGTCATGATGCAGCGTGTCTGCGGCATTGATGTCCCAGTGCAAGTCATCATTATAAACAGCCATAAACAGCCACAATCCAGACATCGTAGCGATATGACTGAAAAATTATTCAAGCTAAGATACAAATCAAAATCACACGCACACACATGTTAATGATAAGTCTCAGTTAAAAAGGCAGTGTTATAAATTGAAATATTCTTTATTTATAACAATTTGAAAACGTTCTTCAATATTAAAAATGCTAACATGAACTATGTAGTGGTATGGTACAAAACAATGCATTACATAATTGCACTATTACAATACCAACACGGCCCAACGTGTTTACTAAAACGTAAAATTTATACCTGCATTTGTTATCTTGCAGTGTACTCGCACGAACTGCGATATTGTGCGTTATCAATGTACTTAGAAACAAACTTCAGCATATTGCATCAACCTAACATAGCTTGGCTGGAATCTATCGCATTTCAATTTGTTGAGTGACAATCACAACATTAAAGAACAATCATGTTTCCCATGAATGGCAGAATAAGTGAGTGCATACAGAGAAAAAAATACATTGGCTAATCCCAGTAAAAAGGTCTTACTTATTCTACAAAAGCACATTGAAAAAAAATAAAATTCAACACAATACTTGTTTTCTTGTCCATCCATTCAATCTAATCGAACGAGAATTACAAAATAAGCAAATTCGGAAGAAAATTATTGACGACAAAACCAATGCAAAATAACAAATTATTAAAAAGAACGGAGAGAATTATTGTTTCACAATAAGCACAGAAACGTTTTGCAACACATTTCTAAAAGCACTTCCGAAAAATTGGAGTGTCGAAACAACTGCATGCGTTTTCTGTCAGATGGATGGTTCTCCTATTTACAATTACAGTGACCAACAGCTTTTGGGTTTTTAAATGACCACAACGAATAATGCACAGAATTATTCCTATCGCATCTCTCTCTCTCTCTCTCTCTCTCTCTCTCTCTCTCTCTCTCTCTCTCTCTCTCTCTCTCTCTCTCTCTCTCTCTCTCTCGTGTGGAGAAAAGGATTTGGCATGAAATAAATCAAGATATAAAACACTGTAAAAGTAACATTCAAGGTAACTGTTAGATTGCATAAACAATTGAATCTTGCTAAAGTTTGGAACTGCATACTTTTCAGAATCATTGAAAGACAAATGGCTTCAAGGAGTACGTAACAAGTGTATTAAACAGTCTTTAACGTCTCCTAAGATTTAATATAAAATAAACAAAAATTAAAAAATATCTTTCTAAAAAAAAATAACTAAGAATTTCTAGCCAAATTTATAATCTTACAGATCTGCAAGAGACATAAAAAGAGGTCTGCCTGGTGATAATGTTGTTGTTCTCCATTTGCTTCTGTCTGTATGCTTTTCTCATGCTTAACCAGGGGTCGCTGTCATATTCTTCGTACAACGAGGCAGAGTCTTTTGAGATAACCAGACTTTTCAACATCTTGGTAAAAGATTTCCATTCACTTTCAGATTCACAATACTTTTTCAGCATGGGCTCTTCTGTCGACAGAAAACGTTTTGCGGTTCCAAGAAGTGGTTCATTGCCTTCTTCAGAGAGACGCACGACAACATCCAAATCTTGTATCAGACTTTCGACCTTCTTTTCATCTATGGCCAGCAAAGCGTCGAAAAGATTCTTACGAAGACGATTTTGCCTTTTGGAGATAGAACCTTCAAAGAACATTGTGTCCAGTCGAGCAAGAAGATGGACGCCTCTTCCGCGGAACGAGCGAGCTGCTTCATCTCTGCTGGCAAGAATTCTTGGGATATTTTCTTCCGTGTAAGGGCCATGCATTCCAGTCTCTCCATCCATGAATCGCAGAACCTGGGCCCCACCAATTCCGATTCCATCGACTCCCGCAAACACTGCATACTTGATTTCGTTGAACTTGAATCCAGCTGAGAAGTAAGTGACAAGACCTCGTTGGTGTGCTTCGTGTACGATTGTCAAGGCCTCCTCAAAGGTTAGTTGATACATGATACATTTTGATGGGTATGTATCACTAGCTCCATCCCAGGTGACCTTGTTGAATCCACCAATGGATGTGATCTCTATGGCCCGCGTCGCAATTTCCATTCTCTGAGTCAGTTCCACAGGCTCGATTCTGTCATAATCATCTATAATGGTCTGATTCAGATTCCAGGCAGCTGACAGGAACTGTTTCTTCTTTCTTTGGACTTGAGCCCTAAGGGCCTGCATGTACCTAACTGCCTGGCATGTCGTCATCCCCTCCATGGACACCTTACATTCAGCAGCCCCTTGGAAGAAGGCGGCAGTGGCGGCGGCGGCGGTAATGTTGACAAGTTTTATGAAATCTTCATCAAAGTTACCCGAGTCTTTAATTCTTCTTCCCACAAAGTAGGTCGTAGGAGCGGCCGGTCCAACATGGAGACGAACTTTGGCAAAGTCAAAAATGGAAGGAACTCTGTAGGACTCTATGTTCTCCCTTGGAAGGTTTCTTGGCCGCTCAAGATGTTCCACATGGATGATGGCACCCTTCATCCAGTCGTTGAAGCGTGTAGTTCCCAAAACATGTCCTTCACCTGGATCTGTCAGTGACATGTACGTTTGAGTGTGTGGGCGGAACCCTGGTGTTCCAAGGCAACGCGCGTGTTCGTGGGTCAGGCTCTCTCCGTTAGACAAACTGTAATACGCAAACTGAAATGCAAGATACTCAACCGATGTCGGTTGTCTACTCTCGTCTCTCAGAGCTTGTGCAAGGCGAGAAACGGCCACCAAGAAATTCTCCGACAGCCTTTGAGTGTTCCAGTGCAAATAAATTCTGTTCAAGTCAGCGTCTACATCCACTTCAAACAAACTCTCATGGCCATTGTCTGTAGGCACGACACCTATGTAATTTTCTTTCTCTATACCCCATTCTTTGATTGTCTGCACGGCGTTTCTGCTGACAGCTTCGATGTCTGCTATCAAGTCCTTGACACACTTATGTTCCATGATCCCCGTACAGATCTTTTCAAACTTCTTGTAGCTATCGTCATCATTGTCGAGGAAGATACTTTGCAGTCTTTGACATAACTGACATTTAGCACCGTCTAGATCTAAAGCTGTGATGACGGGAAGTTCTTTCTCAGATTTAAACTTGGTGACTCGGCTATCCATTTTAATCTTCACATTGTACAGGTTCTGTATCACGTCCTGACAATAGGAAAGCGCCACCTTGCGGAGTTTTCCTACACCAGCAAAACAGACTGTCTTTGACTGCAACGACAAATTTTCAGATAAGTAAACAAATAAGATAAGTTTCAATTAAGTGATTAAAAATTGTTTCAGATTTACAAAAGAAACCGATGTGCTTTATGAGGAGCGAGGAACTGCAGTGATTCATGTCTTAACTTGCTGACTCGATCAGTGGATTGTGGGTTCAAATCCTGCCTAGTCTTGCTTCTGTCGTCTTCCAAACGTACGTCTGTGGACAATGTGCTACATTGTTTCTATTGTCTCGTCACCAAGCAGACTTTCATGGGTCTATTTATATTCAATCAGTTCTAAATATGTCATACAGTCACATATCTCGATATATATATATATATATATATATATATATATATATATATATATATATATATATATATGTTAGTGTGTGTGTGTGTGTGTGTACATATATAAACCAGAAATCCATAACTAAGGCTTTCTGCCATAACCGAATATATATATAGATATATATATATGTGTGTGTGTGTGTGTGTGTGTGTGTGTGTGTGTGTGTGTGTGTGTACATATATAAACCAGAAATCCATAACTAAGGCTTTCTGCCATAACCGAATATATATATATATATATATATATATATATATATATATATATATATATATATATATATATATATATATATATATATATATATATATATATATATATATGTGTGTGTGTGTGTGTGTGTGTGTGTGTGTGTGTGTGTGTGTACATATATAAACCAGAAATCCATAACTAAGGCTTTCTGCCATAACCGAATACATTTTTCAAACTAAAAATCTTTAGAAGTGGTTTATTAAAACAATCAAGTCAATAAATCTTTCTAAAATAATATCAGGACATAAATGAGCCTTTAATATTAATAAATCCGATGTCAAATATTTTCCCGTAAATGGCTGACAAAAATCACAAATAATTTCAATGATTTTGAAATGTATTGAATGTTTAACTCTGATGCATTATGAGACCCTATTATTGTGAAGTAATATATTTAAGAAACAATATTAATACACATTGAAGTTTCATTTTTTTTTTAAAGAAAAGACTGTCATTATATTTACAACATTTTTCTGTTATAACTGTCCTACTTAATCCAGACTGTCCCAATGTCATGAAAAGAAAACGTAGCATACGAAACATGAAATATTATAACGTGCTATGCATCATTTATCGCACATTCAACTTATTATTTTTTCTCAATATTTCAGATAATTATTTTATCAGAAATTCAACTGCGAAATAGTAACTGTGTTTAATGTCAATATACGTTACGTGTACATAAAGAGAGTACGGTATGCGTATATGCGTACATACGGCGGGAGACAGTACGATACGAGTACATAACGGCGGGAGATAACACCCTATATGCACATAAGGAAGGAGAGTGGCATTTGTTTTAAGGTTATATGGAAAGATTTGAGAAATTCCACATAAATAACATTTTTAATTTTTTTTATGGTTTTGCAGATTTTTGTATTGGAGTTTGCACTGAAAGAATTTTATGAAGACATTAATTTCGAATAAAATGTTTAATCTTTTAACATACCCTTTAAAAAATATTATATATGCTTGTGTCCATCCATCAAAATCTACGGCTGATACTTTCATTCAAATGTCATAAAGAAAGTTAAAAGGAGAAAGACAGACAGGCAGGCTGTAAAGGGACCAGACAAATATAAAACTAAGAGATCAGTGCCATGAAATCTATTAAATGGGACAGTAAATAATATCAGATCAACTCAGAATTTAGGAAGAAAAATTTGCTTACCATTCTAATATCTTCTCCAAAAGTTTCGGATTAAGTTACGCTAAAGATTACTGCTCTTCGTCCTGAGTGTCTGCTTTTTCTGAAGTCTGTTACTATCGGAGTTACTGGATAAGCAACTATAGTCTGCTATTTTATACTTTTTGAACACGGATCTTGGCGAACTTTTAAAAATTCCCATTTTTATGCATGTTCACTGGGAACCCCAGAAATTATTCTAAGAAACAGGTTTATAATTTCACACGTGTTAGCAAAGTGAATCAGTTCTTAGAGGCGTTACTTTCCAAGCAGGATGTTACCTATATTTACGCTGATTATCGATTGGCTATTTCTGTCACTTAGCTCAGTGGTTATCAAACTTCTTTAAGTTGTGGACCCCGTAGCAAGTCCCGGTAAGATGGCGGACCCCTATTAGCCTATCAAATAAATTTGACCGATCAACATTATATTGATTTTATGTAATCCATGTAAGACATCAGTAAGTAATAAACACAGAACAGAGTCAATACAGAATAGACAGCTCAGTGCTCAGTTTCTTTGATAATTGTTGATAATAATGAAAACTTTGCAAATGTACTAGTTTTATTCTTTTTTGGGACCAGCTTGCGGAACCCTTGGCAATATGCGACGTACCCCAAGAGGTCCGCGGACAACAGTTTAAAATCCACTGACTTAGCTTATTCTTGTACACAGACAAATACGAAACCCGACTGTGTTCAGGTTCGCAGGGTACGTCATGAAGTGATTTTGCCATCAACAGAATTGGTTAACAACCTTACTTCAGATTAATTTCGTACATGCTTAATGAAATAAGTGAGAATGGTCACGTGTAAAATATTGGGTGATTGTACAACAAACAAGTGTCAAATTATATTACTCTTTAAGTACATTGAGCTTAGATGCATAGAGGTTCCAGAAATTTCAATTATGTTCTGTTAAAAGACTGAGATACTTTGTTTACACTTTCATTTGTTATTATATGAAGGGTACAAAAATACACCCGCCATTAAAATTCTCTCTCTCTCTCTCTCTCTCTCTCTCTCTCTCTCTCTCTCTCTCTCTCTCTCTCTCTCTCTCTCTCTCTCTCTCTCTCTCTCTCTCTCTCTCTCTCTCTCTCTCTCTCTCTCATCATCATCATTGAGCCATGCGCTTACACCCATGTAACAAATGTTTACCATAAAAAGCAACCGACATCAAAACAACAAGATTGTATTATGTATTGTATTTTCTGGCACAGCTCCCTACGTTTGTTATGACTGATGCTGTGTCGTATCTAGCGATGTATAATTACAACCTTAAATAGGTGAAAATTCAAACTTTTTGGTATGCCATTCACAACTTTGATCAAAGATCCAGATCATCCCTCCTCAAAGATCTCAGTACACTATTGCTAATTTTCGAGGCAAATTGTCTTTTTTTCTAGTACAAAACGGATAACATTTCTGCGTACAGTTACCTTTGTGTTCCAAATTTACAAATTAATATGAAAATATTTTTATACGGAGAAACAATAAGTTCTATTTCCCCAGCGCATTTATACAAATGCGGAAAAAATATGACCAACTTGCTAAGATCAAAATCAAAACTGCAAAATTTAAATCTCTTTCTTGGTTATGAATTCAGTTAAACGAAACTTATGGAATCATTGCTTAACATTAATTAGAGACCAGTTATTTTCTCTCGACAAAAATGCTTTGAATGAAATTACCCAAATTATTTGTGAAAGTGCTCGTTCCGAGACGGCACTCAAAACCTCCGGGCAAAATCCCGGACGTTAAATTTATTTTTTATACGGTACAGATGCTGCATCTTTATGAAAATCAGATACATTTTTTACTGAGTAATAATAATAATAATGACAATAATAATAATAATAATAATAATAATAATAATAATAATAATAATAATAATTATTATTATTATTATTATTATAATAATAATAATAATAATAACAATAATAATAATAATAATAATAATATTATTATTATTATTATTAAATTTATTATTATTATTATTATTATTATTATTATTATTAAATTTATTATTATTATTATTATTATTATTATTATTATTATTATTATTATTATTATTATTATTATTATTATTATTATTATTATAACATAGGCAAAATGGGGAAATACATTGATCCATGAATCAGATGCTAAAGTTAGAAAACAAGCTGAATAAGATGCAGTTCGTAGCGAATTAAGTGTTGTTAAAAATCGCATCCAATGAACATTAGTGTTTCTCAATGAATATGCTTATATTACGCGACAGAATTTTTGGGTCAGTAAATGATGAAGTACATAAACTTTGCTAAATATTATTCCACAATATAAGGTGAAAATTATATAAAAAAGACTGTCATTCATCAGGTTATGATTCGAACTCAATTTTTTTTTTTTTGGGGGGGGGAATCTTCGACATATTAGATAACCATTGTAAAATCTCCGTAAAAGTCTGTTTAATTAAATAACATTTTCTTGCATATCTTCAATATGTATACCTGTCACACAGAATCTGAATCGGGATCAAATATTAATAAATCAAACCCATAAATAAGGCAATCTCCTATAATGCCGTTTATTGGTTCTCGATCATTCATTTATTCGTTCTTTTTCCACCCCATTTATTTCTTTCCAGCTCCGATGATAAGTAGACTTTGTTTTTATATTGCATGAAATATTGGCCTTATTGATCACTTATCCATGATCGGAGGTTTATTTATTTTATTGGAATACGAGTCTGAATTTCTACAGATTAGTTACGGAAGCTTTTGTTCTCCCGTACATTAATTACTTTACATAAATAGCCGTGAAGATAATGATGACAACGATAAAATTAGTAATGATTTTAATGATTGTAAATAAAGTTTACTCTGACAATTGCAGTCATAGACAATTCTGGCGTGATTTTTTAAGTTTACCTCACCTGCAAATATAGAAAGAGGAAGTTAACTACTAGATATAGGATCGCCACTGTTCACATTTTGCACGTGTTGTAAATTTGTATAAATGTAACACAAACGTATGTATTTTCTCTTCCTGGTCAACACTGGTACACACCTGGATGCCATGTTTACCAAACACCGAGCACAATCGATATGTATTTAACTCAGTTTACGCACATGCATTGCAGATTTTGTTTGTGAAATATATTACTCGTCTCTGTATCAAACCCCACTCCAGTGTATTCGGCTTCCCATTCTCCATTCGACCTACATTCACCCCCGACAAGCGCCGGCGATGGCTAATAAGTCTCCAAAATGAGTTATCATTAAATCGTGTGACGTTAAAGATTGTATTTCCATAAATCTGCACGAATTTAAAATGTTTAAAAAATATTGTCTCCGAATCCTTGTTATTTCATTAAAGCATAGTTCGCTTTAGGAACAAGTGCAGCTTTGAGCAATTAGTATCATTATTATATTATATGCAAGGCGCAGAAAAATTTAAAACTAAATTATTCAGTTAATCAATCTGTGGAGTTGAGGGCTACGCAGGCCCGGTGCGAAACGAGGACAATGAGCATCCAAAATCTAATTTCTATATCATTGAAGAAATTCTGCGAAATTTTCGTCGAAAAATATATGTTTCGTTTATTTGCAAAATAATAATCTCCGTTTGAACATAAACAAAAAAAAAAATATTCATTTAAAGGCAAGTAGGATCAATGTATAAAATGGCCACACCCAACTCCTTTTACACCATCACTAAGACCGCTAATGCCACTATATACAAAGAATACAAATTAAAAATGAAGAATTTAATTGCTGGGGGCTTATCAGCACAACTGCTTGAACCTTTATTACCAGATGAATATGAGAGCATCATAGTATCTGCTGACCAAAATAGAGAGCTCAGCTCACTTCCCTACTCAACACACACACACACACACACACACACACACACACACACACACACACACAGGAATGTATCTTACCCATTTCATTAACAATAACAATGGCCATTAACTAATATCTTTGCAAAAAGTATTTCATTTGTGGCGGGGGTACTACAATATTTCGGACAGACTCAAAAGAGGAACGTCTTTTTCTAAATAAATGCCAAATATAAAATCTGATGATTTATGCTAACTGGAATTTTAACTCGGAAGAAAAAGGAATCTTTTATAATGGTGACAACTATGAAAGTGTAACTGTCTAATGCTTCAAGCACATCTCAAAAGTCTAAATACCTCCCAGTAACAACTGCGCAGATTATATCACCAGCTACAATGATGTATCGTTGGTCTTTTGTAGTCGTAGAATTATTCATGTATCTGGTGATATTTGTTAGTTTTTGAAACATATATTATTGTTGTATACAACGATATTGGTCATTACAAGCATTGATAACATAGTAAAATTGGCAGATTGAATAACACCCTATTGTCTTTTATGTGAAGGAAACAATGGTATGGTGACAGAAAGAAAGAAATGTTTACCAGAAGTACAATATCTTTGATACGGCAAATAGAGTTCATTCACCTTCAGTTACTGTGAGAAAGATGAGACATCGGAGACTAAGGTGAGTTCAACTTAGTGTCAAGATGAACAGTGACTTTAACCGCAATAACAAATTTACAAGATTAATATTAAATTAATGATTTAGATGCGGTTCACTTGCACATAAACGTCGTACTAAACATATACATATGACTTCTGAGGTTATTTTAATTATGTAAAGATAAATAATGAAATATACATATTAATCACACATTAATTGAATTAAGCATAATTTTATGAAGTATCCATGAAAATGTCTTCTATAAAATGACTCTATTTATGTGTTACAGTTACCTGTGTATTTGTAATCTCAGACACTCTTTGGAACTATAAATTGTGAAGGATAGGGGTGGGTGGGTTTCACAACAAATGAGATTCATCACAGCTAGTTGAACTGCTATAAATGAGAACATTTCATTCACATCAGTAGTATTGACTCTTTTTAAAAGGGCAACCTTTGTTTATTATCGTTATTTTTTAAATTTATTTATGTATTAAGTAAATGAGATTGCATTGATTCTCTCACTCATCCTGGTCCACAACAAAAGACAGCCATGGAACCAATGGTTAACTTGTTTCAAGATTTGTTACTGTTTAAAAATTTTATTAAGTTTTGTTAATAGCAGACTTCCAATAAAATTTTATGAGTTTGTTAAATTTATTTCATTTAGCAAATGGCGAAAATGTCATAAAATCTCATTTCGTTTCTATAAGCTCCATGCGGCCGTAACCCGTGTTCGATAGGCAGTCTCGTGATCTGAGAATTTTATACGTGTCTACTAACAGTCAAAGTTATTGTTTTTTTTTTATTTGATGGGACTGATCTATGATTATCATCTACAAAGAGTATCATTTTGAGGAGGGATGGTCCTTTACAATGGCTGTCTTTCAAATTTCTGGAATGGAAAATGTTCTTTTTTGTACTGGAAAAGTTTCGGGAAAAAATTAACCCTGGAATCCCCTCCAAATTAGACAGTGGTTTCCAGCCGTTGGTATAATATTTAGCATTTCTCTTAGCTAGCCTATCTTATTGATCAATCTATTATTAAAAATCTGCTTTGATTGGTTAATTTTATTCGTTAAAAATAGTTCACACTATTTAAAACGTCAATGACATTCAGCATTCACAAACACAGATACAAATCATAATTACAAAAAATCCAAATTCCGATAAACAAATGCCTTTGTTACTTATATTTACTTATATACTGGTTTGGAAAACAAATGCAAACTCTTCAGAAAAATCAATTCCTTACCCAAGGGCCCGTGTCACATATCATGGCCCTGACCAAAACACATTGCATTTTGTGTGGATGTCTGAATTCCAGAAAGGTGCATGTGTGTGTGTGTGTGCGTGTGTTTGTATGTGCGCATGCGTATGTTCAGAGATGCTGAAAATAGTAACTTGATTTGCATCACAGTCTAAAATATAGTTTAACTTTAAATTTCGATGAATCATCTACTTTGTCTTTGTATATTTCGAAAGAAGTATATATACATAAATATCTCCTAGTTGTCCAAAGTACATGCTATCTAATTAACATTACTGCGTACCATTTCCGAGAAATGACAAGGAGAATTACAAGAAATTGAAGCATATCACTCTATTCCCTTCCAAAGCTACATACAAGTAAGATAAATGTTAGGTTTTTCCAATATTAATTTCACTAAGAAATTTTCTAACGAAGTCTAAACATTATGCAGTATAAGCTTAGATGAGACTGTGACAACGAATAGTCACTAGAAATTGCAGACATAATAATAATTTAAGACCCAGTTTTAAAAACCGACCGGTAGTAAAAGAAAGGGTAAGTATGCTGTTTTTAATCAATGTGACTGAGTCTTTTTATATACTAGTCTCATATGCAGTACGAATAGTCTGACAATGATAAGCTGATCTCATCGTGCGTGTAGTTTAAAATTAATTATGGTCTTTTAAAACGTGTACTAAATGTGAAATGTGATTCTGGTATCAATGATGGTGTGTATGCACATCTTCTCGGATATAAAAGTACACATTTATTCACATATGGGACATTCAAAGTAAATTGAAATCCTCATACAACATAAAATTACATTGGGTCCCAAGTCTTCAAGTTTGAAGGATGTATATATATATATATATATATATATATATATATATATATATATATATATATATATATATATATATATATATATATATATATATATATATATATATATATATATATATAGATATATACACACACACACACACACACACACACACACACACAAATCATATGGCGAATAACAACCCTTTCAAGCACACCGGATCCAGCAAGGGATCACGTGTGTAAAGGATTGACGGAGATCGATGCAATAAACTGACGACGAACAGTGCAAAACTAGTATCTAACTATCCTGAGCGCTTTCAACTCTTAGCGAGTCTTTTGGAAAGGCATATGCAAAACACAGATAAAACAAATAAAAGAGAAAACATTGTGTTTGTAAAACTCTACATGCCTAGTTCTACATGAATTAAACTTATAGATGGATTATGTCTCAACCAGCCTATATACACTTGTTTCGGATATTGAGATATATTTGCATTCAACTAGAAATCTATAAGCCATAGAGACATCTATTAATTGGTGTACTTTTATGCAACACAAATTATATCCCAGATTTTTAAATCTGTTCCGGATATTTTTTTCTTAAAGTAGTAATTAAAGAATACAAAGAAGATTTAGAATTTTTTTTTAAAAAAAATGTGTCGACTGCAAAGTATAATTCTACTATTGCATGGCTTTCTTTTTCTAGTCTTGTTGGTATAGACCGCTTGGTTTCAATGTTCTAAGGCGGCGTATTCAGTAAGATTCTTGCGTGTTTTCAGTTTGAAATAGCAGATTTATATATAACCTTCGGTAGAATACATTGCTCACAAGGTCACTATCAATGATTGTAAGATGGCAGGGTACAGTTTCGTAAATTGGCCCCTGGCAAATTTCTTAACTTAAGTCTATGGTGTGAATTTTTCAGCTATTAATGTTTACTAATTAAAGATATGGAATATATTTGTGAACTAGGTGTTTTGGGCTTGTGCTGTTCTTGAAATTGATGTAAGGCATATACATCTTTCATAGTTATTCTGCAGTATGTTGAAAGTGAAATACCAATAGTCGGCTAGGAAGAAGAGCTAGCCTTCCATAGTAGTAAACACGAGGGTTTGGGGAAAGTAGAATATCCCCAAAACGGCTTGGATGACAACTATTTTCAATTGCATCAGCCTGTTTAGTACACACTGTTTTGCAGAATTACTCTCTAGGAAAAGGGCTTGTGTTTACTATGTTTTAATATAGGTATCTGAACATATGGACATTGTTGACCTCACTTGTGTATTTGAATTTTTATGATTTATTTTTGGTAGTGTGTGACTGATTGTGGCATTAAATTTAACTGGTCCCTGCCCCCTTAAGCTGCGAGACAGACAAAAGGTGGTGCACGACTCTTTTGTCATGCTTAATCATTATATCCGTTGTGAATAAGCAGTTATAGATCCAGAGAGAGAGAGAGAGAGAGAGAGAGAGAGAGAGAGAGAGAGAGAGAGAGAGAGAGAGAGAGAGAGAGAGAGAGAGAGAGAGAGAGAGAGAGATCCAGATCCAGACAGAGATCCAGAACCTGAGAGAGATCCAGATCCAACAGATCATTCATGAATCTAAAGAACATGTTTCAGACGTCTGACTTGTAACTTTGTAATAAGTAGTTAAGACAGAGAAAGACTCTTAAAGTTGATTACTTACTTTGTATGCCTTCTAGCCTAGAACTGTAATAGGGCCGATGTTTAGCCACGTATTGGCCACTTAGTAGCACTGCAGTAGTGGAATTCCCTTTGAAAATGAAACCACAACGATTCATGTTCTAGTTAGTTTCTTGGTGATCATTATAACAGTATTTTGTTTAGGACAAATAACATTGTGCTTAAAGACTCATTAACACATATTTCAAAACCTGAATGCTTATCTCTAACTCTCGCTAACCCACATGGTACTAAACTCCATTAACAAACGTTAAAATACTTGAAGACATCTCTCTCTCTCTCTCTCTCTCTCTCTCACACACACACACACACACACACACACACACACACACAATCCAAAGGGACACTTGAGGCTTAAAAGCACGTCTTTCATCTTCACTAGCAAGCGAGTCAACATAATATTACTTTAGAGCAATCGAAAATAACTTTGTTTATATTACCATTTGTTTCTTTAAAATTACACTTGGCCTACTCCACACTATTTTCTACGTACTCGATGGGGTCGATTAATATAAACTGTCGAATTTTCACTATTCAGAACGTTGGTCACACAATGTTTTTTATGTCTTCATTTAATCAAAGTTTTGCATTTGAATCTCAAGCTTCTCTTTTTTTTCCTTTCATCAATATGAATGAAAATACAATCTCATGAACAGAAGCAAATTGAAACTCACATAATTTCTACGAAGTATCTATAATTTAGCAGTCAATGTATACATTATTTATTTAAAGCATATAAAGCGGAATCAAACACAATGTGAATTACAGGTGGCGCCATCTGAATACGACACTTTTGCAATGACTCTGTTGATAACTAGGCCAAACAGGTAACTCAAATATTACAAAACCTGAAAGCCAAGCCACATGGTACTTAACGACACCTTTTAACAAACGTTACTTTCTGCAAACTACAAACTAGCTTTCAGCATATCTCCTTCGCGTTCTCTAGGATCATATATCCCGTCCTATACGTATACTTTATTCTGTCCATTTTGTTATTTTTTTTTTTAAGATCTTCTCTTTATTTTTGATCAGAGCGAAATGGCTTCAAGATGAGCTCAACAACCATGTGCTCAGAGCCAGGGCGTGCCACATTATCTCAGTGGATTTCGGCTGTGGTCACCCAGAAAAAGAGGCAGACAGAAAGAGAGGTGGGAAGACAATATTAAGATGTGTATGTGCGTGTGTGTGTGTGTGTGTGTGTGTGTGTGTGTGTGTGTGTGTATGTGTGTGTGAATCCAAAGAGAATTAACTAACAGTGGTTACCAAGTTTGCTTTTTTGCACCTGTACGGAAGCAATGAAATTAGTAAATTTCATTTGCCCTCCGCAACGTCAAAGTAGAACTGCGATTAAAGTGCAGAGCAAACACTTTGTTTCTACAATGCAACTATAGCGCTAGATATACATAGCAGGCTGTATGATACACAGGACAATTACTTTATTTTAATTTTCTTCCGTGTTGAGGGGTTTCAATCCTTTTTGATTAGAAAGACAATACTTATGTATACTGTTTTTGTTCGAAGTCAACATTGAAGAGGCTTGTTCAAGAAAGACTATAGCGCTCATTCCGTATTTGACAAGTTATTTTATACAAACAGTCTAAATTAAAGTTTTATCCGACACCTGTTAAATTATGAACCAATGATTTTTATTTTCATTCCAGATACAGTGTATCATTGTTCTGTGATAGCAGTTATGATCACATCCTCCTTTCGAGTTTTTTTTTTTTAGTAAGGAAGAATAAGAAGGAATGAAAATATGACTTAAATGTGTTTGTACAATGTAAAATGATAACAAAAATGAAACACCACAGCAATACATTCACCGATTACGAAGTAGGTGTAGGGAGGGAAATAAAACATTAAAGCCTCCATAACTGATTTGGCGATAATTAACTAGGGATTGACATCCCACGGTGTTCCTGCCCAGTGTGGACGGATAGATTAAACGTTAATAGATAGCTGAGCAAAGGTATTAAAAGAAATAAACAAAGGCGAGCCTCCTTTACCAATAAATTTTTATTATAGCCCAATTTTACCTTCCAAACCAACACATTTACATTGATAGAATTTAGTAGCAGTTTACATGTTACAAGTGGTGAATTATTGAGTACAATCACGGTTAACAACATCACCAGATCTCTGTCAACTCTAGTCTTCTTTCCACGTCTAATGCGTGCAATTTGGCCCACTTTTGTCCCCTGATTATTCCTACCTCTCTTACATGCGGATTTCCCTCTGACTCGTCGCGTTGTTTTACTTCTCTTCTTTTCTTGGTAAAAAATATATAGCTATTTCCTTAAATATAGAGAATACATCAACCTAGACAAGTTTCATCACTTATCTGTATGTATGTATGTATATATATATATATATATATATATATATATATATATATATATATATATATATATATATATCTATATATATATATATATATATGTATATATATATATATGTATATATATATATATATATATATATATATATATATATATATATATATATATATATATATATATATATATATATATATATACACACACAAACACACACACACAGATAAGTGATGAAACTTGTCAAGGTTGAGGCATTTTCTGTATTTAATGAAACCGCTTTATATTGAAATAAAATTAAAGAGATGCGCATTTATTTTATACAATTTGTAGGTTTGTGTGATTACATGTTTAATTATTGGAATTCGGTACAATGGGAAATATTCCTTAGCACGAAATAATTAGTCCATTATTAGGAGCAAACTTCACGGAGAGAAAGTGTTTGTGAGTTTCTAAGATGCCATGGTCAATATGTAGTGAACACAGACCAAATCCGCATGACTGTCCCGGTGATAGCATTTTATAAAAACTAGTGTTGTACATCGGTGACTATTGTAAAAAACCGGTAAATTACACAATGGAATAAATGAGAAAGGACTCGGCGAATGCCGTTTTTGTTGCCATAGTGGCAAATGTGATGTAGGTTTACTGGTGTGATGTGCCTTGAAAACGTAGATCGACTGGCCTCAGGTGGGCAGTTAAAATAGTCCCCCGTGTAAGAGATAGTTGTAGAGTTTCTAAGGTGTGAAATACTGGCGGTACGGAAAGTTAATATAGAGAAACTATGCAGATGTGCGGTTGAGGGTAATTTGGCAAGTTATAAATAATGTGGTCTTACATTGATTAAAGTAAAATTTATGTATAGATCTGGCTTTCCAACTTACAACTGATGTTGTATAGAAGTCTTTGACAACATGGGGTAAAATTATGACTTCTAGCGGGATCCCAGCCAGGGTTTTGACATCGTTTGGTCAAGCAAAAGATCCCTGGTTTGTAGCAATATATATATATATATATATATATATATATATATATATATATATATATATATATATATATATATATATATATATATATATATATATATATATATCGTGACGTCACAGATAGTGCCTCTCTGCTCTCTATAATCATAATGAATACATTCACTGACATTCACTGAGTAACCGTTAATCTATCTGAATAGCTTTGTTTTCTGAGGACGCTTGCGTCGTCTTTATTAAATTTGGCTGACTGTTTTTGCTTTTACTTTTGTTTTGAAGTATAAGAAAAATTCCCTGTTGTTGTGTCTCTTTTAGCTTCGCACAAGACATGCTTTCTACGATAGTAGATAAAGTTGTAATCGGCATGTTCGAAAGAAAATAGAAAACTGGTGTCTAATAATATTGGACCGACTTTCCTAGTCTCATGAAAGAGACTTTTAGATGATAATAAGAGAATTGCGTACCTGGCATTTTCTATATAAAGAAGATAGTGTACAGTTCAAAAATATAATTATATCTCTAATCTCACTTCCCCTTTCCGAGTCCGTTACATAGACAGTTGGGCATGGGAAGTCCTGCAAATATGAGGTTTTCAAAATACTGCAATCTGATTAAAACCGGAACTCCATTGTCTTACGTGAAGATCGGACATCGATCATATTCTGGTGACCAGATTACCATAATTGCGAATTTGATCAGACAATCAGATGATGTCTTTCATTTTCGCGCTTGGAAGACGATGCAGTATGACCAAAGAGCATCTATGAGTGCCGAACGATTTGATTCACATTCAAATTTCCGAAAGCTTGATTTCCATTGGCTAATTCAAATATCAACAGAACATGTCCACTAAGTGCTCGCTGTAAGATCTTCACGTAGGATAGTGGAGATCTGACTTTAAACAGATTGAAAATATAAAGAATGATCATCAAGTTATGTGCTTCAAATAGGTTGACAGTCCTAAATCAAGCATATATTTTATGTCTCCATAATACATCGAACACGTTATAGAGAACTGGTGGGGTGGGCGCTGGACCCTCCCCCCACTTTAGTGAAGCTGAGTGGATTTTGAAAGTTGATCACTACAATATAACTGAGAGAATCTTGTCGCGGTTAGCATGACACGTACCTATCAACATCGACGAATAAATCGCTAGGTCGCGATGAGGGGAGGGATGCTCTTGCAAGGGGGCATGATTCATTTTTAATTAGAATCCGTTGGGATGGCGTCAAGACTGATAGATAGGCAAGATGATTGACGGGAGGGAATGGTTTTAAGTACCTGTGACACGACCACGTGGAGAAAATGCATAGACAAATAGTTTTAATAAAAGCGGAGGTAATTATTCTAACTTCAGTGAGCGTGTTAAATCTTTGGTGTTAAATAAAGTCAATCCTGATTGACTAAGCTAATTGACGTTGGGGATGGCGGTCCCAGACGAAAATCAATGTTTCAAGTAATTTCCCTCACGAAAATAGTCAGTCTAAATTTCTTTGTTGAAGACAATAATTGGACTTTGATGAATATGTAACTGAAAATTTGTTTTGAATAAACGAACTCAAAGGACATGCGCATCATAACGAGATCCTTCCAGTATCATGTGGGACAAATAAACATATGCTTTTTTATTCAGGGCAAAATGTAACATTGAAATATAATTTCATGGAACATGAAAGAAAGATTGAATTAAGGGCATATTGGAAACATGTTTGAGATCAAGGAAACAATTGCTATTATTTGTCTGGGAAAAAAAGAAACACGTTACAACGAACTGCCAGAACCGCAACCTCTTTTATCTGATGAGATGGGATTTGTTTTCCATAGTAATAGTTATCTATCACAATTGAAACGCAAACCGTCTATTGTTACATATGACAAAATCCATAAAAAGGGAATGAATGTTCTGCTTACATCCAAAACGAGAATGAAATTAGTCTTTATTGCTTTATTGCTAACTATTGAATAATCTGAAAGATAATAATTTTCTGTATTATGTCAATGATGGTAATGACCGTGTATATACTTTCCACGTCCAGTAGGCCTTCCTACAAATAGGCATATATGAATGCTCGGAGAAATTATTTTTATAATGCACTAGCTTATATTTTCAGAACAGAATTGTCAATTGCACTGAATGCACATGTTATAGGTAAGACAGTTGCAGTTCTGGCTTCATATTTTGTTAAGACTTAATCTTATTCAGCAATCTGGATGACGATCGTTCAATTATAATTATATCTGCTCAATCTTATCCCATCCCATTCCCACCAGTTTGTACTGGGCCTCTGAACTTGGTTGTGTGTTTGTTGACTTTGACAAGCAGGCCTTTATTTGTATGTGTGTTTGAAGACTTGAATGAGCAAGGATAGAAACCGGGACCACATTATGAAAGTAGCGTTATGAAATATGGTCTCATTATCACGATGTACGTTGTTGAATTTACGTTGCTTTTCTCTGATTTGTTGTTACATTTCCGTTATTTCGAGAAATTTATAGACAAGTTCGACTTGAGAAATATACATGAGATTAAAACGTAGGTTCCAGTATGATTTGTCAGTGATACGTATCGTCAAAGATAAATAGAATATATTACGATTTAGTATTTATAAAACTGAATACATCTTAAGTAGTAATCTACGGGCTGATAATATGATGTGCATTTTTATTCTT
This sequence comes from Potamilus streckersoni, assembly GCA_016746295.1. NCBI lineage: Eukaryota > Metazoa > Mollusca > Bivalvia > Unionida > Unionidae > Potamilus > Potamilus streckersoni. Next base: position 2,147,457 of record JAEAOA010000627.1, read on the forward strand.
CAGGAAAATTGGTAATGTGAATAGGCTTAACAGGATGGGTGTGGAATATTCAAATATAACATACCGTACGTAATAAGTCAAAATTAATAAATTGTTAATTTACAAAAAATTGTCACTTAAGTGTTCAGGCAAATCTCTTGCGGAAAAAAGTATTTATATTAACTAAAATCGGCAATTCGATTATTGCATTTGAAGCGGAACAGATCACGGTATTGAGATAGTACTGACTTATTGAAGTGTAATAACGCTTTACTTGAAGTCTAAGCACGTTGTAACGATCACTATATTTACGTAAACATCGGACCTGTGTTTACAATGCAAGTGGCAAACATCGTGAAGCCATATAATGGGGACTGCCGTATTGGTCTTATTCCTGTCAATCCAGTCCCATGACTGACAGTTATATTACACACATACATGTAACCGAAATCAAAGGTTTTCATATTGAAAGTCCAATTGTAGTTGGTAGCTAAGACAATTAAAAAACATTCATGAAATACTCATGAAAAATGACCTAATGACATTGCTACATTTTACTTCTTTTCCTCTCTTCCGTCACGGATTTATTTCTATAAATATTAACCAATCAAAGTTATATATTCGCGTAATATCAGCCCTTTGTTCTTATTACCACTTTAATGATAATGGATGGTATTTGACATAAGCTAATTATCAACTTATGCGTATGCTAAACTAGGATATAAATTGAATTTGCTCAGAAGTATGAGAACTACTACAGTTATCGTATCCGTTTCGACCAGTGTGAGAAGGTATTTCTCTCAACACAGATGTATCGTTCAAATGAAGAAAAAAAGCAGTTAATTACTTTATTATAATATACTTCATTCAATTCCTATCTATCTATCTATCTATCTATCTATCTATCTATCTATCTATCTATCTATCTATCTATCTATCTATCTATCTATCTATCTATCTATCTATCTATCTATCTATCTATCTGTCTGTCTGTCCGTGTGTCTGTCTCTTTCTGTCTGTCCATCCATCCATCCATCCATCCATCCATCCATCCATCCATCCATCCATCCATCCATCCATCCATCCATCCATCCATCCATCCATCCATCCGTCCATCTAATGATAGATAGATAGATAGATAGATAGATAGATAGATAGATAGATAGATAGGCAGGTAGGTAGGTAGGTAGGTAGGTAGGTAGGTGGGTGGGTGGGTGGGTGGGTGGGTGGGTGGATGGATGGATGGATGGATGGATGGATGGATGGATGGATGGATAGATAGATAGATAGATAGATAGATAGATAGATAGACAGACAGACAGACAGACAGACAGACAGACAGATAGATAGATAGATAGATAGATAGATAGATAGATAGATAGATAGATAGATATAGAACGTTCATTTCATGGATCATGTCTGGGACTAAACAATTTGTCATTATTACCAAAATACCCGTCGATTTGTGTTCTTGTCTTCGTCATAAAATGCTGCATATGGCCAGTAAAAGTCATCTTACATATTTCTACGATTTAATGTCAAAGTGGTTCAATTTTATTTGCAAACAGTAGGTGCAACAGAGAAATCCAGTTCATGTTCCATGTCTGGAATAAGACAAACTTCACCTCTCTTTGCCACTAAATGGACTACTCATAAGTGTCGGAATTATTTCATTTATCACTGCATGGAAACTATAATTCTCCACTGCATCAATGTCTGTGGACAAAAATGTAAGGAATTGCTTTTATCAGAAGTTGTTCTTCACGCAAGCACTTCTTAATGTTTCAGGATTTTTAACTGAAAGCAATGGGAGATCACTCTTACAATCTGTTATACCATTGAGTAAAGTACATATTAAAAGCGTGAAGTTATCCCTATATTTTCATAATAATGGTTATTATTGGTAAATTTTATATGACGTCACAACTGGTCCACAACGAGTCAAATATCGTTACATTTGGATAGGTAATTTACCTCGTTCTGATCACTGTAGGTCCTTGACCTGGCTAAAGAAAGAATCATTCTTGCCTGCACTTCTGATATTTTAAAGATACATATTCATTGCTTTGAAATGTTTTCCCAAGATTTTACAGATTAGAACAAATGCATGATAAGGTAATTTTAAAATGAAGAGTACAAATACGAAGAAATTTAATGTTTTGTCCTAACTAAGCATGCCTCTAGCTCAGAATAGCCCATATGCTAAAATCATGGATTAGTTTCTGCATGTACATTAGAAATTAATCATTTCCCTGAACATGTATATACAACTTTCCCTTTCATGATTATGTACGGATCTAATTATACAATATAGTTACATGTCCGGCTAGAATGCACAAACAATTGCGTATTCGGAAATAGTTCGCAACAACGATTTCTTTACAAGAAAATGCTTATAGAATTCCAGTTTTAAAACATTTTGGAGTAAAGATATATCAATCGCAGACAAAAATAATATAGAGAATCATTTTGAACACTGATGTGGCAAAATTCTAATTATATATGTATGTATGTATGTATGTATGTATGTATGTATGTATGTATGTATGTATGTATGTATGTATGTATGTATGTATGTATGTATGTATGTATGTAGGTAGGTAGGTAGGTAGGTAGGTAGGTAGGTAGGTAGGTAGGTAGGTAGGTAGGTAGGTATGTATGTATGTATGTATGTATGTATGTATGTATGTATGTATATGGACAGGGTTCTATTAGTGTATCATATTTTATTTTACTCGTAATTACATATTCGTTCATGTTATCTTTCAATTGAATGAAAGCAAAAGTGGTGAATGCTAGGACCAATTAGTTCGAATGAGATATCATATATTCAAGGGCAATTAATAAAAAATTAATATGTGTATACGAAGTATAAATGACCAAATTAAAATGTCAGCGAATGATTCAATTTATTGGAATTTTAATATACTGATATTAAAATATGACTTGTCTAATAAATTTGAATTTTGTGTGGATATTATCGCAGTGAATTATTTTATAGGTAATAAGTCAATGTCTTTCAATATTTAAAAATATCTCAATCGAATTTTACAAGTAATAAGTCAATGCATTTAAGTGTAAAAATATAGTGAAAATGACATAAAACATTGAAACATTTGATATATAATAAAGCAATTGTCTGTAAATTTGAGTAGAAATTTTTGCGCATAAAACCTGCCATGACAAGAAGAGAAAATGATGATGAATCATGTTCTGTGCTAGAATAAATGCAAGATATACGATTCAATGCAAAGGCCAATGAAGAGGTAGAGCAAATGAAAATGATGCAGATGCAAGTAGGTCACATGGCTGATGAAATATATAATAATATTGAACACAAGAAGTGTTAGTGCAAGCCACGGTTGTAATGCAAACCACAGAGAACATGGAAGTTTCATTGATTTGTCTGAGTATGTATAAAAAAGAAACCACGCTTCATTTTTAGAATAAATATGATAGCTGCATTTGATGCAATTAAAACTGTTTAGAACATAACAAGCCATCATGTAGATAGAATTCATCACCATATAGTATACAGTGTAATGACGTGTCATTAAACCTATGCATAGGTAGAACTATAGGTAAAAGCAATGTGGACAAGTGTAGTTGTTTGACTGATGATGGTGGTCTCAAACCACGAATCAGGAGAGATGGATCAACAAAAGAACACGTGAACATGCTAAGATTTAGCAAATGTAGAAGTATGAGGTAGTAATTGGCAATTAGCATGAGAATACTGCCTGTCTGCCTGCCTGCCTACATATCTACCTACACGAATGCACGCACATACATAAATACCTACCTACCTACCTACCTACCTACCTACCTACCTACCTACCTACCTACCTACCTGCATACATACATACATACATACATACATACATACATACATACATACATACATACATACATACATACATACATACATACATACATACATACATACATACATACATATATACATACATACATACATACATACATACATACATACATACAAGTCATCGTAGCGGGATGGGTTTCATCTATGTTGAAGAATCTGCAAATAGCCACTTACACTTTTTAATAAGCTGATAAAATATGCTAGGAGCGCAGCATTAAGAGGCTAGTGTTAAGAATAATCAGCCTGGTGTCATGATAATTTGAGTGACTGGGAATAAATGCAACATGACTGCGGCACGATGACCCAGTGCTAGACATCACTATAACCTGCCACAATGCATACATCGTAGCTATCTGACTGAAAAATTGCTAAAGGTAAGTGAAAAATCCAACACACACAGACACACACAGACAAACACACAAACACACACACACACATATAAATATTCAGGCATAAGTATGCCAAGTGAAATATTATACGATGGAGCGATGGGACTTAACAGGATTCCATTCATAAGTTCATATAAAAATAAATGTCTACTGAGTCCAAAAAGGCACCAATCGTACGTGGAGTACACTATCTCAGGAAAATTTTACTACCCTACCCATATTATATGGATTTATTTGTTTATATCGGTGCCGACGATGCGGACAAACATTTTCTAAATGATTCATTATTAGTGGACATGATTGATAAAAATTGTTCACAGCATATTTTGTCCAATATTGTTTTTCATGAAAATGAAAATGGTGTATGCTTTGTAATTTGTGAGCTTATGTTCTGAATGGTTCATATCGTACAATATATGTTTGTTTTAAGTATTAACACTTGTTTCAGTACCATAGCTAGACACCCCTACCCCACCTTTGGCCAAACGTAATTTTAAGGACCCTTCATAGTCAAATATTAAACGTTGTTTGATGGGATTTTGGTCCTAGACTGGATCTGCTCACCTCCACCCATCCACCCACCCACTCTCATCCCAGTTGTATGGAAGATCGCTACGCCACTGTCATGGTTCATTACATTAGGGATGCTCAATAATGTATCCTGGTCCAACCAATTTTAACCGTTCATAATAAAGGTATTTATTAAAATAATAATTTTAAAATGTATTACATGTGTTATATCAGATCAATTGATCCCAAAATTGTAAAATACAGAAATACAAAAAAAAATGAATCCAAAAAGATTTGATGCCAGGGTGATTTTAAAATATCTTTTAAATAATTTTAGATGGATGTTAATAATGAATAATATCATTCTGTTTTTAGAAAATATGTTCCTGATATTCAAGGTCTTGGGTAATGTAGCGACACATTATCAGTCTTTCTAAGTCTGAGGAAAATTGGCACAGGGAATACACGTTCAAATGCAAAGAATGTTTTATATGTATAAAATTTTTTGCACTGATTATTTTAAGAAATCTTTTACTTACATAGATATAGCTGAAGGGAATAGTTTGCTGTATTATATTATAAAAATACAATTTTCGCTTCGAAAAACTATAACTGATATTTTTTTGGGCAACCCTGACTTAACAAGTGCAAGACTTTTGTAAGTGGTAGCTGTAGTACATAGTTTCGTTAACAGTATGTAAATCTTTTATAATTTGTATATGTTACATTTGTTTTCTTTTAGCCAACAGAAGCTATCCAAATGTACATTTACTAATTATATTAGTTAAGTATTTGTTTTTATTGCTGTCATAATGTAAAAAAGTATTAGCTAATTGTGTCACTTTGGATAAAAATATTTGTATAGTATCTTGAGATGTGAACGACTGAAAAAGACCATAAGTGTCATCCAAATAATACATCATCGAATTACAGAACGGTGATGAAAAAAAACCTCTGCAAAGATTGAATTGATTCCTTTGCTCGTCTTTAATAGAATCGATGTTTTAGAATGTATACTGGGAGATTTTTTTATACATGGGTATATTGGTTGATTGGTTGGTTTAAATTAGGGCATAACTGAATTTTGATCCGGAAATCGGATTTCACCAGATAGTATGAACTTCCGATTTATCGGAGACGGACAAGACAGGAACGACCGATTCGGATAATAAAAATAATAAAGCTGAATTTCTATAGGGCATTTCACGGTTGCAACGGAGTTACTGATCGTAGCGCTAAAAATTACCTCCCTTAGTTCCAATGCGCATGCCCACAAAAAAATTCCAGTTACGGATAGATTAGAATCTTAGCTGTACTAAAGATCATTATGGTTAAACTAATGAATAAATGATGTTTGTCTAACATATTTTGTTTATACCAGGAGTTTAATTATAGTTTATAAAATTTCAGTGCATTTTACAAAAATAAAGAAATTTCTTGGATTCTTTGTGGCTTTGAACTTAGTAGCATTTTGCTATAGTACTGCCATACCCATCCCCTTGTGACGTCGTTGTGATGTGCAAAACGTGTGTACTACGGTTTAAAAAGTTAATTTGAAAAATCTTTTAATTTAGCATTTCCGATTAACTGAATCATATCTGGAATCGGAAAAATTTCATGCCCAAAATCCGGTTTCGGAAATCAGTAGAAAAATGCTAGTCTGATATGACCTAGCTTAAATGTCACCTTTGACACATTATTGGCTACATTATAATCAAAATATGGATGGTCAAGTGCTCTTCCCAAAGATACTGCGACGCATAGTATGGACGAGAACTGAACCCGCAATGCTGGGATAACAAGTACGACGCTCTACCTCCTGAACAACTGCGCTTTCCGTTGTAAGGTCATATAGCCTGCAGATTCCAGAATTTAGACTTAGCCGGATGCGCCATATTAATGGAAAAATGAACTGCTGTAGCGCTTCGTTACGGATGCCAAATTCGAGACCGAAAGTGTGTAAAATTTAAAAACTTACATGAAAATCAAAATGAGATTTTATTATAACATTCGTTTATTACACATGCTAATGAATTTATATACTGTATATTCTTTATAGTTGTCTGGATCACGGAGAGCATTTATGTAATTTTAAAGTTTAGAGAGTTGCATTTAAAACCGGAATTTTCATGTCCTAAATGAGTCATTCATCCCTATTCAAATGTTACAAAGAGGAATGACATCATTGCAGCGTCTATTCTGCTAGCAGACATATTGAGATTGTAAAAGACAAGTCTTAGATTTCATGGTTTCTTTTGATTAGTTCTTTCTTTAGCAGGAAGTAGCAATTACTATCATATTTATTGTAAAATTGTCTAGTACTTAAACAGATAATGCACTGGCACAATGACCCAGCTGTCCGTCGCTATACTTTGTCATAATTTACGATCTAGCTTTTAACTCGATAAAGAAAAACCATAACATTAAAAAGAATTATAAAAACACACATCAACACACACATACACACACACACACACGCGCGCATATAAATAAATGCAACGATGGAAAAACATGTAATTGTTAAAACTCAGCATGAAAGCAAACAAATTTAGTTAAGACGGAAATACATTTCATTAATTGGAAAAGAAGTATTCTTTAGCAAAGAAATATACTTTTTAAAAAGGAAAACAACTTGATTTTCTGTTTAATTTTTATTACAATTTATCTGCTTGTACAAGTTTAATTCACCAAAAAACCTAACATAGCCTAACAAGAAACCTGTCGCTGTCGTACCATAAACATCACCAAATAAGTAACTTCACTTTTCTTTCAAAAGATCTCCTTGAAATAAGTGCAGATACAAATAACATTAGATCGTTCTAAATAGTTGTGTTAGTATGGGCCTTACAAATTAAATACATTTAAACCAATGATTTATCGATAGGTGCAACACAAGTATGTTTTATTGTACTAGTGATAAACACGTGAGCATTTAAACATATGACCCAAGACACGCACAAGCAGTATTACATTTAAGGTGTTTGCATACCCTACTACCCTTCCCCCCACACTTACTTATTGTATAACGGTACCAGACGGGTGGAGAGTAAGGTGTAGGGAACATTGCATTTAGATTGGTGCATTTTGTAATAGATGTGCTTTCTGTTAAGCTTAAAAAGTTGAGCTTTTTGGCAGCATGCGAGATGTTAATTCCTATCAAGATCATATTTTGTATTTTTATGATTTTCTTTTGTTGAAAATGTAGTACACATGATTGAAAATGTTTGTTCTGACTAGATAATTCATAACCCTGTCTAGTTCCAGCAGAGTTAACTCTCTTAAATGCAAAAGTACCTGGTTCTGTCATTGTCAAATTGACAGTCTAACACCGTTCTTTTGAAAAGTGTGTGATGTGCATGCACAATTAGGATAGAAAATATAGTTATTCCCGCAAACATCAACATTGTTGTCTGTGGAAAAATAATTGGTACCGTGATACCTTATACAACTTGTCTATATGCCTAAGCTTGCCAGTAGTTTCATGTGAGTCGGCGGTTCTTCTGGGGGAGTTTCCCGGGTTCTTCCTCCACCAGATGGCCATAGTACACAATTAATTTTACTATATGTTCTCTACACTTGTTCCTCAGTACTGAACTTTCCACTGTGTGACAATCAATACAAATCATATGTTAATCTAAAATACCTTCAAAGATGACTTTACGGTTTAATTCTTGTCAAGGGTTGACCTGCATTTTTTTGAGAAGCTGAATTGTAAACAAAACACTAGGCAACGGAACACAGATTTCACTTCCGGATCATCAACATGACCTTATTACTCAATGTGCACTGTCGCCGAAATACACACAGACAACCACACCATAAGCTCACATTTTAAAGAATAATCAATTGCCTTTAAATCCTTACCAAGAATGCCAAAATCTAACTCTAGTATCACCACCAAATTTAGACCGGAAAAAGTGATCTAAAAATAGACTGTGACTACATTCGTGGATACTGAACCGGATTTTATTAATTGTGTACTGATTCCAGATATACTGTCCGCCATGTTTAGCCTATGATGTAATGCAAACTGCCGTTAACCCGACAAACAAAGCTCTGTTTCCTCAACAGATATGGTGCATGGAGAGATGACCCGACTGATAAAAAAGTTACTTGGTGAATTTCTAGAACTTTGCATATAAATGCCCTTAATAATAAGACATAGTATAGTTTTAGTAAATTAATATATATATATATATATATATATATATATATATGTATATATATATGTATATATATATATATATATATATAAATATATATATCTATATATATCTATATATATATATATATATATATATATATATATATCTATATATATATATATATATATATATATGTATATATATGTATATATATAATAAATATATGTATATATATATATATATATATATATATAAATATAAATATATATATTTATATATATAATTAATATATATATATATATGTATATGTATATATATATGTATATATATAATTAATATATATATATATATGTATATGTATATATATATATATATATGTCTATATATAATTAATATATATATATATATATATATATATATATATATATATATATATATATATATATTTAATTATATATATAAATAAATATATATATAAATATATATCTATATATATATATATATATATATATATATACATATATATATATATATATTTATATATTTATATATATATGTCTGTATGTATGTATGTATGTATGTATGTATGTATGTATGTATGTATGTATGTATGTATGTATGTATGTATGTATGTAGGTAGGTAGGTAGGTAGGTAGGTAGGTAGGTAGGTAGGTAGGTAGGTAGGTAGGTAGGTATGTATGTATGTATGTATGTATGTATGTATGTATGTATGTATGTATGTATGTATGTATGTATGTATGTATGTATGTATGTATGTATGTATGTATGTATGTATGTATGTATGTATGTATGTATGTATGTTGTATGTATGTATGTATGTCTTGACATTGTGATTTTACTGGTTAAGTTTTCATTTATAGACTCGTGAATCCTTCTTTTCTGATTATACATGTAAGATTGTTATGATAACGCATATTCTAACGACTCTATGTCATTGATATAACTGTTTATAGACGTTAGAACATATCGTTGGGGATTTTTGCCACATAATTGAATATATCCGGTGTTTACGAAAGCTTGTGTTTTTTTTTTCTACAAAACGTGCACCTGAACCGAGCTTAAGATATTGAACTCAAACTATTCAAGTCCTCCCACCCCACTCCCTCTTTGGTAAGTTGGTTGACCCCACATTCAGTCTTTTTCACTGGCTGATCATAAAATGGCAGCGATTAAAAAAACTGAAAATTGAATATGTCCCAATCTGTTGAAATAGATTACAACTTTATTTTTTATTTTATAAGGGCATGAAAACCAATCCACAGAAATTCCAAGCCACTATTATCCCAAAAATACCGAGATTTTGTTTAATTTCACTATCCAAGCCAATCTAAAAATTCACTGTAAATTATATGTGCGACTCGCTGGAATAGATATTGATACCCATCTAAGATTTTATAACCACATATCTAATAGCTTCCTGGACTCAGCAAGACAATTAATCATCTTGTATTGTCTCCGTTGTTGCATTAACTAATGGTAATTTAAACCGCTACAGGTACATTGTAAGATTACATTTCAACTACTAACTTTCTTAGCATTCAAAAGCACAATGTAGAAATCACAGTATCGTGGGTTAATTTTGTGTGTGTGTTGTTGAATTATTCATGTGAGTTTCTATTCAGATAATCAAATCTTCTTAAACGTTAAATATTTGTAGATTTAGATCCATGAAAACCGAAGTATGTAAGATACTGAACAAGGAAACACACAATTAATTTATTAATTTCATCACACTCAAAGGGTATATCTATAATTTCATACCCCAACATTTGTATACGGACAAGTAAAGGAAGCTCTAATATAAAGATATCGTGCGATTTTGGACTCCAATAAGATTCTTATGAAAATGATAAAAGAGGTAACTCGTTTTCTCTTTTTCTCTCACTTTCTCTCTATCTCACTCACCAATATGTTGAGAAGGAAATGGACGAGAGAGTGTGTGCGTGTGTGTGTGTGTGAGTGTGTGTGTGTGTGTGTTCGAGAGAGAGAGAGAGAGATCACTTCTTCATTAACCCCTCTTTGACAGCAATGTGAAATATGACTTGGGAAACTAATTATTAAGACCTTTGTCCATAAAGCTGACTGTTCGACCTGGTGGTATATTCCTGCAGAAAATTAATTCTCAATTTGATAAACAAATATTTTATTCCTGCATACATCGTGGAACGCTGAAGTCTCATTATTTGTTCTCTGATGGATAATGACAAGGATTGCCTGACGTTGTAATACTGGCGCCAGCACATAAAATGTCAGGTTAGCTCTCCCATGGTCTCTATTGATACGGTTATGCCAAAGTTAAGAAAAAAGCGAATGAAAATTATTATAAAATAGGTTATATCAGTAATTAAGACATGAAAACTGATGAAAATAACCATCAACAATAATTTACAATATAAATTTTAGCAAGTGTGTTGAAAGTACAGATGTTGTACCAATTTTATTTGTGCACGTCTTTACATCACCAGTGTTCGTAGCCAGGTCATATTTAACTACTTCATGCATCTTAGGTACATTCAACAGCATTATCAGTTCTGATGCTTTGTTGGAAAACATTTCAGTTGCGGGGATGCCACGCAGGAGAGAGCAACCAGTTATTGAGTTTTTTATGTACTACCTACTGAAGTTAAGCAGAATTTGCCCTTGGCTCCAGAATGTCAAAGACTGGTTGCGTGTCTGCTGCTGGAAGGAACACGAGAGACATTAAAGACCTTCTGTCCCGGTACTCCGCGCATGTCGTATACCGTTTTCAGGCCCAGCTCCTTGGTTGCTTATAATGGAATGTAAAGCCTTTGTGATTTAGATTTTTAGCGTAGCTTTAACAATTATTCAGTCATATCGTGACGATGTCTTCAGTGTGACAGTTAATAGTGATGAATAGCACTGGGGTATCATGCTGCAAACATGTGGCCTGATGTCACACCCAGTCACATTATCCTGACACCAAGCCGACTAGTCATAACACTAAGCTCTTAATGCTGAGCGCCAAGCCAAGCAGCTGTTAGTATCATTTTTTAAAGTCTTTGGTATGGCTTGTACGATCTAACAGATAGGCTACCTGAGCAGATGTATGTATGTATGTATGTATGTATGTATGTATGTATGTATGTATGTATGTATGTATGTATGTATGTATGTATGTATGTATGTATGTATGTATGTATGTATGTATGTATGTATGTATGTATGTATGTATGTATGTATTTATGTATGTATGCATTTATGTATATAGGTAGTTACGTAGGAATATATGTACGTATGTATGTATCTATGTACATATGCATTTGCTTGAATACCCCACAAGACTTTAAAATTCAATAATTTCTAGTAAACAATATACAAGACAACTGGTTGTAACATAATAAACACAACTCTTGGCGTACTCATTATTTATCCTAAGTATTCATCTTTCCTTTCGCATCAAGTACTTGGATAATTCAGGCCATTAGTACCTTATCATTTCCTTCCAGAAAACCCTGGACATCGTCCACTCTCTAAGAATATCCTGGACGCTATTATTACAGTGAACTTTATACATTGACACTGAACATTATTCTCTACTTTTTAACTTAAATTACATGTAAGGTTGTATAATATTTGTATTAGCGTTATCTGTAAAATTACATTCTATCGCTCGTTCTGGATATTATTTTGAATTTAGTTAAGCATATATTCTTCTAGCGTCAGCATTATTAAATATTGCGATATTTTCTTATTGGTTACCACGTTGTGTCTGCTGTTAAAATACAACAAATAATTGCATCGAAGTTGTTCGCTTGATGTTGTTGTAGCTTGCCATATGTAATCGGTAGCATTTGGAACTGCTGTTTGATCTATTTTACGTTGCTGGAAATAAATTTTGTTTGTATTTTAAGGAGTATGCAATTTATTTCTGACATTGTAGTGAAATATGTTTTTTTTTTCGTTGCATCCACAGCGCCTGTTTGCTTATGATAAACTGTACATCAGCTTTGCAGCAGGGAGGGTGAACCCTACAACTGTTTGCTCGAGTCCTTTACCTAAAAAAAGGATCTTACAACTGGCTGGAGAAAAAATAAGGTCAATAACGCTAAACCAAAGTCTCCAACTAATCTATTTCCATACGGTTAAGAACCGGTAATAAATCGTTTAAGTTAGCTCAGTTTTGTTACCATATCGTTGACATATTGTTTGCTCGCATATTGTTCGCATATTTTTATGCGATTTCGTTTACTTTCGAGCAGGCACTCAATTGTTGTCATTCACCATCTCTACTGCTATAAATTAAACATCTATTATAAATATTATCAATATAACACTTCACATTGGATCACCTCATTCAGCTAAATTAGCTCGAGAGCGATTAGAGGCAATTAACAAATATTTACCTGTTCGTGATTCTGTTCAACAACTACAATTACGTCATGAATCTAAAGTTTAATTTGAAGAGGATACACGCAATTATTTCCAATTATTTAAACCTATCACTGAGATCACTAAACATATTCTACCTGCGTCAGAGAAAAACGCTGAAGCAACTGGAAAAATGGCAGAAAGAACAAAACAGACAAAAGGATTTGCGTGGACTTCCAGCCGAAATAGCTGTTGCTCAACCAATACAAGAAATACTTGAATGTATTGACCAAGCTCGTACTGAAATAGGTGATATAAAAATAGTATACCGGAATCAGAAGCAAGAGCTATTGTTAATTTGTTTGATAAGTTTAATGAAGACGCTACATCTAGTGAAATTGGTGTGACATTATGCGCAATTCCCAAAACATTTTAAATAATTTTAGTAAATATATTTCCAATATTACACCAATAACTTCTTGAGTAATTTTTATTTGTTTCGTTATATCTGAGGTTGTATAAAAATCAATCCTGAAGTCGATTGCTCGCGTAAGTGCAAACAGCAAGTACAGATCTGATTATTCAAATCCAGCTGTCTTCCAGTTTGATCTGTCAATTGCATATTTATTGCTGTTATTTGATTTTCAACACTTAATGAATAATAAATAACTTGCCGTGGACTAATTTGCATGAGCGATCCTGGTAGTTGTTGTTGGTTGTTGGGCTTAACTCCATTTTTCAGCTCACGATAGGCTATTCATGGCGGCAAGTATTAATGGTGGAGGAAGAAACCGGGAAATCACCGGAAAGAACCACCGACCCACGAGAAGCTATTGGCAAGCTTTCTCACATATCCACATTCGCCGAATTCTAGACTCGAACTCCAGGTAGTACATCTGGTAAAACTATATACATCGTTTCTCCTTGATTACCATAGATTGAGTAAGATCCAGCTGCAATGAAGAAATGTATTAATATTATGTTTGCGTCAGTTATATTGTATAGTTTGTTCTGTGGTTGATCATATTTCTTGTGAGCATATCTAACTGATGACGCTATACTTGCTGCTGGCGATAAATCAATCTTTTTATAATTATTTTTAATGCTTTTCTGGCTTCTTAAAGAATTATGATTTGTTGTTAGTTCCAAATTGTCAGCGACTACTACAGATTGTATTATTTCGGGTATTGTTTAATTTAAATCAATTACTTTGTAGGTTTCTTGTGGATCTTTAGCCAGAAAGAAACCAGCGAGAGTATAAAAGGTAAAATTATCGTATATTCCAGCTTTTACGTTAGCTTTAGAATGACATGCTATACATGAAATAAATCCAATCTCATACTGTTTTGCAACATCAAGATGTATCGGCGGAATATAATTTGCTTAAAAATTGCGCTATCTTTAGCGTTAGCTATTGTGGCCGTGCGAGCATCTAGTAATAATGTTGTTAAAAATTTCATATAAAATTGTTATATTAAATATTTTCTGATTATATTAAATCATTGTGAATAACAAAACATTTACAAAATTTATGTCCTTACAATTTATATTAAATTGCTATGTAAAGTTTCGCATTCGTCAGATGTTAAAAAATTTTCCGATCATAAAGATCAAGTATGTCAATAATTGCGCTGTCAATTTCAACGGCAACATTCCCATCTTCCTTTGACGATATCAGACTCATTAATCTACCAATCATTCCAGCAGTTGAATCAAGTATTTTTTCTCAAACGTTCCAGTTACCACCGGGGTTTTCAGGTTCAATTACACTTTTTGGAATGGCAAACTTTCAGCTTTTTCAAGTGATCTTTCTGCAGCTGCGACTTCTGTTATTTTCGTAACTCCAGCTAACACATCTTTACGATAATCTAGTCTTTTCTCATCATAAAAGTTTGCTTCAGTATCTATACTACTAAGGTGAGTATCCATTTTATATTTTGTAAATATTGCTATTTTCGTAATAACTTTCCTGGAAAGGTCAGCAATACTTGCTCATCGACGTAATTTAATTTTATGCTTGTAGTTTTCATTATTGGCTGTCATATTTCTGATACTTTCTTTTCCTTCACCCTTATTTATTACTTCTCTTAGTTTTTTTCTAATTTGTCTTCTGCGATAAAATTATCTTTTGAAATGTGATGTAATCTAACTTTTTGTATCCATGCTCTTGATTAAAATCATCATATTCATGTTTGTTTTATTTCATTAAACATATTTCTTCTATCAAGTTAATAGTTTTCTTCCCTTTTTTCTTAAAGCTTCTTTTACAACTTTTATCTGTATCCTCTAACTTTCTTCGAATTGTCCCAGTTGCTACATTTGCTAATATTCTTTCGAGTTCAAGTGTATTATTAATCAGTTGATATATATCAGCTTGTATAGCAAACGAATAAAGATGAGCTGAAAATGATTCGGGTAATTTTGTTTACTTTGTCAGATCTGGCATTATTTTTTGCAGCCGTTTCTTCTTGTTGTTATTTAACTAATATGATTAGACGTTTTTCCTGTAATCGCTTATGTTTTTTTTCTGCTGACAGCGGTTTAGTTTCATATTGTTTTTTAAGTAGTGTCTTGGTAACTGGTTTGAGAATCGTACCTGCTGCTTCTGCAGTAGTTATTTGTCAACGTCATGCTTGTTATATTCTCTGCTTAAATGCTGCTTAATATTGAGCAAGTTGTTTTTAGATCTTCTGTCTTTTTTGTATCTTGATCGTTTGTCTATAATTATTATATAAACTTACTGCTGATAATTTTCAATACAACATCGAAACACTTTAGCTGGGTGATGTGAAATTGTATCAAATAAGGTAATGATAGATTTATCCTCCGTTGATTAATGATAAAGTTCTATAAATTTATCTTTTGTTACATTACCAAATTGCTCTTTTTTAATATTTCTAACGTCAACATTGTCCAGTCTAGGTAAAATATATAACAGCCAGTATTTCGCCGAATAAATGTGTCAACATTGTAAAATCATTCGACTAAATTAACATAATTACACTTCTTATTACGTGACAGTGAAAATATTCAGCGGAATTTCGTCAGAAACAATTATTTTATGCTCGAAGAATTAAGTTAATTAACTGGATCAAGATTTTCTGGTTATCTGATACTATAAAAATCTTCATCAGCCTCAAACTCATCACGAAGTTTGTCGCTATAGTAGTGAAGTAGCTGGTTTTATCCTGTTGTGGATTAAGTTTATAAATGTAAACTATATTGTAATTAAAATTATTGTCTAGTAGTAAATTCAGGAGCAAATTTGTTTTTCCCGACCCAGTTCGTCCAACAACAAGATTAAGACAATCTGGAAGTTCATTGTTATGTTTATGTTTTACCAACCTCTCTATCAAAATTTAATGTCGGTGATTTTGCCATTGTTGTTATACTTTTATGTTATATTAACTTGACTGATGTTAACAATTGTATATTATATTCAATAAATAATGAGCTATTATACACAATTTGGAGCATCATTAGGAGATTTATAGATATCAATAACAAACGGCAATATTGATTTATCGGTTTACCTGAAAAAATCTGTCAACACAATGACAGGAAACCTGTTTATGTCATATCAAAGAGTAATAGGTATAGAAGCAGATTTTCCTCTAGGAAATGTTGCTGTTACACATGTTGTTATCAAAAAGCAACTAAAATCCGTCGAAGGTAAGAAACTAGGTAAATATAACAACTTAGATATGTCATGGAAAAATTATAAATTTAGAGACTGGATATCCATGAGCAGACATAAATCAAACTCAAGCTGTGTGTGTGTGTCACGCAACTAAAATCCGTCGACGATAATAAGTTGTCACTGACTGGCGGAACATTAAGCGGTAACTTAAATATTTCAGGAAAATATTTATAAATTTGGAGAATGGATATCCTCTATCAAACTTATATCAAACTCAAATAGCAAGTTATTTATAGTTGAAATACGTGGATCATAACGAACTTGATAAAACCGGTGGAGCGGTTACAGGTGGTATTACCATGAAAGATAAAAAAATTGGATTAGAAAATATTGGTGAAAAACAAACTCTTAAGCTATGCACAACTAAAATATGTTGACAATAATACACTTAAAAAACAGTGACACAATAACAAGTAACTTAAATATCAGAAAAGCAAAAACCTGGACTATCAAAAACCTCGCCACCAGCTAATGGTACTAAAGCTATTAATTATACTCAATAAAACAAACTTGCCTTATATTTTGAGACATCTGGTGGACCAGTGACAGGCAATATAAACATGAGAGATTAAAATTACTACGACATATATTCAGTTAACCTATATGATCTGACACTACAACATATATTCAGTTAACCTTTATGATCTGACAAATAAAATGTGGTGGTATAAAACGAACTAAAATCAATGTTAGGTATACATGTAATTCAAAACTTTACAGGAAAAGTGATAACCGAGTTGGATTTGAGGTAAACGCATCACCATATTCTCCTGAAAATTATCCTAATTACGCTTTCTCTGACAGACACGAATGGAAGACCAATGGCGAAGTTGAAAACTTTTGGATTAAAATTAAATGTCCCACTGAAGATGCTATTTGGCAATTTCATTTGCGAGGTCGATTAAACTCTAGTGTTGGTCGAATATATAATTGGCAATTAGAAGGATACAAAAATTATATCCAAAGGATAAAATTATATATTATTAAAGCAGCACAATATTTTATAATTCAAACTGCGAATATTGTTATCAAGAACCTATATTTCGGGATAATGTTTTTTTTTTCTGCTGAACATCAATGACTAACATCATTTCAAATATATACATTCGATGAACAGATCTTATCAATTTGATCAAATTTAATCTAATGCTGTATCTTAATGTCAGAACTACAATTTATAACTATTGCGAGTGAATTTTGTGATTATATTTTTGACCCCGCAAAACGGTTATAGATGATTCACTGGTGGTACGTATAATAAATACTATGAAACAATTTGCAGATCCAATGATATACTCGCGACTGTCAGAGGAAGAAAAAACTGTTCGTATTATGTATATCTCCCCAGCTAATAGAAGCAATAGAACAATTTGCTATTATAAGTAGATACTGTCATCCTGATGATTATCTGAGAAAAAATAACAATTTGAAATCCTATTTTTTTCAAAAAAATATCGATCGAGCTTGATTTTAGAAATTTGGATTTGATAACAAAATCGGGCATAATAAAAGAACTAAATTACGATGAAAACGTAAAGCTAATATAATCTGTAGAAGATAGTTATGATGGTTCTTACATAATTATGAAATTTAAAGTGATAAGAATTAAGGAAAAAAGTTATACAATCGTTTTTCAAAACGAGAAACGTTTAAGTATATATATATATATATATGTATGTTCTACCACGAAAACGAAACCCTAATTAAAATTGTTAATATGACACAAGACATGGTGTTACCTATTAAAGCGTACGCAAACACAATTATACCAATGATGCAGAAGACCCCTAATTTGCTCCGATTATTGTTGAAAAGTTTTTAAAGATAATCAAACATTTTGACGATGAAATTAGTGATCATAGTGAGGATGAGCAAAACAGGATTTTTGAACAAGTCACACAAAGTTGGAAAGAAAATTGATTCTTATTTCGATATAAGTGAGGTAGTTAACATTCCATTTCCGTCGATCCTGCCATCTAGACAATTTTCATTACGAAATTATAACAATGAAGTTGAAAAAGGTTTCACGAAACAATATAAAAAAAATATTTTATAAAATGGTTTTAGGTGCTGGTCTGTGAATAATAGAACCAAACTCACTCAACAAAATTGCTGATAACAAATTTCGTAGTCGCATATGTAATTATAAGATATCCTCTTCTAAAAAATTTCAGGCTCAATCAAATAAGCTTGATATTACCGTATATTGATAAAACCGAAAGTGATTACAGTAATTTAGTGAATGAAACAGATTTGTATGAACCAGAAGTAGCCAATACTTTTAACTCATACAATTGGTTTAGAAAATGAGGTACTAGCGGATGATCGATAGGAGGATACTTTATCAAATGTTATAAACAGGTGTTTATATATAAATCTAGAGGTCTCCGATTTTTGGTAGGAGTGTCGGGGGTGGGGTCTCTGGTTTCGAATCCAATTTTGATTCAGGGTCAAAAGTAAATTATGTGACATATTAAGTAGATATTTTTAGTTTTATTTTCAGCTGAAAATGACTCCTTAAAAAGATTATAAAATATAAAGTTTAGAATATGTCTATTCAACTACTACTTTACCGACTTTTCTTGTTTTAGTCAATTTTTAAATTACGTTTTGCATGTTTGTGCAGAGAATATACACTCTTTTTGTTTTGTTTCCTTTCTATTAATTTTACTGTTGAATAATCCTTTTACTTTCTATTTCTCTTTTTTGGTTTCCAGTTAGATTTACAATCAACACCTCATCAGAATCATCGTCGTCATCGTGTGTGCGCGCGTGTGTATTTGGTTTCAGATATATAATCAATATCTTTTCCGGCGGCGGGTACTTTCTTTAGGTAGCCCTTTCTAATGATCAAGTTATGGTACAGAATGAATCCTTCTAATAATAAAGCCAAACTCGAAAATCATACCAAAAATGTAGTCGGAAGGAGAAAGACTGTCGAACATTTCTATCCAAGACGATGTCTCCATCGTAAAGATCATGCGCGACAACATTGTGTAGAAAGGGGTCAGTTAAATGGCCTTACATGCCATAAAAGTATGGGAATGGAAAATGAATTTCTGTGATGAAATCACGGTGATAAAATTACAACGAACCGTGTGTTAGCAGCATTTTCAAATTTTACATAATCTATGTATGTGATATATCATTACAGATTTTTTTCTTTAGATTGTAGTACGCGGAAAGAATTTGAATATACAGATTCATGCATCGGTGCTAGGTAGTTTTGTCAGCTTGAGAATACGGTGTTTTATGAATTTTATCCTTGTGTAAAATGCGGATTTTCGCGATTTATTTTATTTTTTATTCAGAAATGTGGCAGTATATAATAATTGTTTACAAGAATTTCCCGGCCTTGACATTGTCTGGGTTACAAAATTAAATTCACGTGTGCGACAGTACAAACAGATATATACTTAAATTTAACTGAATATTTGGAAGTGCTCTGATAGCCATATAATTAAGACTTTTGCGTTTGGATCCACTGTGTAAATTCTCTGTTCGAGTCTCCAAAAATGCTTAATATATATTATCTTGTATTCGGTGTCATATGCTATTATTATTGCGGGTGTCAGCAGCCCTAACAGATTTCGTGTACCCCTCACCATGTCGAACAACGTGGTGAGTGCAGTTTTGCACGTACCACGGAGTTTGATTTGGGGGAGGGTTACTTCAAATCGATATGCTTAGACAGCCTATGAAACTAATACAGTAGTTCGTTTCGCACATGAGGAATTCGTTGGGAGGTTCCTATGTGCTTGTGGCAATAAAATAAATAACAGGATGATGTGAACTCTTGACCGTGTGACCTTACTGAAGGGTACCTATACAAGGACATTCATAAAGAATGTTTGCCGAAAGAACAATTCTCATAAACTGCCTGTGTGTCATAAGGAAGACCTTAACAATGAAAAGTCCCACAACAATATCATCAATAAAAGGACTCTAAGGACTTTATGAATAGGTACCCCGTGGATTAGTACACCGATCACTGTTGTTTATTTTTGTATCTGATATTTATAATTCATAGATATATATTTTTATTAATTTAAACATATATCAAAAATATATTTATTCAGAAATATATATTTTGGTAATATTTATATTTATATTATATATATATATATATATATATATATATATATATATATATATATATATATATATATATATATATATATATATATATATATATATTAAGATTTTTTATATTTATAAATATTTATTCAGAAATACAATAATTCCGAAATATAATAATTAAGAAATATATTTCTATATTTATAAATATTTATTCAGAAATATATTAATTCAGAAACAAATATTTATATTAATTTAGAAATATATCAGAAATATTTATTTATATTTATTCAGAAATATGTAAACGACATCACCCTAAGATACGCACGTGCAACGCTATTTCGTTCAAAACTTAACAAACTGTCCTCTGATAGTTTTGGATGTTCATTTATTCTCAATGAATCCTCAGAAACACCTGGTTTGTCAAATATCATTACACTTCGAATTTGTGTTTACTCGCGCAACTTATTGAAAAGCAAATAAATATATGTTGCAGTGCAGAGACACCTTCTGTGATGCTATACACCGTGTAAATAAACCGTTAATATTACTCTGAATAATATTTGTGGTCATAGTCAACCATGATAGCGTAGACTTATCACCTTGATCCATAAAATAAAGCATGCGTTGTTCTTCGGCTAACGATGGTGTCATTATTGATATCCACAAAGAAAGTTGATGGTATTACTTTTGCATGAAGTGCAGTAGTTGCACTTGCGTTAGCTCTTTGAGTGTGCCATATTGCATCATCATTGGTATTTTTTCGTACAAGTACCATTGTGTGTTTGGTTACAAAAGTAACCTTTCTAACATTTCTACAGAATCCAAAGATTTGTGACAGTGGAATCGCACATGAAAATCTTTCATGGTCACCTAGCATTTCAGGGCGAAAAGCAAATCCCAAGTTGAAATTTTCATTCATTTAGTGTTAATTTTCTGTTTTGTGGATGATCAGGTGTGTCTATGGACCAGATGATCATAAATAATCATCACTGTAAGACCAAGTATTGTTATCGCAACATCAATGTCGTTATGACAAATCTCAATTTCTCATCCATAAATCATATATGCGGCACTATTGAATTACGCAATAATAACATTATTGATAAAACCAACTCGGTCGCCCATTCCGTAATCTGTATTATCTAATTTTAATCATTTCTTATTTTTCCATGAATTCCTCAGAGGTAAGAGATATCTGCTTGTTTCCTGAACTTGTAGTTCAATTCTTCCAGATATACGTGCGACATAAAAATAATTCTGATTATCACGTAACGATTCATCTGTTAGACCATGTCAATTGCGGTATCAAATATGCGTTTGAACATCTTTATAATTGCTATCATCTAACACGAAGACCACTTCCTGCTATCAGACTAGCAGTTATATTATTTTCAACAAATAATTCCGCTAATTTTTTTTATTCCCATATTGATTTATTATTTTACTAACATTTTCAGGCATCACTTCAGTGCTGGGTAATTTTATAGGCTGAGGTTTTCGTTGTATTAATCGTGCTAGTCTATCCTTTATTCCTAAAAATGCTTTACTGTCAACATCACCAACAACACCAACACCTTTTTCACGAACAACATCAATAGCTTTTATTTCCAGTTGGTTTGCAATCAGTAGAGCATTTTGGGTTTTGCTTCTGAATAAACCCTGAACAACATCGCTCTATAGTTTGGTAATCTCGAATTTATCACCCTGACCATTACAAATCCACGCTAAGAATTAGTTATGATCATCGTATTATAGTAATTATATGTAACTGCTTAATCAATGATTAATCACTATACTAATCATTACTGATTGGAGCGTTGAGAGATCGATAAACATTAATATATATGATACCTCCTCTAAACAATCTATGACAAATATCAGCTGCTTAATTAATGATTTCTGGTGAATAATTACCGGCTCATTTTCCTCCAATCGGAATTTCTAGTCGCTCAACATCGGCAAGGACGTTATTGGCGCAAGTAATAAAACCACTTCTTCGAGTAATAACACCACATCTAGTTGCGCCTTGTGGATTTTGATATTCTTTCTCACCTGTTGTTCTGACTAGTTGTCGTGGTGACTGCAATACTTTCATTGGTTTCGTTGGTGTTCTCGTTGTTGTAGCTCTTATTGGAGTCATAATTGTTGTGGTAATGGAGATAATTGTTGTGGTAGTGGTGGTAATAGTGGTGGTGATCGTTGGCATGGTGGTGATATATGTTGTTTCCTTAATTGTTTAGCTTTTTCAACTTGCTGTTTAATTACTTTTCTCCTTGCCTTCTTCATTGTTTTTCTGGTTTGATATGCTCATCAACTGCCTGGCTACATATTTTAAACTGATTAATATATTAATATGTTCCAAAGATCTGATTTGCGGAGTATTAATAGCGATGCTAAAAATATCTCTGATCTAATCAGCATCTTTTATAGAATTAATATATTCGGGTTTTACGTATTATTTCATAATATCCAAAAGCGAAAATATCAAGCAAATGGTTTCGGTCTTTGATTTCGGCAATAACTTTCAGAGTAAATTTATCTATTGTGCTAGTTCTGATTCTTGGAAGACGTTGTGGGTTTTCTTCAGGTGGTGGTTAAGCTGCTTGAATACGGCAATCGATATCAACAGGTACAATTGCAAGAGCTTTTTGTGCCGCCTCAGTTGCTTTAACAATTTTATTTGTTGGTTCAACAATTGGTTTAAATAATTGTTCTGCACCTTCTGCACATTCCACCTGAGATTCCTGACGCTCTTGTAATTGATGCTTAACAGAATCAACGACGGGGAGATATTTCTTAATTGCCTCTATTAGCGCTTGAACTAATGTATCTGTATGAAATTCCATTATTGATATAATAATGATTAAATTACAGCAGCAGGATGGGTGGACGACTAAGAGTGGGTGAGCAGCACGAAAACAGACACGCATAAAAAATGAAATACAAACATCATCGATATATAACAGAATGAGCTATACCAATATGCCTGCCTGACAAAGTCTGCGTAATAGGTTTTGGTTTAGCTTTATTGATTTTGTGATTTCATCTTCGAAGAAAGCTTCAATTTTCGTTAAATGTCATACCACAACTAAAACACTACTATATCTCCTTCTCCCAGGTAGACAAATTCGATTCGGGCTAATGATTTGGGAGTAGGTCCTTGAAGATAGTTATGCCATTTCAGTTTGAACATCTAGAATCGACTTTTAAAATCTCAATAAACTGCCAATCAAAGCCACAGGAAAAGTGTTTTTTTTATTGCCTGGTATATATATATATATATATATATATATATATATATATATATATATATATATATATATATATATATATGTATGTATATATATATATATATGTATGTATATATATATATATATATATATATATATATATATATATATATATATATATATATATATATATATATATATATGTATGTATATATATATATATATATATATATATATATATATATATATATATATATGTATATATATATATATATATATATATATATATATATATATATATATATATATATATATATGTATATATATGGTAGCGGTGGAATCTAGAGTGGCATGCATGATACGATGCATAAGTAGTTACACGCACGTCATGACTCATACCAGTGTCAGGAAAATATCAATTATTTTATTCACTACATGTACATGGGTTTCGTTTCTTGTGTACAACAATACCCGAGGGTTATTGGTGTATATTTTATATTATTTCGAAACAATGAGTTTTGTTAACTCTATGCCGCATGCGCGAAATCCTCTCGATGGGAAAATCCGAATAAATAAATTGCACAGACGATGTAAAGCTAAATTGTCTGTGTAGAAATGCCTCACAGTAAAATCAAATCGACACATTATAGAACGTTTCGTCAGTCGGTGGTTTACATAGAGACCTGCATATCTAAAGCTTTAGAGGTATGTAAGTTATTTATTTATTTCTTATATATGTATTGTAAGTTATAGCTATTGTACTACCACTTTTATCTTCGTATTTTTGTAGATTCTACTTGCATAGGATAGTGCTAAAAAATTTTATTCGTGTTTATGACTTAGCAAGAACTTTACAAAGTTGCATTTATTTAAGAAACTTTTAGTGCTATATGGATCGTATGATTCACTTAATCAATCCTGAGCCTGTTTATTGTTTTGCAATGCAGGACTGATAACGTATTGTTTTATAGCGTACCGTATATAAGGTCATTACGTGTTACCGTATATACCCGTGTCATGCATTGTACACGGTATTTGATGTATTTTCAGCCGATGATGATGGGAGATGATCCATGGTAATCATAACTGACCGTGGTGATTAGAACTGATTGTGGAAGCTGCGGAATTGATCCATGGGTACCAGAGCTGACGTTAGTTGTGGAGCTGACTATGTTGGTTAGTCTTGACAAGGTACTTGCTAAAGAGCTGACCATGGATGCTTACCATGACGGCTGTGGTGCTGGTCGTAGCGACTGTGAAGATGCTGCTGCAGCTGGAAATGGAGCTCTTTGGACTGCGGCCGTGCAACCTCGCACAGGTCAAGTAGCAGATAATTGGGCGCAACCATTGTGGTGGGCTCTAATTAATTGTCTGACCTAGGAATCAATGGTGGTCGGTAACTACGTACAACCTTTGCTTGATTGTCCAGTGTGACTGGTAGCAAAGCCTGATGTTGAGAGAGTGTTTGTGTCTAATTTCGGGGTTTTGTTATAACCAGGATTTAGGAAGTAAATGGAAATCTTGTGATATTTGCCTTATTATTATTTTATTATTTGAGTAAAGTATCAATTCACTTTTCCGAGTGAATACCTCATTTGCTTTACTATTTGAGCAAAGTATCAGTTCACTATTAAGAGCGAATACTTCATTTGTTTTGCTATTGAGTAAAACTCATTATTTTCATTTTGTGATATACCATGAATCGTTCTTTCTGTTTTTGTCCTTGTACCATATAAGATCATATATTTGTATTTGTTATATGAATATGTTAGTGGGAAATTATGTTTTTCGTCCCATATTTGGACCCATACAAGCACTTATCAGTCACATTTTTTTTTATTTAAATCGTACATCATTAAATATTGTATTTGTATTGTCATCAACAGTGTTTTGTTGTTGATCTGAAATACCAACTCGGTTATCTTTCTACAACCCGTTTTTTGTTCCAAAGGGCGACCGATGATTCGGTGGGTATGTAAACGTACAATTTTGTGTAGATCCCATGCTTTCACTCAAGAGTTTTAATTTTTTTCCTGACTGTGGAGCTTCTTTCGAGACATCAAAGTTCACCAGTTGACTTGATCGATAGTTAAATGTCAGTCCTTAGACATTGTCTTGTAGTCCGAAATTTTCTGATACAGTTGGTATGCAAGATCTAAAGCTCAAAACAGTTCGACCCTCGCCCACTTTCCTATCAAAGGGCGTTCATCATCCTTGTTGCAACAATGATGGTCATGATTACATTTTGCAACACACGTACCACAAAAGGAAACACCAGTTTTTGTTAGCAATGATATAAGACAGGATGGTAAATGTGGATTGGAGGAAATATTCTACATTTTGATCACTCTTTAGTACTGACGAAAGTGTTCTGGTCGACGTGCTTAGTCAATATTTCAATGTACCTTGTAGGAATTCAAGCATACTTGCACACCCAAAGATGCAGTGAACAAACACTGATGTATTTTGATTTGTCCTCATTGAAATTCGTTTACGTCTTAAATCAAGCGTCTTGCATTGATTCGTCCTACAAACAAACTGTGGCGTAGATTTAAATGTTCGTTGTCTATAACGTCGTAACTTTCAATAATACGTCCATATTCTGGATCGGTTTTGAAACTCGTTCAAACACATTTCATCCACTTAGTTTCTTTTGTCTTCTAACCTCATTCGTCGCTCGTATGTTTCATTGTACAAAGTAAACTCTGAGAAAAGATTTTGCATGTTTCCTTGAGGGAAACATGTGGGGCATCCGTGTAAAAAAACATACCTAGAATCTGTAGATGATATTATGTGGGTCGTCAAAATCCAAATCAAAAATTCAAAGACTCCCAATTTAATTTTTTTTCTCCATCGTTTCTAGCATTTTGTATACATGTTTCTTCACTTTCACACAAGTAATGTTGCTAGCGGAAAGCTTTGTCGGAGAATCGACGGCTGATTTAGTGGTAATATTGAGGAGGCAAAATGGCTAATTTATTCTCAAGCATGAACTTATTTCGATAATCTAATTCGCAAGCTTTATAAATAGTAAACCATTCTTTCAATGGGTCGATATCAGAGCAATGATGTTTGAACGGATTGGCAATATTTCAACATTTCATCTTGAAAGTCAAATGGATTTGAAGACTCGGCTTTCTAAAAAGTGTAGAACACTTCTCGTTCTTCTGTGTGCATATGGATTTGGTCGCAATAGGTAATGTTAGAAAGAACCTTTTATTATCATTAGTACTAAAAAGTTTGGAAAATAACATTTGGCCATTGTTTTCATTACGAACGTTATAAACATTCTACTCAAAGGCTTGGCTAACTATTTCATAGGATCTTTACGCAGCTGCCTTCCCACTTTCATGCAGATTAATTTGGATGCATTCATGTTGATAGTGGAAACAGTCGGTAACATTTCTATGAAGAATATTTTAAAATATTTCGTCCTTTGTTTCCCAAGAACTTACGAACCATAACTCTAGTATATCCTTGACAGTCCCCCCATGGAAGAAAGTCATCATCGCTCCAAGTGTCGTTGCAAGGCTCTGAAATTCGGTCGACAAATTCCGTAATAGTACGGGAGCCCGAAAGATATTTTCTCGTCCTCCTTGAACCTTACTACAGCTGAGACAATGAAACATATAGGTCCTCGTATGTACTTCCCACTAGCACGATGAGTTAGGGAGAAATTAAGGACGTCACTGCCAATCTCTTGCATACATTCAAAGTTTAATAATATAACATTTGCTTGTTTCCTTTTCTTCATTAAATGTTAGTCCACTTTATTCATGTAATTTTGGATCTGGCATTAATGTTCAAAGTCCAAACTTTTCTCACAAAATGGCATATTTTATTTCATGGACAAACGTTGGCTTTCAATTATTTGTTCGAATATGATGCCTACAAGTGGAGCACGATCTTAGTAAATCGCAAGCACTTTTTGCTGTCGAACTAGTTGCATATAATGTTGCACGTTACAAGTTGAACAGACAAACGTTCTTTACATTAGCAATGAATTCGTTTTTATTTTCTTTCAACAATGCATGTATTTGAGTCTCTACAGCTCCAACACCTCTCTTCCCATTGAACGTGTTGGTCCAGACTGCATAACCTTGGTCATAGTTCTCGTATTAATTATTGTATCTAAGAAATCATGTGATGGTAATAATGACATTGAAATGATTTTGATGCTGATACACACGAATGTATTTTCCATTCCAAAATCTGGTCCTTGTAACATGAGAGCTCTACCAACGACTTGAGAGTATATATTCACTGTATAGCGAGGAGTCACAATGTAGTGAAGGGTTGGCATTTCAGCAATACCATATATGGTCTCTTTAGTTAAGCAAACTTGCTGTAACAGGAGTGTTGTTTCTTTCTGCTTTAGAGTTATGTTTGATTATCGAATGCTTTGTTTCGAGCTCTTTTCCATTTTGTCGTCTCGTTTTTTTTTTTCTGCATAAGTTTCACCCACGACGATAGCACCAGTTAAGCACATCTGGTTTTCGGAGTTGTCACTGTGGATTATAATGCGTTGGGTTCTGCAAATGTCGTCTGCAATTTTTTTCTGCGTCGCTATCTCTAGGAGGTAAAATGTGGTTCAGTGAGCAGAGGCTTCTATCGGCTACTTTAATCTAATCATTGGATTGTTGAATTTTTTTAATGTTATTGATGACTTCGGGCAGTATGTATTTTATCGATGTACTAAACGTGTTTTAGGCAAGAAACTTTTAACGGTCATGATAGACATAGTGTCTAAAACGATGTCTCTAGCAAGGAATCCCTGTTGGTACTTCAGACATAAACAACAGAAGTTTCACCATGTAGGTGTCAGCCATGGTTAAAAATTCGTATAGCTCAATTCTTGTGTTTCTCGAACGTAATAATAATTTTCGGGACTTATGGAACGATTTCCTGTTTTGATAAATATGAACCCTATTGGTCTCGTAGTTGAGAAGGTAGAGAATGTTGGTTTATGCTCACTAATGTTGTCTTCATAATCGCTGGCATGTACTTCATGTACTAGCGCTTCAGATAGTCGTTGTCGTCGTCTCTTGTCTTCATTTAGTTTCTCGCTGGAATAATGTGATCACTCTATTCTGATTCCAGACATTTTGAGATGACAAAAGTTTTACTCTCTCTCTCTCTGTATGTCTCTCTATGTCTGTCTCTCTGTCTGTCTGTCTGTCTGTCTGTCTGTCTCTCTCTCTCTCTCTCTCTCTCTCTCTCTCTCTCTCTCTCTCTCTCTCTCTCTCTCTCTCTCTCTCTCTCTCTCTCTCTCTCTCTCTCTCAGCCTAAGAGTATATAATTAATTCAGCTTTCATTCTGGAAAGAAGAAAATCGCTCTTCTCGTTAGAGATTCACAGCGGGTAAATTCGAAAGTAATCTCCATGCAAAACTATGGATTATTCCTCTCACAGTAAAAGTCAAGATACCTGCTAAATCTCTCAAGAGAAAGGACATTAGGCTTCATAATGTACACAGTGTACAAATACAGAACAGACATGAAAAATAAACGACAAAGATAAGGATACCTGTTATCATTTTCAGAAATAGACGTTGGTCTTAAGAGTGTCATAAGCATAAAACGAACAAGCACAAAGGATAAGAAAGAAAATAGTTCTCACAAATAGAACAAGAGGAACAAGAAGAATCCATACCCATCAAGAAATGCATGAAGGCAAGATAACTGAGACGACGGAAAAGAGAAATAATCCTTGGCAGTGAAGGAAGTAAAAAAAGAGACATTGCAACGAAGAATGAAGAAAATGGACTTTTGTGACACGTTTTATTTGCGTTGGCAATTATTTAGTAGCATCTCTTTTCTATCAGTGGCCCTGAAAATTACCGTTGGGTGTTTTTTTCAAAAAGAAACTTATGGACCTTACATTGTGAGTTTTAGTTGTCTCGATCACATCCCACGGCCAAACCATACTCATCTTCGTGTTGCTGCTTCTGATTTGGTAAGTGGTAACTACTACTGATGATGGCATTTCAGTGGCAGTGAGAGTGGATGTAGTTATGGAAGGTTTAGAAACCTTTTCATTTGATGGATTGGCACTTCAGTGCCCCATTCTCTTGAGTTTAGCTAAAACAATCTAATATACTTGTCTCAGCTATTTAGACTGACAAAATGTGTTGTCGCAAACAGAAATTTGATATGAAATTTTGATATTCTTTTCTGATATATCTCGCTTTCTTCTTCCTCTTCTTTTTTGGTCCACCCAGCCTCCTACCCACAAAACAATCAAACACCTCAATAAACAATAAAACGAAACAAGCAAAAGAAACTTTGATGAAATCTGTCAATGCATGCGAAATACGAGTTACTTGGAGACACAGACTAAGTGAACGATGACGACTGCAGTAGCATATCATATCTCAATGTATCGCGAGCACTACTGATGTGGATTTGAAACAATTGTGGGACCGAACATTTAATGTTCAGAGAAACTGTGTTGGCTAGGGGTCCTGAGATTTTCTTTCAAACCGGGAAAAATTACCATGTGACTGCATGTTATTTGCCAATAAAGTGTCCCAGTCATACCTAAAGAGCAGTATATTGTCCGCGGTAAGGGAGATTATTTGTGTTGTTTTAGGATATTGGTACTGAAGAAATGTTTCCCTTGCTAACCGTCAAAATATAGACGCGAGCAAAAAAAAAATTACAAAGTATTGAGGAGGAGAAGTTCAAAATAATAAGAAAATGAGATACTGTGTCTGTACTGGTTGGATAGCAGTATCAAACAGACTCATTCGGAACAGTCCTATATTTATCCTTTAAGAACTGTGGTAAACGTGCAATGGAGACCAAGAGAGTAGTTGCAGTTTGCTAAGGATAATACTTATTAAGGCCTTGGAAAGAAAGCTACAAATAATAAATATTTTTTCAGTAAAAAAAGATTTAGGACATTTGTGACAATATTCCATGAGGAATTGGTGATTCCGTTGTCAGAGGAAGGAAAAGTAGGAATTAGTGGTCAAATTTCAACGTTTATGACTGGTAATAGTTCCATGCTGAAATTGTTGCTGATTACTATAGCGCAGCCCTTTTATGGAATTTTAGTCGAATAAATAGTACATTTATTTTAAAAGATATATGGAAATACTAAAATTATAAAACATTGTTCTTGCTTAAAAAATCTTTCTACCTAAACTAATAATAATAATAATAATAATAATAATAATAATAATAATAATAATAATAATAATAATAATAATAATAATAATAATAATAATAATAATAAAAATAATAATAATAATAATAATAATAATCATAAAAATAATCATAAAATTACTAATAGTGCTACTACTACTACAACTACTACTACCACTACTACTACTACTACTACTACTACTACTAATAATAATAATAATAATAATAATAATAATAATAATAATAATAATAATAGGACATATTAAATTGTATGTTGCAGGCAGCATAACGGATATTTATTTTCCTGCGAATTTCAACACAGCTATAACTAGACAATTTGTGTGGTGGTCCATTTTCTCTTAAAGGACTTTACAGTCAAGACATGTAAGCAGAACCTTTTTCCCCACACTATAGTTTGTCTCGTTTGATGCTCGTTTTATCTTTAGGCATATATGGGTTCCTACTTCGTTTAGTGATCTTCCACTACCTTCTCGTAGCAGTCAACATGTGCTTCACACAGTTGTGGGTCGGCTTTCTGTTTTGTAATACGGGCTTGCTGTTTTCCTCTAACTCATCAAGGCTAATTCCGTTCCTTGAATAATCCGGTCTCACTTATTTTAGTGGTTATCTGCGCGCGGATCTCGCTCGGACATATGTGTTATGCCTGCCATCTCCGCACCGGGATTTTTCTCTAAACAGGAAATAACTATCTCTTCAAAAATGTGATCTAAATTTCAGTGTATGTCAAATGCCCACATTAATTATTGAACAGTAATTCTCTTAATTTTCTTTTTGTTATGCGAATTCTATTTGCAGTTTCACGTTCGCATTTTTCACAATATGTATGTCCTGTTTTAATTCCTATTCCAAAGCCAATTCCGGCGTGAGTACCTGCGCTTGTGTGCTTGTGCGTCTTTTTACGGCGTCAACAGTATTTTGTCATGTTGATTTTTTCCACACATATCAGCAATTCCTATCAAAATTCACGTGCATTTATTCTTTCTAGTCCACATTTGATAACCTGATTCAGCCAAACACAAACTGTGACTAAACGTGTGCTGAATTTATGATGTAGCAATGTTTGGATGCTTGCTCCTTCAGCGACGTCAACGGAGCCGGAATTAGATAATGGTTTTCCAACTCCGAAAAAAAGCCCACAATGCTTGGTAACCTGAGATCGCACTTACGTAACTGCGAATTTATTTTAGTTGGCTAAATATCATAACAATATCATTTGGTGGATCAGACGCCAATAATTTACTGATATTTGCGCATTACACCAAACTTATTGAGCATGGTTAGACCTTCCCCAACTGATCGAAGCAGGATCATATCAAATCGAACAAATCAATACTGAATTTTAGCGTAGAATGAAATCAGTAACAGCAAAAGAAAACCGAAGATCGCAACCCATGCTGAATTTGCCTTTGAAAAAAATCAACGCGGAATTCCGCCGATTACAATTATTCCGTTGACATCTCTGATCGTATTTCCCCGGTGACGCATGTCATTTGTATAAATTTAGCTATCGTCTAAATCCGCCAATGGCAATTCTTTTTCGCGTTTAAGTAATTTGATAAATCTCAAATCTGCCGCTAGTGTATATCTAACATCTTCCCTTCGCTGCTGTAGCATCTCAAAAGCATCGTTGATTTTTCAAAATTAAGTTGAACCTGTTTGTTTTCAGTCTCAGAGATTATCTCGTTAATATTTTCATGGTTCATTATACAGTATAATGTATTTTTTAAATAAATGATGTCATCAAGACTAATTTTAATGTTTGCTGTTGGATGTATAACTGAGTGTGATTAATCCATATGGGCTTTTCTGAGCATATGTAAGGAAGATTTTAAACTTGTTTATGTCCATATCACCGGTTCACCAAGTCTGATGAATGTTTCTCAGCTTATGTGCGTAAACACCATTATTAATGATGGTCTCACGATCGATCATATTAATTCTCATAAAAAAAGATAATCGGTTAGAACACGTACAGGCTGCAACACTGAAAGAAAATACAATACGTGGAAAATCAATAGATGTAAAAAAAAAACAAAAAAAAAAATCACCAGAGCCTGTTAGATCAAAAAAAAAACAACGTAGAAACAAAAGAAATAACAGATGTTTCATAATTATATTCAACTGAAAAACATTTCCATGTCAGTTACAGATCAATAAAATTTACAGAAAATAATATACAAAATTCAGACATGTCAGATATTTAACTCAAAAATAAAATATACATCACGCAATAAATACCGTGCTATAAATATATACACTTATCAGTTAACAGGAAATATTTCAATATGCACAGTAAAGTATTATATACCACAACAATCTGCCGGAATTCCAATTTGACTCAAAATTTAAGAGATTACTCAGGTCACGTGTCAAGCTGGCTAAAAATACGTGTGACAAACATTATCACTTATAATACACACTGGATTTCTCAAGCTCGGAAAAAGTTGCTACCAGTAAATTGTTTCAGCCGTACGGACAATCATCCTTCAAACAACCTGTGGAAACCAACTTCATGTTCGATCCTAGGAACATACGACTGACATATTGTCGGCGTTAAGAAAACTCTTATAAGTGGGAAGGTATTTTCGATGCATTGAATAAAGCTGAAATATCGTTGAATGGGTAATTGATAACTTGTGAAACTTAAACCACGTGCACTTCCACCCCACCCCCACCCCGAAATAAGGGTGTTCATTCTATACCACCCGGGGTTCACTTGTGTGTGTATGCGCGCTTGATTACAAAATTAAAATTCAGCCTGGGCAACCCTCTAAATCTCTCACTTAGCGATTCCCCAAAGGGTCAGTTCACACAAAATGGAGAAACTATAAAAATTACCCAAGAAAGTCATTCAATTCATATTCAGCATTTATCAACATGGTCGCAGTCATTTCAATCTGCTATTTCATACAAGACTCAGATTAATAAATCAGCATTGTCACTTGTAAAATTAACATTAGTACAATGGGGTTTTGATGGGGAGAGGCACCCTTCATGGAGAGTAAACAAGCATTGGATTGGCCTTTGGATAATTAACGAGTCAACATTGCTTGGCTAAAACTAGTATATTTAGCCCCCCATTTTGCAAAATGGAGGCTTGATTGGAGGCTTTCACCTCATCGCAACCTTTCTTGGTCTGTCAACCCCATGCTGCTGCTAAAGAGATTTCCATATAAATCGAGAAATAGATTAACCTCTGTCATTTGTAAGGTGAATAAAGAAAGACCGGAAATGTGTCATTTATTTTTAATCAATAGTTGCATCAGATGAAGAATCCATCAACAAAGTCCGAAAGCCAGAGAAATAAAATGTATACATTATACATTAAACGATAACAAATGTGTACAACTATAAAATTATAAAGCATATGTAAATTAAAGGATGATGCATAGTATCGATTATTATTATATGCTCATTTTATTATCCGTTAACTTTACATTGTCAGGTTCGTGCAATATTTTATGATAATAGCCTCTCGCGCTCTCAATTTATACTTGATTTACGTGAATAAAGGAACTACTTTTTATTGTAAACAAATAAATTGTTTCTGAATGTTTAGTGGACTGACATATACCAGCAGCTTGGCATATTATGGAATATTATGATATTATACTAAAACTAATTCCAGAACACAACATTACATTGAATTGAACAAATTTCATAGAGGTGTGAAAAATATTCCACGAGCTTTACATCAAATCAACAGTATAAATATTTTGAGATAATGTCCTGTTTACATGCTGGTCGTTTTAAGGTGTTACGCAATTTCTCAGCGCCAGAAATGTTATACATGGCGGCCAGAATAATTGATGAAGGAAGAACACGGGAAAACCATGGTAAGAACCATTGACATATGGAAAAACTACTTGCAAGATATCTCATATCCACAAGAGCAGACCTACTTGTATTGAAATAAGCATCCATTAAAATAAGATATTGCTTCGCTAACATTAGCTTGAAATAAATATAATGCAATATTTAAGACATATGCCGATTTACAAATTACTTTATATGATGCCAAGTTTGAAATAAGTAGCAATACGTTCAACATTAAGATATCATGAAGCGTGAAAGGCAGTATTAAGAAGGCATAAATTACGTATGAGATAATAACCAAATTGGTAGTTGGCTAAATTTAAAGAACAAGTGAAACATCTTGTAAACTTTACAAGGACAGCTTACAATGAATTACCACACGTATAGACAGATGTGACTACTTTTTTAGCTGGCTTGATCATATACGTTTTGGTGTGGCCGTGTTTAAGCATGTGACAGTTTGCAGTTGGCGTAGTTCGGAGCACCATTCCATATATTACACATTCCTTCCCTCTCAGTACCTCTACGTATTTCCTCCTCTGTTTGTTTGGTGATTAGAGTTCCGTTTTCAAAACAATCAAGGCAAAATAAATATTTGCAATGATTTAGTAATCTTTCCATTACGTTTACTAAATAAGTTGCTTCGAAATACTGTATATTTGACTTTTACACCAAACAACCAATTTGTAGAAATCATGTCTTTCTATTATTAAACGTAAAAATACATTTTGTTCTCCTTTATTTTTTAAAATCAATTTTGTTATATGTATTATTTGCCATATTCTAGTTTTGTTTTGTTGCATCTAATGGCGCTGTAGTTTGTTGACAATGTTGTTCTTGGCGTTGTTTTGTCTGTATAGCTTCAGTATTTTATTTTAAAAAAAAAGTCTTGGTTGGCCTGGTTTGGAGTTTCGTTTGAAAACACCGAATACAGTGTATGTGAATCAGAAGTTTATAATAATAAAGTAGGAAGGTCTCTATAAGCCTCCATCACGATAATTAATGAAGCATTGAAATGAAATAATAATAAAAAGTATAATAATCTGTTGACACTTAAAACCAGGATGCAAAGTACAGCGTTTTACAAAAAGCGTTAGTATTCCATCAGGGATTTAATATTCACTATTAGTAAATATTTTGTAATTTCATATTTATTTATGACGACTCTGTTTAAACAAAATCGTTAGACTTAAGCATGCTGTTAATAAGGTTTATACACCAAAGCTGGAGCTAAACACTCCATCAATAAATGTCGAGCATATGTGCACATATTTCACCGGACGATATTATGATGTGCTGAATGATACTGACGATGTAATGTACAACTCGTCTAGCTTTGTATTTCACCATAACACTCTTTTGCTTTTGTGTACAAGTGTGCGTGTGGTTGATATGCTAAATGTCTTGTTCATAGTTCAAATCTGACAGTTCTGACAGTTCTCAAGAATTATGCACCTAGAGGTCGTGTTTTTGTCGTGTGTCCATTTACTTGAATCATATAATAGAGCTCTCAAAATCAATGCCAAACACCTAGTATGTCATGCTGTATGATGCCATTGCATTATTTAATATAAATTATCGAACCATTTATAAACAGTGGCGGGACATTAAGAAACATGCGGAGATAGCCTATATTTTCAGCTAATTGTTTTTCATAATTAGATGGATGATTTACAATAAGTCAGGTTTGTTCCGTTTTAAACGATCTAAACTCTTTTATATGATTTTCCGTCTTCTGATTTCTTATATATTTCATTGATTTCCAGTTAAGTTTCCCAACATTGCAAACATGCTCCATTCCTTTCTCATTTTGCTAAAAGAATCGTTTTGAATGTTTGACATCTGAATATTTCAGTTAGATATGATTTGCATTTTATTTAATTGCAGAATGTCGTTTCTTTTATTTTATTCTGTCAAGTGTAGCAAAGGTGAATTATTATTTCTTTCGTCATAGACAAATAAATCAAAAGTCGTAAGATCTTTAATAAGCTAGAGATGCGCACTGATGTTGATAAACCAAATGAGATGGGTCAGTTTAGTTAAAGAAACGTATCTCATTTCAGCATAAATAGGCATTGTCGACTACCATCGCATTTCAACCAACCCAACATGTATGATAAGGGCTTTTGAAAATGCCTCAACTTGTCATGATTTCATTCCAGGAGAAATGAACCTAGTTAGTATAGTCCAGCTGAAGCAATTAAATTTCAGTTTGTACAGCTGTTTAAATACGGTCTCTCAAGTATATGAGTTATTATTATAATTTTTACTATGTTAGGCGACCTGGGATTAAGCTACACAACACCTCGATTCTGGAAATACTCATAAATAGCACTGTCAGCAAAATACCGTTAACATCTCGTGACAAAGCCAGACTCCCCAAATCGTCGCATCACGTATTCGGCACAGTCATTAATTCAGTATTCATAACTTTGTACAGATTCTTTTTTTGATCACCCTTGGATACATGATCATTATTTATTTTTTTCACCAGATATTTATAAATATTATTTCTTTCTTCAAGCAAATGCACGAACCCGCTCCAGAAAACTACATCTATACCCCCGCACGTCACAAAGCCACGGAAACCGTCTTTACTATTGATCAGTGCTCACCGGTCTTGAAGTTGGGAAACTTCTTAATACCCTTGAAGTCCATGGCTCAAATTTACTCTTTTCTCCAATATTTCCTCATTATTGCTGTTGATGAGATTCAAGCCGTATATGCCTGGTATAATCATAAGCGGGAAGATCGAATTGACTATCTCACTCCAAAAATAAAAGACGAACAGGTGGCAGAGAGTGGAAACACAGAGATTGAAACAAATCAAAGATTGGGCTGCTATACAGCTTTGATTAGATGTTCTTATTGCTACACACAATCGTCTAAACAGAGAATATTCAAAATGACGTTTGTTGTCACCGGGGTCTCTCAGCCGTCGGCGATGTAGCTTGCAAGAACTAACAAATTAATTGCAACAGCTGACTGTCAGGTACAGCCCGTTACCTTTCTTGTGGTAGAAAATTGGAACGGATCTTTTGCGGACCAATATCTATCGGAACGATAAACCATAGGAACTATAAAACGCAATGCATGCTAATCTTACCGCAATACATCATAGCATGTGGGGTTGCTCAAAGGGTGAAATCTGGCATGCAGCATGCAAAAGCCGCGAAAATCTTACAAGTCGTAGACATGGTGTCGCTCCAAAAGCAGGCCATTTGGCAGATTTACTTGCCAA
This sequence comes from Potamilus streckersoni, assembly GCA_016746295.1. Lineage (NCBI taxonomy): Eukaryota > Metazoa > Mollusca > Bivalvia > Unionida > Unionidae > Potamilus > Potamilus streckersoni. Next base: position 2,185,948 of record JAEAOA010000627.1, read on the forward strand.
CAAAACACACGATTTACCGTCATCAATTACATGTTTCGACGAGGTGAACCAGGCGTACCTGTTCATTTTCCCGTAGGACAAGATTTAGCGACACACATACAAGCACGAGCTTACCGTGAGTGATATCCCCAACCGTTGCAAGCGGGATGAACCCGAGACTACAAAAGAAAGGCTTACATTATTGTCGACGAATTGGCAAGTATCTACAAGTCGTGGAAGTTAATTAATCACAACCTATTGCAGCTTGACCCTGACCGGATGTTTGTGGGAGCAGGGTATTGTGGAGAGATTAAACTACTCCGACCGTCGGACGGTTACGCACCAGTTTGCGTATGATATTTTTGAAACTTATACGGCAAGCGCGCATGAAATGTCTAACAATGAATTCTATGGCTGCTTGCCGTTATGGCGGCCCTAAATGGTGAGGAACTGCGGTTCACCGGGAAAGCAACTGTTGTTGCGATTCGTTTGGATTACACCTGATACATCAGTGATGGAACCAATCGATCTGGAGGAAGACGCCTGCCAACATGCACCATAATGTGGTCACTATATGCACGGAGAAAGCTGGAAGTGCCATAATATTGTACTACTGACTCTTATGGTCTTTAAATGTCTACATGATAGAGCATCCCCTGTACTATATCAGCTGCTTTACAACGGCGATGCCAGGCACAAGAGCGGGTGTTTGCTTTCAGAGTTATGCCCCCTGACATACAGTTACCACCGAATCAGATCCTCAGTAGTCGTTCCAATATCTTTGCTGCGATATAGGAGAGTGAGGCGCACTCCTCTCTTTCTATTGCACTCCAAGAAGACCAACCTTACATTTACTATCCAGTCATCTTTGTTTCTGTCTAGGCTGTCCACACAAAACTGTTCAGCGTGACGACAATTACCCTTGTTATGTTGGAGAGCAGATCGGAATTTGTGCATGGATGGAATAGGAGAGAGGTAGGTTAGTTGGTAGGTCATGGATAGATAACATTTTTGCATAAAAGAGAAAGCTGACGGGCGGAAAACTGGAACACAGAGAATCGATACAAAAACGAATAGAGAGAGAGAAAAATGAAAGGAATTGCTCAAGGTTCTTTTAAGACTGTCCTGAGTACATTTAAATAGAGAGTGTAAAAATGCATTGTATACTCTGTTATGCAAGTGTATTGATGACCATAAATGTATGGATAGTATGCAAATTGTGCAGACATATCCGCATTTACACGGTGTATATACATGAATGCTCTACGACTATGTCTGTCTGTCTCCATGTCTGTATATCTGACACTATATATATGTGTGCATATATGTATGTATGTATGTATGTATGTATGTATGTATGTATGTATGTATGTATGTATGTATGTATGTGTGTGTGTGTGTGTGTGTGTGTGTGTGTGTGTGTGTGTGCGTGCGTGCGTACGTACGTACGTACGTACGTACGTACGTACGTACGTACGTATGTATGTATGTATGTATGTATGTATGTATGTATGTATGTATGTATGTATGTATGTGTGTGCGTGCGTGCGTATGTATGTATGTATGTATGTATGTATGTATGTATGTATGTATGTATGTATGTATGTATGTATGTATGTATGTATGTATGTATGTATGTATGTATTGACGATATATATGATACATAATTATTTAGATCAAGGATTCAAAGAAAAATATATAAAAAAAGGTTTATCAATGAAAATTAAGCCATTTCAGTACACAATCTTTGATAAGTCGAAGTTACAAAAAAGACTGTGTAACATATCATGACATTTTTTATTTATAACAAGTTCAAAATGCACTTACATGTTAAAAATACAAATATAGATATATATATCCCAATAAAATACACTGCAATATTGTAGCAAGTAACAATACAATACAATATAACCCTGCCGTCGAGTATTAGGAGAATTTAAAACGTAACATTGTCAGAACAGTTCACTGTGTTTGCTCTTTTGTTTTACATTAAGTATGCTCTGTCTATATACTTGGTAACAAACTACAACATATTTTATCAACTTATTTCATTAGATTCGAAATTAACTATGCTATTTTAATTTGTTGAGTGACCATCGCAACATTGGCACCAGGAAAACATTATCTTTTCCCAATGAATGGTAGATTTGAATGAATGTTTACAGATTTTATATATATATATATATATATATATATATATATATATATATATATATATATATATATATATATATATATATATATATATATATATATATATATTGGCTAATAGTAAAATAATGTATTCAACAGAACGAAGGTTAATAAATACAACTCGATCACAAAACTAATGTCTTATCCATTCATTCAATCCAATACAAATGAGCAACTTTAAACAAAACTACTGACAACAAAACCAATAAAAATAACAAATGTAAAAATGTAAAACCTATAATAACGATTTATAAAAAGCATTGAAAAGTATTTTTAACACTCTGCGGGTCTAAGAGTACCTCACAGCCGAATGAAAAAAAAATGTCAAAGCGATTGCTTGAGTTTCCCCTATCTTCAAGATCCTGAAGGCAACAACAGCTGTCAACTACAAGGTTTTCAAATCCGCAAATACGACAAAATTCCCATGGCTCCAATTTCAAATTTGTATGCTTCGCATTGTTTTAATTTTCAGTCTTCATTCCAAGCTCTATTTGACGCAACATGTAATACAAAAAGAATTATTTTATCAAGTACCTAAATGTAAATATCCCGCAAATTGTTTATATTAAAAATGGGAGGGAGACGAGACATTTTACCATGGTATCGCACACACACACACACACATACACATACACATACACATACACACGCACACACACACACACATATATTATGCATTATAAAAGATCACTACTCACTCTTAATATGAAAAGTCACCAAAATAATATAATACATATTAAAAGCACACTTTCTAACATGTGGAAAATAAGATGTTACATTAAATAAACCAAGGCACAAAACTTTTCTGAAAGTAATATTCAACGTAACTGTTCAATTGCATAAAGAATTAATAATGCTAAAGTTTGGTAATTGCACTACTTACGGACTCATTGAAAGAGAAATGGCTTCAGCATAGTAAATGACAGGTGTATTAAACTGACGTATCAGTCTTCCAAGAATTAATATAAAAACATTAACACGATAAAATATCTTTCCAAAATAAACGATGAACGAATTCAAGCCTAATTTAAAATCTGAATGCTCTGCAGTTGACGTCGAAGGAAATCTGCCTAGTGATGATCTTGTTGTTCTCCATTTGCTTCTGTCTGTAAAGTTTCCTCATGCTTAACCAGGGGTCGCTGTCATATTCTTCGTACAGCGAAGCTGTGTCCTTTGAGGTAACCAGACTCTTTAACATCTTGGTAAAAGATTTCCATTCACTTTCTGTTTCACAATGCTGTTTCAACATGGGCTCTTCTGCTGACAGAAAACGCTTTGCGGTTCCCAGAAGAGGCTCATTTCCTTCATCAGGAATGTGTACGATCTCACCCAATTCTTGTATCAGACCTTCAACCCTCACTTCATCTGTGGCCAGCAAAGCGCTAAATAGATCATTGCGAAGACTATTTTGCCTTTCGGAGATGGAACCTTCGAAGAACATCGTGTCCAGTCGGGCAAGAAGATGGACACCTCTTCCACGGAAAGAGTGAGCTGCTTCATCTCTGCTGGCAAGAATTCTTGGGATATTTTCTTCCGTGTATGGGCCGTGCATTCCGGTCTCACCGTCCATGAATCTCAGAACCTGAGCCCCACCAATTCCGATTCCATCGACTCCAGTAAAAACTGCATACTTGATTTCGTTGAACTTGAATCCAGCTGAGAAGTACGTGACGAGTCCTCGCTGGTGTGCTTCGTGTACGATGGTTAAGGCTTCCTCAAAGTTTAGTTGGTACATGATACATTTGGAGGGGTATATATCACTAGCTCCGTCCCACGTGACTTTGTTGAATCCACCAATGGAAGTGATCTCTATGGCCCGTGTCGCTATCTCCATTCTCTGGGTCAATTCTACTGGTACAGTTATATCATAATCATCTATAATCATCTGATTGAGATTCCAGGCAGCCGACAGGAACTGCTTCTTCTTTCTCTGGACTTGAGCCCTAAGTGCATGCATGTACATCACTGCCTGGCTCGTTGTCATCCCCTCCATGGACACCTTGCATTCAGCGGCCCCTTGGAAGAAAGCGGCAGTGGCGGCGGCGGCGGTAATATTGACAAGTTTTATGAAATCTTCATCAAAATTACCCGAATCTTTAATTCTTCTTCCCACAAAGTAGGTGGTAGGGGCGGCTGGTCCAACATGGAGACGAACTTTGGCAAAGTCAAAAATGGAAGGAACTCTGTAGGACTCTATGTTCTCCCTTGGAAGGTTTCTTGGCCGCTCAAGATGTTCCACGTGAATAATTGCACCCTTCATCCAGTCATTGAAGCGTGTAGTTCCCAAAACATGCCCTTCACCGGGATCTGTTAAAGACATGTACGTTTGGGTGTGTGGGCGGAACCCTGGTGTTCCAAGGCAACGCGCGTGTTCGTGAGCCAGACTCTCTCCATTCGACAAACAATAATACGCAAACTGGAATGCGAGGTACTCCATTGATGTCGGCTGTCGACATTCGTCCCTCAGAGCTTGTGCAAGGCGAGAAACGGCCACCAAGAAATTGTCAGAAAGCTTCTCAATATTCCAGTGTAAATAAATTCTATTCAAATCAGCGTCTACATCCACTTCAAACAGACTCCCATGGCCATTATCTGTAGGGACGACACCAATGTAATTTTCTTTCTCTATACCCCATTCTTTCAATGCCTGCATGGCGTTTCTGCTGACAGCTTCTATATCTGCTATCAAATCCTTTACACACTTATGTTCCATGATCCCCGCACAGATTTTTTCAAACTTCTTGTAGCTGTCGTCGCCGTTGTCGGGAAAAATGCTTTGTAGCCTCTCACACAACTGATGTTTAGCACCGTCTAGGTCCAAAGCCGTGATGGCGGGAAGTTCTTTCTCGGATTTAAATTTGGTGATCCGGCTGTCCATTTTAATCTTCACATTGTACAGATTCTGTATCACATCCTGACAGTAGGAGAGCGCCACCTTGCGGAGTTTTCCCACACCAGCGAAACAGGGAGTCTTGGACTAAAATGATAGCAGATAAAGCAAACAATCAGACAGACACTTATATTTCTCATATACCTTAACCAGAAGTCCACAATTAAAGACTTGTCATAAACTTAAACAATTGTAAACAATACTAAAAGTCCTTAGAAGTGGTTTCCTAAAACGATCAAGTCTGTATATCTTGCAATAATAATATGTACATGTAAATTAACATTTAATAGTTCCATATCACATGGCAATAATTGTCCCATAAATCTTTCAAGTAAACCACCAATATGTTAAAATGATTTTCAAATATAGTGAATGCTAAACTAAAATGCGTATTATCGCACTGTAATTTTTCAATAGTATATTCAAGAAAAAACATTGTGAATACACATTCTAGCTTCCTCTTGTTTTAAGGAAGACAGTCTAAGTTTAACTTTTCATTATTTACAAAAATTGTACATGATGGATCAATCCTACCAATGCAGATTGCACCAGTGGTATGAACAGAAAATATGGTAAACAAAACTTTAATGATTTTAACGTGCTATGCATCAATCACTGTATACTAAACATAGCATTATTTTTTATTCAAAATTTCAGCTATTTATTGTGCTGGAAATTAAAATACAAAATAAAACTGATCTCTATGTCAGTGACAGTACGTTTTGTGCACGTAATGGCCGAAATCAGTACGGTAAGAGTATATAACGTTGAGGGGTGGGGGTATAGTACATAACGGATGAAAAGGGTCATTTTTTAGGGTTATGTAGAAACTTTTGGAAACTTCATCCACATGAAGAAAAAAAAACATTTCTTTTATTTTACACTGAGAAAATTTTATTATGGATTATTACTTTCAAATAACATCTAATATTTCAAAGCTGATATATCCACTCCAATGCCAGAAAGAAGGAAGTAAAGAGAGAGAGAGAAAGAGAGAGAGAGAGAGAGAGAGAGAGAGAGAGAGAGAGAGAGAGAGAGAGAGAGAGAGAGAGAGAGAGAGAGAGAGAGAGAGAGAGAGACAGAGAGAGAGAGAGACAGAGAGAGAGACAGAGAGAGCAGTGAAGCGGACAGTCAAACAAAAAGATATAATAAACGGGATTAATTTAATGGTCTGTTTTGTGTTGCAACAGGAATGATATCTCATGAGTAACTGAGAGATAGAGAAAAAAAGGAAAGGAGAGAGAAACACACACACACACACACACACATATATATATATATATATATATATATATATATATATATATATATATATATATATATATATATATATATATATATATATATATATATATATATATACACACAATAATATATATATATATATACACACAATATATATATATATATATATATATATATATATATATATATATATATATATATTGAATGCATGATATTTAAGCTGTTTTCTATAATAGGTATATAATATTACTTACTTGACTTAGAAATGAAATGTATTAAACGGGACATTATATAACACCATACAGACTTGTACATTAGGAAGAATAATATTGCTTACCATTTTGATTTTCTTTAAACGTTTCTGATAAACACTAACTTCCAATGAAGACAGATGCTCTTCGTCCTGATAGTCTGTCTCGTTCTAAGTCCGTTTCTATTCGAAGTATTGATAAACAGTTGTTTGCTACTTTTATACATTCTGATCACGGATCTTTCAAAATTCCATTCATATGCGAGTTCAATGGAAACCACGATACTCGTTCAAAGAAACAGGATTCGGAATTAAGCATATATTAGCAAAGTAGGGTCAAGTCACTAGGGCGTAACCATCAAGTAGGATGTGAACTATATACTCGTTGCGTATTGATTGGCTATGTCTGTTTTATTATCATATAGGTAAATGCAATACTCGATTGCTTTTAGATACGAAGGGTGCGTCGGGGGAGGATTTTCGCTGCCATAAACAGGATTGGTTAACTACAATACTCCAGATTAATTTTACAGATGGACTCACATAAGCGAGAATGGTCACGTGTGAATATTGGACGGTACAACTACGGAAGCATATTTTGTTGGAAAACGAAATGTCAAATTGTACTAGTCTTTCAGTACATAGAGCTAAATTCAGTTCAGAAATTACTGTTCTGTTTATGTTCGTGGGAAATAAACTGAGACTCAGAATTTTTTTTTATGTTTTATTTATATTTTTTCTTTCTTATTTATATATTTATCATATAGTAGGTATGTTTTCCTATAGTATGTGCAGTTTAATATATTACCACACGTTAAAATATCACTTTATGTAATTCAAATTGGTCCAAATAAGTCCATGAAATTATTGTGCGGTATTTTCATTACTGATTGACTGAAATCGTTTGAAAATGTTTTTAACTCCGCCTTCTGGAATGTTTTGATTTAAATATACATTTTTGGCGGCCATTTTTTAACTTAACTCGCAAATGGAAATTGAGGAAATATTTTATCGGCTGTCTCGACATGGATATGTTACCCCCATAACAAATCATTATGTCATGTTTAACAATATCATCATAAGAAAAATGGCATAAAACTGCAAGACACGAACGCCGATAAGGATTTAAACTAAGGGATAGCGGGGGATAGTGGGTGGGGATGCCTATATCAGTAACATAAATATAGAATCCACTGTTTATACAATTGTGATTTAAATGTTAAGTTAAAGAAGAAAATAAACACACCTGTGTTCTATTTTTTAAAGTCTATAAACATATTCCTGCAACGAAATCGTGTTTGCGAGTTAATTCCGAACAGGAAATTGCTTTTGTCTGGCCTGGCAAGTAGCATATTCTATAATTTATATCCAATGCATGATCCTTAAAACTAAAGTGCTATATACATGTGCATGCAAATGTTTCATTTTCAAAAGATAAGGTAAAAACACGCTCAAAAAAGATCACATTTTCGTTAGATATCAATTCAGTTAGCTGAATTTTGTGCAGGCAGTATTTAACTTTAATTGGCAGATAGCATATTCAGAGACATTTATACAGAAATTGCAGCATAGAATGAAATTACTGTAATTGGTTTGTGAAAATAGACTTTCCTGCACGGTTAAATGACATCATCGTGTGCAGAACTATAGAGGTTAAATCCACATTACATGCCGATTAGATTTTGAATGAAAACCATAAATATTCGTTACAAGGTCTCGCGTCACAACTACTCATCATCATCATCATCATCATCATCATCATCATCATCATCATCATCATCATCATCATCATCATCATTATTGTTGCTGTTGTTGGTATTAATTATTATTATTATTATTATTATTATTATTATTATTATTATTATTATTATTATTATTATTATTATTATTAATCTCTGTCTCTGTACCTCTGTATATCGAGAGAGATAGAGAGAGAGAGAGAGAGAGAGAGAGAGAGAGAGAGAGAGAGAGAGAGAGAGAGAGAGAGAGAGAGAGAGAGAGAGAGAGAGAGAGAGAGAGAGAGAGAGAGAGAGAGAGAGAATGAACGACATTTTTTCAGCGCAAGATATGATATACATGGCGGTCAGTTTAATTGGTGAAGAAAGAACACGCGAAAAACTACGGAAGCAACTACCGACACACATGGGACGCTAGTGGCAAGCATTCTCATAAATTCACATTAGCTAAGCCGGAGACACGAAACAACGCGAACAGAGGTGAGATTGTTGTGGTCGGCAAAAGCCAACACATTCGACCTCTCAGACAACATATGCTCTTTGTTTAGACGAGATAAATGTGCGGAAGTTACTTACATCGAAAAAAGAAGCATCCAAAATAATAAAATATTGCATATTTAATATTAGTAGGAAATACAAATAATGAAATATTTTTTTTAAAAAGATTCAGATTTAAAAATTACTTAACGTTGAAATAAGAAACATTAGCAGTAAGATATTATGGCGTGTGAAAGACAGTATATGAAAAAGGTGTAAATAAATTATGATTTAATTCCTAGAATGGTAGTCAGCTAAGGAACATATGAAAGAGCTTATTAACTTTACAAGGTCAGTTTACAAATAATTACCACAAATTTAACCTAACTCGGTCGATATGGAACTAGATTATATTTTACATGGATGAAGTAAATCCAGTATACCTTTCCCCGTGCAGATACAGCACTATTTACAATTAAACTACGCGACACACTAATATTTTATGATACACATCGCTGTAAAATATTACAAAAAAAACCCACGGTAATAATAGTTGAACAAAGAAATGAGAAAGGATATACAAAATATCAATGATGTTAAGGCTGCATTAAAAAATCAAACAGATCGAAGTGACATTACGTTAAAGGAAACGAAAAGATTAAAAACATAAATCAACAAATTACACGGGAATGTGGACAACAGACAAAAATGCTCAATGTGTTTACAAAATATAGACAAATGTATATCAAGTTTTTGAATTTAAATAACTGACTTAATTAGGTTTTCTTGTAGACGCAGAGAGTATACTGTCTCGTAGTCCCTCGAGAAACGAATGAGCCTTGACGCGTAGCAGTGCCCATAGAACAGAAAGACATTATATACTAGCAAAAGCACCTAGCTATACTGGTCAGTCAATCAAGAATATATGATGGTCATGTTTTGGTAATTGAAAGGTAGACAGGTACACTATGAAAGGCAGAGAGATGCCCTATGAAAGGTAATAGGTACCCAAGGAAAGGTAAACATGCACCCTATGAAAGGTAGACAGGTACACTATGAAAGGCAGAGAGATGCCCTATGAAAGCTAATAGGTACCCAATGAAATTTAAACGTGCACCCTATGAAAGGTAGACAGGTACACTATGAAAGGCAGAGAGATTCCCTATGAAAGGTAATAGGTACCCAATGAAAGGTATAAAATTACCCGATGAAAGTTAGACAGGTACACTATGAAAGGTAGACAGGTACACTATGAAAGGTAGACAGGTACACTATGAAAGGTAGACAGGTACACTATGAAAGGTAGACAGGTACACTATGAAAGGTAGACAGTTACTGTATGAAAGAACTTGACGTGTAAGTATCTCAAGCATGGCTATACATTTAAGTAAACTTTTATTTTTACAAATCGTCAGAAATATTAAAATTATTATGATTAACAGTTTAGTAACAACAAAAACGGTGAAAAACGTAGAAGATGGTAGTAAAGATAATGACATCGATGATGACGACAATGTGCCCATTTTCCAGTTCAAATACAGTAAACAATAAATATACTTTAAATATATAAAAATAAATGATTAGAATGATAAACCCCTAGAATTTGCCATGGTCTCTCTCATCATCTATATCCACATCATTCCAGAACTGAACCAGCATATATATATATATATATATATATATATATATATATATATATATATATATATATATATATATATATATATATATATATATATATATATATATATATATATATATATATATATATATATATATATATATATATAATATATATATATATATATATATATATATATATATATAATTTCGATTCCATTTTTATTTAATATAAGACTACATATTAATTATCATTCATTTATTTCTTTCATCGTTTGCCTAGCAACTGCTAAAAGGTAGGGGGGACTGGGAACCAGACTAATATTGGCCAAAATTTCCATCATTCAACCTTTTTATTGTAAGGAGGCCTTAGGATTAAGTTTTGTGGAGGGTTAGGGAAGGCCCATAATTTCTTGTTACTCCACTTCGTATGTATTTGGTTTCCTTTATTTGTCCTTCATTCCCTCTGGGCTGAAAGAAAGAAAGAACCAATTTAACATCTAATTGATCATTTGTTTGATTAAATAATAATTAGTATATCGCTAAAAATTAATACAAACAAAAAAAAAATAAGATTAGCAAAGAGAAAAACTAAGATGTGGTTGCCTCTGCTCTGCGTGTATATATAAATAAAGTTCTAAATGTGTAAAAACGAACTGCACATGCAATGTTTGGAAGATAAACCCTTTTATACAAACGTGAACATGAAATACTGTAAAATAAAATATAAAAGATTCAGTAAATTTCCGTAACATGTATCTAAAACAAAACATAAAGGCAACAAATATAAATTCCTTAAAATATATGATCAAGAATTGCTATAAAAACCGATTTCCCTTAAAAGGTCCTAAATTTATTCGGGTGATACAGCAAAATAAAGTTTCGCAGTAAATTAACTTCTGTCGCACAGAGTGGAAGTCAATACCATCGACCAGGATGTTTTTTTACTATCTGTTTATACCTTCAAGTTACTGAGATTGAGGTCATCCGGTCCATAGTTATATGTATCATATAGGCCACAGGTACAAGGTACAGTATTTCTTACCTGCGATGAAAAATTTCTCATCCTAGCAACAAAGTAATCTGACTCATTTGCTAACCTACTTTTCTTATCTAGGTCCGGTTTTCACATCCGGTATGAATTAATAAAGTTGTCCAAGCGTAAACGATCGAACTTTTTTTTGTTCCCAAATAAAACGAGCTATAAAATTAAACGTGGAGTGGGGCTGAGTATGGATTTTTTTTCTTCCTGTGTATCTACTACCATCTACGTGCAAAGGAAAGGACATTCATCATATAGACGACAGCACATCATAAAATCCCAATATTTTCTTTGAAAAGTTAATACAAAAAAGAAGAAAGAAAACGTCGCGCTATGGCATATATTGAATAACCCGGTACGGGGGTAGTGGGTGGGAGAGAATGGAGTTGTCACCTTTTTTATAATCTGTTACAAAGGCATTAAACATCGAGAGGTTAAGGTCAATTTAGCAAATAATGGTTAAAATATCGTTCAAGATTCTGCTGAAAAGTAGATATCACGTATAATTCATAATCCTGACATAGTTTTATTTTGAAGTAATTTAAGTACGTGAAACTTTAAAATGGGTTTCATACCTAGTATTGCGTAGAGGGAGGAGGGGGGTCTTGCAGAAATCGTCTTGCTTACTAAGGATTTTCCCAAGATTTCATACACATATTCTCTCCTACCCATGCAATTGTCATGACTCTGTGGTAAAATCTTTTTCTTAAATCGTTTCCCACGTCTCTGGAAGAGAATGGATAGTGATCCTACTTGTCCCAACACGTGGTGCCTCGCAACTCCTTCATCACTGTTCAAGATAGAAACTTCAAAATTGTAAGATTTAGTTTTAAGTAGTCTGTAGGTGTGTATAATGACTGTGAAAGAATATATAATATATAATATATTGTAATAAAATTAAAAAGATGCGCATTTAGTTTAAGCAAATTGTAGGTTTGTGTGATTACATATTTGATTATTGGAATTCGGTGCAATGGGAAATATTCCTTAGCACGAAATAATTAGTCAATTATTAGGAGCAAACGTCACGGAGAGAAAGTGCTAGTGAGTTTCTGAGATGCCATGGCCAATGAGTAGCGAACTCAGACCAAATCCGCATGACTGAACCTGTCGTGATATAGCACTTTATAAAAACTAATGGCGTACATCCGTGTTGTGACTGCAGCGGCAGTATTTATGGTAGGAAACCGGTAAATTACACAATGGGATAAATGAGAAAGGAATCATCAGATACCGTAGTAGTATAGGGAAATAAGAGTTTTGGCCCACCACCCCTCCCACACCTCCTCCCCCACCCCCGCCAAACCCTCATTTCCCTATACTACTACTATGTAGACAGATATTTTGTAACCAGACAAAACAACAGGTGTTGGAATGTGATAAGCTCTCTCAACAGAAGTGACGAATTTGTTAGAACAGCGTATGTGTGTAATATGATTATTCTAAAGACGGCAAATAGGTTTTACCACAAATTTTTTTATCAGATAACAGGATGAAAATTAAACTGTGTATTAGAACGTTTCAGTTAACAAGGTGGAAATTAGACTAGCATTAGAATGAAAATGATATTATTTTATATCTCATTACCAATGATTAATGTTTCAACTGTTGATATTAAAAATACTTCACTATCACGACTATAGATACTAAATTTTACTTAACCGCTCACACAGCGATGGGACTCAAACAAATCTTTCATTTCTGGTTTGTTCAGAGGATATTTTTTGTTGATAAAATATACCTTGGACCGATCGAGATCAATTATGAGTTTAGTATAGTTTTGTTGGCTAATGAGGCTGTGAAAGATTTTAAATTCCGCTAGCAACTTTTGATACAATTGTTCGAGATAATTGAAATACACGCTGTTATCAGATCTGATGAGCGAAAGTTTTAACTTGTCACGTGTTCCATTAAAACATATACCTGATGTTTCATTATTAAATTCAACTGTCAATTGTTTACCGTCCATCATTAGATATTTGATGTTACTATTGTAGCTATTTGTCATTGTCAAATTTTCAAACATTATTTTATAAGTTTAGATAAAATTTCAGTTGGAAAAGATAATGTCGAGTATAGATCTATCATCATGAAAATACCCAAGGGCAAATGTATCTACCCCATTTTTACAATAGCGTTTGTCATCAAAATTATACAATCCACGTTTGATAATGACATCTGTTTCGAGTTTATGATGATTAGTTCGAATTGCCATAGCTCTCATAAAACTAACACCACCATCAAGCGCATACCTGTAGTCATCAAATTTCATAAACTTTTTAACAAAATCACGAGGCAGACCTTTTGCTTTTTTCGTTTTTTATTATTGTCCAATAATACGGCATACATTTTACTACGTAAACCGATAAAGTATTTGATAGCGCTTGAGTTCATTTCATCTTTAAACTTACCAATAACCTTTTTATTTGTGTCGTCATGAAATTTACTGTCACGTGGATAATCGGAAAGATCAAACAGATGTCGATTATTGTACATGTCCTGATAGATGTCCTCACATTCGATTTCATATACGAGCGAATCAGTATCAGTAAACAATAATCTACTAGCCGGCCACTGATTTTTAACAAAAGTGTAATGAAAATCGTACATCAGCCACTTTGATAAATCTAACACTGCAGCTCCAACATAGATCGGCTTGTTTAGTTTTAGATTTACTTTTCTTCTTTGTATCGCAACAAGATTTTCATTAAATATTTTCAAAATCATCGTCTGACACAAGTTTGTTTCTGCGATTGACATCATTAACTATTTCAATATTTACACGTTTCCTAATATTCTCCATCGTCTTACCAAAAACGGAATTGTTCATCAGTTTAAAGAAGTTTTTTTCAAACCCTGTTTTCGCTGCAGCCCTTCTTGAAGTGTTTGAGTTAATATAACCTCTCATCCACGGCGACTGATTAAATTTTAGTACACGATGAACTTTTCTCAACACAAGAACAGCATCGACTGCTTGTTTTAAAACTTTGTAATGCAAAATGTAATTTTTCTTATCAAGTAAATTTGGTACTAGTTTCTTGACCATGGAATGTTGCCTTGGTGATGCTAACGCTTGTTGTTCTTTTGATAACAAACTATAATCTATGACCATCGATTCCGCACAGAAAGGGTAATCGTTATGTAATTTGTGTAGCGAATTTGGATAATCAAGATCAACTTCAACGAAATAGGAAACATCTTCGGGTATCTTTTTTTCTGTCTCTGATAGAAATCGATCAGCCGTGATCCAATAAAATCCACCAAGAGGCATTGGTTCTGCCATCGAATACCCGTACAAGTTATTACAATCTAGATAAACTATATACTTCGAAGGAAGTTCAGGGTTATACTGTTTCAAATATTTGTTGTTTGCTTCAGCATACTTTTTTGTTATCACGCTAATACCGCCTCGGATACCTTTTTCAATAAAATTGAACATATCAACATCAGTCAGTAATTCTAACCTTACCTTACTAAACTTTAACAAAGCATCCCATGACAGTCCAGGGGCAGAATAATACCAGCAAGGATCTAGTCCATAATTATTATAACTCACTTCTCGAAAACTTTCAAAAACATCTGCTAATAATAACACGTCAGTTTTCATATACAAATCATGATAATCACCAAAAGTCTCACAATCAAACTCTTTCCAGATATCTTGTGCATACCTGTACTCATCATTAGTTATATTTTCATTTTTAAGTTGTGAGTAAAATTTATCTTTGCCAGGTAAAGATGTTTCATCAAATTTACTCCAGTCGTCGAGGTATTCGTATGGAAAAACTCCTTTTTTAGCTAGTAGATTAAATTTATCTCGAAAACAGTCTCTTAGGTTATCAAATTTACTACAACCTTTTACTAGCTCATCTAACGAGGCTGCCATAAACTGCAGGCTGTTAATAAAACGCAATTTACCTAGCGTAACTGACATGTACTTTTCAAAATTATTTGGGATGCATTTGATGACGTTATCGAGTTTTAGACGAGATTTTATATCAGGATCACCAAAAGCTTCTACTATAATATGGCTATCATATCCTCGAAAATTGTGAAGAATAACCGGAATAAAATCTGGAGCATGAAATTTTAAATTACACTGATTATGAGCCGCTCCACGGTACTGTCCAGTCAAATGGCAATGGTCATGTACTTTTTTTTATTACTAACGTTGTCAGAGTCAAAAGCTTTTTCACAAATATGACAAATTTCTGCTTGCTCATGATCGGATTCTTGTTGAGGTGTTAATTTTAACATTGGCGTTACTTTTTTCAAACGAGTAAATATATTATCAACTTCGTTAATCAACTGCTTGAGAAGCCAAACAGCTGGATTTTTACCACGATATAATTTAATTGGTTTTGATAATCTAGAATCAGTACAACAAACTACCTTATACGCTACTCCACACGGAACATGATTTTGAACTTTTCTTGTACTCGATTGATTAGGATTATTTTCTACGCCAAGTACAGGTTGAAGTAAACACTCAAAATCAGCGTATATAACGAAAGGAATTTTTAGTTTGTGGTTATGATTGATAAACTGTAACACACTATCTTTTTTAGATGGCATTGTTATTCTTTGCACATCATTACAGTACTGCAAATGCTTTTGTCATGTTTCATTGTTAGCACAACCATGCAAGCAGCGGTAACAAAAGAACTTTTTGTTCCTATTTTTATTGTACTGTTTACCAACTAGTCCGTTAAAGTTTTTAATCCAAACGTAATGATGTTTGTAAAACAGTAAATTTATAGTCGATTGTGAAGCTTTTTCTGAAATATATCTCGGGTATACATCCTCTTTTTCATCTAGTCCGAAAACGTTAATTGAAACATTATTTTGCTTTTCAAATTTTGGTATTTGATTTTCTGCCACAGGAAAGTTAATATCTTTAAAATTTAATCTAGACACGTGACTGATATATTTTCAACGCGATCAGCGTGTTTTTCTGCTGGAAATAGTGCGGAAAGAACAGCCCATTGGAAACACTTGTCATCTACATTTTTGATGTTTATACAACATCTTTTACTTTTTATTTTTGGTGGCAGGTCGATGTATGAACTACCTCGTAATGCGTTATATTTCATCGTGTGAAACAATATTTCTTTGATCATTCCAAACTTCCAACCCGAACCTAATTGAGTGAATTCCTCTATTTTTTTCCAGATTTCTTGGTGTATTTCATCAGATAGTGATAACAGATCAGTCCCAAGCAAAACAAGTCTTGATTTTGCGTTCATATAAGGTTCTGCAATTTCCTTGTTAGTTAATTCTTCCGTTATAACTAACTTTGAAAATATAACATGATATTGCACAAATAATCTGATACTTTTGTGTTTTCGAGCTCACGTTTTACAGTTGTCTGTAGTAGGTGGTAAAGATTTGCTGCACTAAAATTTACTAAAACAATTTGATTATCAAACTGATGACTATTATCAAAACCTGCAAAATTAGCTATATCACGCAATTTTAACATTATTATACTATAATGTAATATTTAATTGATAATTTTCTCACACTGCGCATGCGCTAAAAATTAATTGAAGATAAAAAAATCACTACAGTATAATGACAGCAAATCTAACAAACACATGTGAGCAAGAAGCATATCAAATTTACCCAAAGTATAACTTTATCTCACACTGCGCATGCGCTAAAAATCAATGAAAGATATAAAAAATCGCCTATAGTACAATGACAGTAAATCTGACAAGCGCACGTGAGCAAGAGATTTATCATGTTCACCCAAAATACAACTTATATGCTGGAAATACATTAGGTTCAGTTATTAACTTCAAAACTAGAATATCTGTTGGCAAATTAATGTCAGCGGGTTATACGATTAGTGTAAAGGGAGATAATGCCGAGAGGATTGCAATGTTTAGAAAAGATTTTATTTACACGTTGTTTTGCGATGATATTCCAGAGGGACAGCGTGTATATCACGTGAAGATGAGTTTCAGCCGCATCCGGTCTTTGATTTATACGAGGCTAACGATTGTGGTATTATTAGAAACAGAAAAACTAAAAAGTTCTTGGTACTATGAACAATATGGGATATATCAGGGTAACTGTTAGAGGAACATCGACAGATCAAGTTTGTTATACTGGTCATAGGTTTGTTTACGAGGTGTTCAACGGATCTATACCCAATGATCTGGTTTTTAATCATATTAATAACGTAAAAACTGATAATCGATTGAGAAATCTGGAGCTAGTGACGCAACAGGAAAATGTGAGAAAATGACGAGGTGGTGGTATTAATTTTAGATGTCCAGCAAAACCTGTTATTTCAAAAAACCTTTAAACGGATGAGGAGATTGAATTCAAATCGATTTCAGCTGCGGCGAAATATTATAAGATAAATCCCGCAGTCGTAAAATTTGTAGCTGATGGAGTAATAAAATCAACTTTTTCAAACGAATACGATGCTCGGATTCGTTTTAGATATGGAGCAAATGCTATGATATCATCGTGATTAAATTTTAGCGTCGTTACTGCACTTTTTGGTGATATTTTATCTCAGCAGTCATCTTATAATAATTAATTAGATAAAAATGTATTATAATAATGGACTTGATGGAACGACTCGCTGAACTCTACGAAGAATATACTAGCGACAAAGTCGCCAGCGATAAGGTCGTCAGTGATGAGGTCACATTTTCCAAAGATTTCATAGACAAAACTATTGGTTATAATGAAGATGATATTTTATATAACAGCGAATCTGATGATGATGGTGAAATAGTCACTGTTGCTGACAATTCAAATTACAGCAGACCAACAACTAAACGATATAATGTCAAGTATCACATTGCAAAAAAAATAATAAAATTTAATTGTACCGTTGCCGAACAACAACTGTTTTGGCAGTTAATCAAACCTTTCTTAAACATCAGAATTCCAGGCCGACAGAAAAATATCAAATTCGATTTCATATTTGTCAAGATTTTTAATCTAATATCGTTATGTAAACCAGTAAAATGTAAATCTGTCAAACAAAAGTATGAGAAAATTTATAATAACATTATATCATAATCTGCTTAGTTGGGATCCAACTGTTAAATTTATCACTATACCCACGCCATTTGACTAAACTTGTATCTCCTTTCTTCCTAATCACTTTTTCAATAACGAAGACATCCTCCTCAGTTTTCTGTAGTTCTTGTTCATAAAAACTATCTACGATAGGTTTCCCTGCCAGATCTTTTAAAACGTATGTTACATGTATTGTGAAAAGTACCTTATCAACCACAAAAACTTCTTCGCTCCAGTTTGGAGTAAATCCTTTTGCAAATACCTTTTTTGTCAAAGAAATTCTAACTTTATCAGCAACCTTAAATTTATGTCTGCGGTACATGTTTTCATTTGCTAATATTGGATTTTTAGTAGCTTTTTTAGGTGTCATTTTGATGGTTCGATGTTTCGTGTTATTATATTCACCTACGATTTGGTTTGTGTAATTTCTAGTTTAGCGTGCGATTAAATCTCTCAAAAACAACGCTTTTACCTTCGTTTCCTGTAACATATTTTT
Organism: Potamilus streckersoni; assembly: GCA_016746295.1. Taxonomy (NCBI): domain Eukaryota; kingdom Metazoa; phylum Mollusca; class Bivalvia; order Unionida; family Unionidae; genus Potamilus; species Potamilus streckersoni. The sequence continues at coordinate 2,204,920 of JAEAOA010000627.1, forward strand.
TTATATTATTTTGTACTAAAATCGGCTCAAACTTTTTGTTAAAAAATTCGGATCCGTGATCAGTCCAGATTTTATTCGGTTTTCTTTCTGTACTCGTTATTATTTATCTTAGCGCATCAGTCATTGAAGTTCCTGTCTTATCCGAAACAGGTACACTGAAAGCGTATTTGCTAAAAACATCTATAACATTAAACAAATACCTTTTTGGAGCACCATCAGCGCCAACGTTAAACTGAGCTAGATTGGATACATCCACCAAATCTATTGCCCAGATATCATCTACACCATTAGCGACAACTTTACGTCGTGGAAACTTTTTTTTTAGGTCTGTGCAGCTCGACTGCAAGATCATCGTATACTTTTTTCCGAGTTCGAGTTTATATTTTGCTCCTATCATTCGCTGAACAAATTTTCTATCAAAACGTTTCGAGATTTTTTGGCCCATTCACGTAATTTCTAACATTCTTTCCAATTTCTTTTGGTTTTATGATCCGTAACAGATACATGACGCATTGTATTCATGATAGATTATAAAATCTTGGCCCGGACGGATGTCGTTTTCATTGTTGTTGTCTAGCGGTTCCCCGGCAGTATTTTTATGGCTGCAAAGTCCCCCCTTTTGGTTTTTGTAATTTTCCAAAAAATTTTTGGAATTTTTACCTGACCCCATTTTTTTCATGTTAAACTTTACTTGCGACAGTTTTTTTTTTAAAAACAAATCTCTGTCGAATCCCGTTGCTTCATTATATTTTTTTGTCGTCACTAAAATAATATCAGGTAACCCGATCCACGACATCTTGAGGTACTGTCGCTGGGGCACTTTTTTTAAAAAACAATTTTTTTTTTTTTCCCCAGACGCACAAAAACGTTTTAAATTATCCTGTTGTTTTTTGTTTTTTCGGTTGTTTCATTAAAATTTTGTATGTTGACATTATTATATTTTTAAGTTTAGATAAAATTTATTGCGATCCCATCATTAGCGTGAGAAGGATGCTTGTCAAACTGTAAAAAAAAATTAAAAAGTTAAGATTTCTGCTCATCTGTTGGATAAACATAATACAATAATATCCGCAAGCAGACGTTCCAACAGGTTGGAGTTGATTTGATGAATAATATATCTTGTTAAATTTGTTATTCATATACTTTTTTATTACATCGCTTGGAGGAAGTCCAAACGAGTCAAAATAATTATTATTATAAACTGCTACCCAATGCGTGCCAGATCCGTCATTAAAATCTTGTATATTAATAACACACGAACTTACAGCTGATGGTGATATTATTGCTGCGAGTTCATCTTTAGAATAAACTCCGTGAAATCCAGGAACCGCTTTTAACTTATCAATGATATCAAAATTACTCAACGGGGTGGTCGAGTTCCCGGTAATGTTAGACCACGTCCGATTCCTAAAAGATTTGGGTGAAGCAATTGGAATAATTCCTCCTTGTTTTGTTTGATTGCATTTGCATTTGCATTTTGGTGTTTGCGATTTTGTTTTTATTATTTTCATTTTTTTTGTTGTTGGCGATTTCTTTTTCTTTTGTGGCATTATAATATATCATTTACATAAAATTTACAATTTTTTTTATTCCACTTCCACGAATGATACCATTACCTGCGACTGCTTTCTTCGTTGCGCCGGATATTGCTCCAGACGCTGCTGCTAGTCCTAATGTGCCTAAGACTGGTAAAATTTTAGGTATTATTGTACTAGTTAATACTGATAATGCTGGACCAAGAAAACCACCTTTAACGACAATGTCGTTTGCCATCGCTGTCATTTGTGCAGCACTCAAATTTAAAACAAAAGTTTTTTTACGATCATACTTTTTTACTTGATTTTTTGTTAGCTTTAATTTTGTTAAAACACCATCAGAAATATTAGGATTGATTTTTAATGATACCTGTTCTCGCTTTGCAATAGCAGACAAATTTTTTTAAATTTGGCCCTCGGGGCAAATACACTTCTTTTTCAATATACTTTTCCCTTTTATATGACAAATGTAGTTTTAAACTTGAACTTCATTTTTCCTCCCAAAAAATCATGGTTAATCTATCACTATTTCCTTTTCGTATACGTACAACGGGGCCCCGGGAAACCGCCCCAGTGTCCCGCAATTTCAATATCCGGTGGTTACAATTCGGTTATGTTTATAAATTTAAATGAAATAAGGGTAAGCGACGTTTCTCTTATATTTTAGTTCATCTTTAAATTGAATTTTTGTATTTTCTCAAGCAGGACATGTGGTGAGAAAATTTTTTATTAACGTATAGCAAAATTGGGTGTCTTTTGGAATTGTTCGATTTTAACTAGCTTATTCTCTGGCATAAGTGACAAATAGCATTTTTTTTTGGTTACCTTGGGTTGCGTTGAAAACATAAAAATTTTTCGGTGTTGTTCGTTTATGGTTTTGGCCCCCCATGTTAGCAGTAGTTTTTTGGGAACCCCGGCTGAATGTTTTGCGTTTAAAAAATTTGTTTGAGTTTTAAAAGGGCAAGTCTGACATTTTATGTATGGGGGGGTTTTCGTGGCCCCACAAAGCGGTTTGTTTTTAATAAAATGTAATAACCCTCCAGATCTAACAAACTCGTTTTTTTCTGCCGTCTAAAAAAAAGAGTATGTTTTTCTCCAGGGTACTTTATAATCGCGACAAAAGCCCAAAATTGTGCTTAGCGGAAGCATCATTTTATTTGAGTGACCTGCTGTAATTTTTCTTTGCCTGCAAAACCTCGTTTTAGGGGAGTCTCACGGGCGTGTGTTAAAAAGTAAATTTAACATCCGTACCGTTTCATCTGCAGATGGGGTGGGTTTATTTAGATTTTTAAAACTGCGTAAGAGAAAATTTTTAGCGTTGATTACACTCCCTGGCGACAATAGCAAGGTCTGTTTTTGGGAATGAGAAAATTTTTTCCCAATTACTTTAAAAATTCGGTTGATTCAGCTATACCCCGTCCAGTACCTTTAAACCACATCATGTTAGTTGCAGTTGATCTTGAGTAATCGTCGGAAAACGAAATAATATTTAAAATTGTACTTGCAACTTGTAGATGACTCGAACTATCTTCTATAGTTGATTGGCAGTTGATATCTAGCACTTTTTGAATAAACACCAGCCGTTATATATAAGAGCTACTTTGCTCAAACTGTAATTGCAGCAGGTGGATTGGCTACAGTCATATCTGACCCACGAACTTCTACATAGCCTTATGTGGCAGTAGAAATACAACTTCGTCTCTCGTGTTAAAGGTTCTAATACCAGCTTTATTTGGTTCGTTAGAATTTTCATCAAGATACTCAACAAACTCGAATTCTGTCACATCGTTGTCGATGTCATAAGTTTCTGTTAACTCGAGATAATTTTTAACAGACATTTTATTTTATTAGATTATATAAAATTTTATTGCGGCATTGTTACTTTAGATATTAATTTTTGTTGTTGTTATCATAGCTTTTTGAGTTTCTTTTGTTGGAGCGATTTCTGAGATAGCTTGTTTTATTTCAGATGCAGTCGGTGGATCACCTTTTATTTTATCAGCTATTTTTTGTCCCACCGCAGTCCCAGCGGCAGATGCAGCCCCAGTTGCAAAAGCTTTACCAGCGTCAATAGCAATTGGTGCAACTTTACGTGTAATACCCGGGATATTTTCAAAAACTTTAGTGAATATATTTCCAAAAAAATCCTCCTACTATTTTTCTTCGATAAACTTTTTTTCTTTGTTTCATTATATTTGATGTTGCATAATTTTTACTTTTGCTCGCGTAGATGTAAATAATAAGTTACAACTTTATTATTAACATGTAACTGTTTTCCTGATTGATCTGTCAACTGCATTATTATACTTGATATTTGATCTTCAACGTTTAAAGGATAATATATAATATGTCGTGGAGTTATTTGCATGAGAGAACCTGGCGGGACTTCTGGTGAACCTTTGCTACCTTTTGATGTATAAGAGCCAGAAGTAATAGAGCAATTTACTAATATTGTATTTACTTCTGTTATATTTACTGGCAGTTCACTATCATATGTAATAGGCTGATCATGTGCAGTGTAAGTTTTTTCAGTAAATCCTAACAGTTGTGCAATACTTCTTTCTCTTGGTTCAAGACTGATTACTATATTTTTCAAAGTTATCCTAGTTCGCAATGTGTTATAATTTGCTGCCAATTCAAAATTATCAGCCACACCGTCAGCTTTTGTGATGAGCTCTTTGATTGCCTTGTTTAGATCAGTAATATTATAAGCTCCTTGCGATATTTTTATTTTTTTTTGTTGTAGATATTGGAGATGTTGTAATCATAGTAAAATACATTTCATCGTTAACATCATTTTTCACGTTAGGTATAGCATTCCAGCAAATACAAGAAATTAATCCAATTTTATATTGTTTTGTAGGATCTAGTTGGATAGGTGGAATATAATTTACTGAAAAATTTGCGCTATCTATCGCAGACTCACTAGAGTTTAGTAATAATGTTGTTTGCATTCCTTTAATATTATATCATTTACAAAATTAAGTCGCGGTGTAAAGTTTCATATTCGTCAGATGTTAATAATTCACTCGATCTTAGATGATCAAGTATGTCAATGATTTCATTATCAAGTTCAACACTAACATTCCCAGCTTCCTTTGATGATATTAATAACATTATTCTACCTATCATTTCAGTATTTGAAGTAAATACTTTTACACCAGTTCCTGTTCTTACTCTACTTTTTTGTATACGAGATTTATCAAAAGTAAAAAATTTCCTTCTAAAACTCCACCCACTACCAAAAGGTTTTGCTCTACTATTTTCTGCTGTTTTTTTAAACGTGAGAGCAATGACACCGTTTCTCATTCGATCATAAAGTGGAAGCATATCATCAATTTCTATAACCATGTTTATTTCATCTTTAGCAGCAGCTCCGTCTCTTAATATTACATCTAATTTATCAATTAATGCTTGATATTCTGCATCAGTCCACCTGCTTATATTTTAAATATCACTTATATTTTCTTTTTTTAAAAAATCATATTCACTACCTTTTATCTCATCATTTGCTCTTTTTGTAAAATAAAATCTTTGATCTCCAACTTCCATAAACTTTACAGTGAGATCACCGACTCTTTGTTGCTCCTCTCTGATATCTTTTATGTCTCCTGATAAATTTGTTATAATATTTGTTATTACTTGCGTTGCTAACTCTGCTAATCTTCGCTCAAGTTCCAGCGGATTGTTTATCAATCGATCTGTTTCAGCTTGTCTAGCCGCAGGATCAGCTATATTTGCTGTAAGTGCCTCAATCAGTTTTCTTTTTTCTTCTTCAGATCTAGTAACAAGTTTTGCAGCAGATGCTTTTTGTTGTTCTCTAATAATTCCAACCAAACCTTTTTCCTGCAGTTGTTTAAGTTCTTCTTTTGATAGTGGTTTAGTTTCAGGTTGTTTACCTAATAGTGCTTCAGTAACCGGCTTGAAAATTGTAGCTGTTGCTTTTGTAGCGGTTACTTGCCCACGCCGTGCTTCTTGTACTTTTTGCTTAAGTGATGCCTGAGATTGAGCAAGGTTTTTTTAGATCTTCTATGTGTTGTCTGTATCTTGCTCGTTTGTCCATTATTATTATTATAAATTTTATAAAATTGAAACGCTTTACTGTAAGTAACTGTTAATACAACAGCGAAACATTTTAGTTGGATCATTTGTAAGTTTATTTAAACAAGAAAAAATAAATTTATCTTTTGTAGCATTACGGTAAAGTTCAATAAACTTATCTTTTGTCACGCCACCGCATTGCTCGCTTGCAATATTACTAACGTCAACATTATCCAGTCCTGGAGATAAAATAAAACAACCCGTATTTCGCCTAATAAATCTATCAACATTATAAAATCCTTGAGCGAGATAAACAGAATTACACTGTTTGTTACGTGACAGTGAGAAATATGATCTTATTTTATTCATCTCCATGTTATTTAGAGGAATATCATCAAAAACTACTATCTTATGTTCATCTGCATCAAGTTGATTAACTGGAATAAGATCTTCTGGCTGCCTAATTATAAAAAAATTTTCACCAGCTTTAAGATCATCACGAAGCTTGTTATTATATTCGCTTAATAACTCATACGTATCTTGCTGTGGATTGATTGTGTAAATATAAACCCTGTCGTAGTTAAAATTATCACCAAGAAGCAAATTCATAAGCAAATTTGTTTTCCCCGATCCAGTTCGCCCAACAATAAGATAATGACAATCAGGAAGTTCATTGTTATGTTTATGCTTCACTAATCTCTCTGTATCAAAGTTTAATATAAACGATTTTGCCATTTTATATAATATTAAACTAGTGTTGATAATTTTATCTAGGACAGTAAATAATGAGCTACTATACAAAATTGGAACACTATCAGATTTATCCACAAAAGGTTACCAAGGTGACTTATCCAAATATGCAACTCTTGATCTGCTCAAAAATGAAGCCAATAATTTACTAAATCTTACCAGCGTAGATCCAGATAAAGTCGTCATTTTCCAGGACAAAGAAGGACGATTAAAGACGAGTAACGTAAAACTGTCAGATGTAGTTGTACGAAATCCAAGTGGGAATATTGTTATGACACAAAACAAGATTACTGATCTTGGAAACCCAACTGAGGATGAGGATGCTGTCACTAAAAAATACGTCAATGATTGGGACGCTTCAATTAATAATGAAATCACAGCGCTCAAAACTGATTTTACCAGTCACGTGAATACATTTTTAAGTTTTCGCAGAAACATAAACAAAATTAGAGATGAATTTTTTGGAAATCCATCAAATGTTAACATTACACTCGCTAATATTAACACAAAACTCAATGATATTAACACAAAACTCTATGATATTATTAGTGGAATTCCTAATATTGTTGAGAAAATGAATATGATTAATATTCCTCATTAACAGATTAAAAATATTGTGTATTCTGTTGCAATTGGGTCTGGTACATGGACGAAGGAAGATAATTCTTTAAAATACACTGTAGAAGTTACTGGTGTGTATAGATTGTCAGTGTTTAGCAGTGCAAAGTTTAAAATAATGTTTACCACAATTCCATGGCATTATTTAGATAATAACTTTTTTGGAATATTATATGTAATATTAAACAAAAATTCTGAGGGGACATTTACACTTGAACCAACTGATGAAAATTTTGTAGGTCCTTATCGGTGGTGTTTGGAATTTGTAGCTGATTTATCATAACTATGTAAACAAATATTATAATGAAAAGAAGTATAGTTGATTTTAATCACATTTCAAAAGATATTCTAGAAGAGGATGTGGACGCACTAATACAATACTATAAATATTATCATAAAAAACTTTGGTGTGTTAAAAAATGTTACAAATACTACAACAAGATCGTTCGAGTAATATCATATTTACCCTTGTTAATGACCAGTTCTGGTATAATTTCAAGTGGGGTATCATTAAATCCATTTTTGTTAATTATATCTGGTATTGGTGTTTCACTTACAGCGGCGTGTAAAAAGGTAGAACCAAGACTTTTGATAAAAAAGCACGGATGTTTAACATCTATTAAATCTTACAAGAAACTACTTGATCAGATCCGGTCTTACCTACGAGGAGTTAAATATAATATGGATGATTTATTACGTGAATTTCGTATTATTGACAATATGTTAACAGATATTCTACCAATGAAGGTTAGCAAGTATGGAAAAATTTATCAAAGAAAATATGAGTAACGTATAATTTTATCTAAACTTAAGATATAATATAACTAAAATAATATCATTTTCATTCTAATGCTAGTTTAATTTCCACCTTGTTAACTGAAACGTTCTAATGCACAGTTTAATTTTCATCCTGTTATCTGATACAAAATTTGTGGTAAAACCTATTTGCTGTCTTTAGAATAATTGTATTCCACACATACGCTGTTCTATCAAATTCGTCACTTCTGTTGACAGAGCTTATCACATTCCAACACCTGTTGTTTTGTCTGGTTACAAAATATCTGTCTACATAGTAGTAGTATAGGGAAATTAGGGTTTTGGCGGGGGTGGGAGAGGAGGTGTGGGAGGGGGTGGGTGGGCCAAAACCCTCATTTTCTTATACTACTACCGTTTATGATGCCATAGTGGCAAATATGATGTAGGTTTACTGGTGTGATGTGCCTTGAAACGGCAGATCGACTGGCCTCAGGTGGGCAGTTAAAAAAGTCTTCGGTGTTAGGGATAGTTGTACAGTTTCTACGGTGTTAATTACTAGCGGAACGGAAAGTTAATGTAGAGAAACTGAGAGGATGTGTGGTAGATGGCTAATTGCCAAGTTGTAAATAATGTGGTATTGTATTGATTATTGTAAAATTTTTGCATAGAATGGACACGTTGGACTTTCCAACTTACAACTGAAGTTGTATAGAAGTCTTTGGAAATTTGGGGTAAACTCATGACTTCTAGCGGGATTTGAGCCAGGGTTTTGACACCGCTTGGTCAAGCAAAAGACCCCTGGCTTGTAACTATATATCCCATGTGGGCTGAGCTAGAGGTGGATTTCGGACACTTGTGCTGATATGAATAATGGGGGTATAGATAGATAGAATAATTGATAATGCCGTCGAGTTTAAATTTTGTTGAGAAATAGGAGATAAAGTTTATTTTTAGTACTGAACATATACCGAATGTACTCGATTATACGTCGAATCCGATCGCAAGTAACATTGATCCCGACCTGCAGGTGCATGATACGCCGGCAGATCATGGTCTTTGTTATTTGATCTTTTGATTACTCCTAAAAATAATGCTTAGATATTATGAGACGGCAGATCTGGATATGTGCAGTCTGTTGCTGGACTGGGCTTAAGAGCGAGTAAACAAGTCCATTTAATGCAAAAATAAGTCCTTTATGACATTAAATATACGGCCAAAAAATTGTTATGGATTATCGGAAATTTGCATTAAGATGAATACCTTGTAATACTAATGCAAATTAGTTAAACATTTTTACCATTTCCAAGTAAGTGGCACAATCTTACCGAATTAGAAAACCCATACCTGCTATAAATGATCATAATTTTCTCTCTGTACGCGATGGGGGTGTTGAGCGGGGAAACGGGTTGGAGATGGGAGCGAATATTCTTCCATCATCCAATACCACGAATGATTTGAAAGTCCTAAAGAATGTTTTCTTTTCTCGAGAGGAGTAAAGATAATCTTACATAATGAAGGACCATTCCATGCTAAGATTATGATTAGTCTAACCAAAATACGAGGAGTTCTGTAACAGACGAAATAGGCAAATACTCTTAGTTTTTGTTTATTAACGCTAATAGACCAATTATAATTCATCACACATTCATTCCAGGTAAATTTTAATGCCCGAATCCACGACTTAATTTGTCAATGTGCATGCCCTTGATGCGTTTTCAAACCTCATCTGGCACCGATCTCCATCCAAAATCTGCATTGTTAAGTACTTATAATCTCTCTATCGTATATAAAGGATGTGTATTAAATTATCTATTTTTTTCTTCTTTTTCAAATGATGTTAATAGTATTCCATAACTATCGAAAATCCTAATATGTGTATAGAATGCTTTCATTGATTTAAAACAATGCTAACACATTTATAGCATAGACATTTAACTCCACGATTTATGCATAACTCGTTACCAATCAACGGTTGCATAGCTGCAGTCCTAAAGGACTGGCCAATTACGACCTCATAACTCTACATTTCTGAAATTCTGATTATCTCCACGTGTTTTTTTCATCTATTATTTTGTTTTTCTTTCACGCCTAATTTGTGGTTTAAGGTTACACGTCCAACACTTTCAACCTAACAAAAGTACTTGTCCACATCTTATTTTGAAATATATTTGTAACCTATACGACGCTGAATTCCATCTACATTATTACTGGATATATTCAAAACATTTTTAATTGTATAAGTTGCACCTATTGTTCATCTAAGAAAAACAAACGTCATTTTTGCTTTTGGTCTACCTAGACAATTTAATGACATTTCATGATATTCGCTGTTTTTAAACATGCCAGAAGATTTTTTTAGTCTCTGATCAAGAGTTTTATTGCGTAACTTGTTGCTAAGATAACTATTGAAATAATTGCATTTCTTCAACCGATGCACAAAGACAACATGATTTGCTTTGTGTTACTTATTTTGTAAAGTTATGTAGAAAGATTAGTTATTAATGTCAAGGAAAATAAATAGAAGAAAACAGTTATTTTGGTTCAGTTTTGTTATACATTTTAACTTCATTTGCTTACATTGAAATTTATCAAATCAATATTTTTATTTCAAACATACTTTCGGACAGGCTTTATTATGTATTACAATTAGGTTTTTACTGCATTGAAAAATTCCTATAATTAATGAAGATATAGAAAATTTAATTTTGGTTTCTTAAGAAAGATTGGACCTCAAATTGCACCCTATAAAACACCAGCACTACACACTTTCTGACAGCTGTCACATCTCTTGCTTGCAAGGAAATTTCAAAAGACTTCATGCATGAAGTTGAAATAGTAGTGGCATGCAAATATAACATGCAAATATAAACGTTTGACTAAAAATTGACCCTGTCAGGAATCAGTACACAATTAATAAAACCGGTTCAGTACCCAAGAATGTAGTCCAAGTCTCTTTTTAGATCAGTTTTTCCTGTCAAAGTTTGGTGGTGATACTAGAGTCATATTTTGGCATTCTTGGTAAGGATTTAAAGGCAATTGTTTATTTTTGAGAATGTGAGCTTATGGTGTGGTTGTCTGTGTGTATTTTGGCGACAGTGCATGGCCATGGTGATGACTCGAAAGTGAAATCTGTGTTCCGTTGCATGGTGTTTTGTTTACAATTCAGCCTCTCAAAAAACTGCAGGTCAACCTTTCACAAGAACTTCACCGTAAAGTCATCTTTGAAGGTATTTTTGATTAACATATGATTTGAATTGATTGTCACACAGTGGAAAGTTCAGTACTGAGAAACAAATGTAGAGACTATATAGTAAAATTAATTGTGTTTTATGGCCAAATAGTGAAGAACTGCTATTCACCGGCAAAACAACTGTTGATGCGATTCGTGCGGAACACGCCTGATACATCAGTGGCACGACCAATCGATCTGGAGGAATATGCCTGCCGACATGCACCATAATGATGCCACTGTATGAACAGAGTGAACTGGAAGTAGTATAACATTGCACTACTGACTGTATTATGGTCCTTAAATGTCTACATGCTAAATTATCGCCAGTACCATAGCAGCTAATTTGCAACAGCGATACTGGGCACAAGAGTGCGTTTTTGCTTACAGAGTTATGCCCCCTGACATACAGTTACCACCGGATCAGAGCCTCAGTAGTCGTTCCAAGTATACACTACACAAAAATGCAAATGCATATGCAATCAAACAAAACAAGGAGGAATTATTCCAATTGCTCCACTTTTGGCGGGACTAGCGGGAAGTCTGCTGCCAAATCTTTTAGAAATCGGACGTGGTCTAACATTACCGGGAACTCGACCACCCCGTTGAGTAATTTTGATATCATTGATAAGTTAAAAGCGGTTCCTGGATTTCACGGAGTTTAATCTAAAGATGAACTCGCAGCAATAAAATCACCATCAGCTGTAAGTTCGTGTGTTATTAATATACAAGATTTTAATGACGGATCCGGCACGCATTGGGTAGCAGTTTATAATAATAATTATTTTGACTCGTTTGGACTTCCTCCAAGCGATGTAATAAAAAGGTATATGAAGAAAAATTTTTAAAAGATATATTATTCATCAAATCAACTCCAACCTGTTGGAATGTCTGCTTGCGGATATTATTGTATTATGTTTATCCAACAGATGAGCAGAAATCTTAATTTTTTAAAAATTATTTTACAGTTTGACAAGCATCCTTCTCACGCTAATGATGAGATCGCAATAAATTTTATCTAAACTTAAAAATATAATAATGTCAACATACTGTCTCAAGTGTAGAACTAAAACAGAAATTATTAATGAAACAACAGAAAAAAACAAAAAAACAACAGGATAATATTAAAAAGTTTTTGTGCAGTCTGCGGAAAAAGAAAAAATATGTTTTTAAAGAAAGTGTCCCCAGCGACAGTATCCTCAGAGATGTCGCTAGGATCTGGTTATCCTGATATTATTTTAGTCGACGACTAAAAATATAGAATGATATGCAACTGTGATTCTGACAGAGATTTGTGTCTTGTGCAAGATAAAATTGTCGCATACTGTCAATGTTGTAACAACAGAGAAATAATAGGGTCGGTATAGATATACATAAAATTATTGGAAAATTCCCAAAACCAAAAGGCGGTTGGACATTGCCAGGTCATCGGTATACAGGACCTTACAATCCGCTAGATCAACAACTAGATGAAAACGACAATCCATTGCCAGGTCAAGAGAATTATAATCTATTGGATGCAATAGCGATGCGTCATGATATCTGTTATCGTGATCATAAAAACTCGAAAGCAGATTGTGATAAAGTACTGTTAGACGAATTACGTGATATGGAGCCAACAAATCTACGAGAACGTTTTGATAGAAGATTTGTTCAGGGAATGATAGGAGCAAAATATAAACTCGGACTCGGAAAAATTATACGATGATCTTGCAGTCGAGCTGCACAGACCTAAAAAAAGTTTTCACGACGTAAAGTTGTCGCTAATGGTGTAGATGATATCTGGGCAATAGATTTGGTGGATGTATCCAATCTAGCTCAGTTTAACGTTGGCGCTGATGGTGCTCCAAAAAGGTATTTGTTTAATGTTATAGATGTTTTTAGCAAATACGCTTTTTGTACCTGTTTCGGATAAGACAGGGACTTCAATGCTAAAACAAATAATAACGAGTACAGAAAGAAAACCGAATAAAATCTGGACTGATCACGGAACCGAGTTCTTTAACAAAAAGTTTGAACAGTTTCTAGAACAAAATAATATAAAAAGGTATGTTACAGGAAACGAAGGTAAAAGCGTTGTTGTTGAGAGATTTAATCGCACGCTAAATGAGAAATTACACAAACATATGATAGCTAAAAACACCAACAGGTACATCGATGACCTTTCTCAAATCGTAGGTGAATATAATAACACGAAACATCGAACCATCAAAATGACACCTAAAAAAGCTATTAAAAATCCAATATCAGCAAAGGAAAACATATACCGCAGACATAAATTTAAGGTTGGTGATAAAGTTAGAATTTCTTTGACAAAAAGGTATTTGCAAAAGGATTTACTCCAAACTGGAGTGAAGAAGTTTTTGTAGTTAATAAGGTACATTTCACAATACCTGTAACGTACGTTTTAAAAGATCTGGCAGGCGAACCGATCGTAGGTAGATTTTATGAATAAGAACTACAGAAAACTGATCAGAATGTTTTTGTTATCGAGAAAGTAATTAAGAAAAAAGGAAATCAAAGTTTAGTCAAATGGCGTGGGTATAGCGATAAATTTAAACAGTTGGATCCCAACTAAGCAGATTATGATATAATGTTATTATAAATTTCCTCATACTTTTGTTTGACAGATTTACATTTCACTGGTTTACATAACGATATTAGATAATGCTTACGATCGTCAGAGATTGTCATTAGATTAAAAATCTTGACAAATATGAAATCGAATTTGATATTTTTCTGTCGGCCTGGAATTCTGATGTTTAAGAAAGGTTTGATTAGCTGCCAAAACAGTTGTTGTTCGGCAACGGTGAAATTAAATTTCATTATTTTTTTTGCAATGTGATACTTGACATTATATCGTTTAGTTGTTGGTCTGCTGTAATTTGATCTGTCAGCAACAGTGACTATTTCAACATCATCATCAGATTCGCTGTTATGTAAAATATCATCTTCATTATAACCAACAGATTTGTCTATGAAATCTTTGGAAAATGTGACCTCATCACTGACGACCTTATCGCTGGCGACTTTGTCGCTAATATCTTGTTGGTAGAGTTCAGCGAGTCGTTTCATCAAGTCCATTATTATAATATATTTTTATTTAAATTATTGTTATAAGATGACTGATGAGATAAAATATCACCAAAAAGTTAATATATTAAATTACAACGAACTAGCCGAAGCGGTAAGAAAATGTTTGTTGGTTTATATTGTTGACGTTATTGTAATGCAAGTTGATTCTCATAAAATATTTCTAACAGAAGCAGAAAAAAATAAAATTAATGAAAGTGCAGTAACGACGCTAAAATTTAATCACGATGATATCATAGCATTTGCTCATCATTGCTTGACTAAAACTGAATTACAAAATATTATTGATCATCATATCTAAAACGAATCCTAGCATCGTATTCGCTTGAAAAAGTTGATTTCATTACTCCATCAGCTACAAATTTTACGACTGCGGGATTTATCTTATAATATTTCGCCGCAGCTGAAATCGATTTGAATTTAATCTCCTCATCCGTTTCGAGGTTTTTTGAAATAACAGGTTTTGCTGGACATCTAAAATTAATACCACCACCTCGTCCTTTTCTTATATTTCCTGTTGGGTAACTAGTTCTAGATTTTCCAATCGTTTGTCAGTCTTTACGTTATTGATGTGATTAATAACAAGACCTTTGGTTATAGATCCGTTGAACACCTCGTAAATAAAACGATGACCATAATAATGAACTTGATTTGGCGATGTTCCTCTAACAGTTACCCTGATATATCGCATATTACTCATAGTACCAAGAACTTTTTAGTTTTTCTGTTTCTAATAATACCCCGATCGTTAGCCTCGTATAAATCAAAGACAGGATGTGGCTGAAACTCATCTTCTAAGGATAAGTTTTCAATGTTGTCATCAGTGACTTTATCGTTCACGTGGTATACACGCTGTCCCTCTGGAATATCATCGCAAGACAACGTGTAAATAAAATCTTTTCTAAACATTGCAATCCTCACGGCATTATCTCCCTTTACACTAATCGTATAACCTGCTGACCTTAATTTGCCAACAGATATTCTAGTTTTGATGTTAATAACCGAACCTAATACATTTACAGCGTATAAGTTGTATTTTGGGTGAACATGATAAATCTCTTGCTCACGTGCGACTTGTCAGATTTACTGTCATTATATTATATGCGATTTTTTTATCTTTAATTGATTTTTAGCGCATGCGCAGTGTGAGAAAATTATCAATTAGATATTACATTATAGTATAATAATGTTAAAATTGCGTGTTATAGCTAAGAGAAGCCTTATGGGAGAACCTAATAAAATAGCGACTGCTTTTGCAGGTTTTGATAATAGTTATCTGTTTGATAATCAAATTGTTTTAGTAAATTTTAATGCAGCAAATCTTTACCACCTACTACAGACAACTGTAAAACGTGAGCTCGAAAAACACAAAAGTATCAGATTATTTGTGCAATATCATGTTATATTTTCAAAGTTAGTTATAACGGAAGAATTAACTAACAAGGAAATTGCAGAACCTTATATGAACGCAAAATCAAGACGTGTTTTGCTTGGGACTGATCTGTTATCACTATCTGATGAAATACACCAAGAAATCTGGAAAACAATAGAGGAATTCACTCAATTAGGTTCGGGTTGGAAGTTTGAAATGATCAAAAAAATATTGTTTCACACGATGAAATATAACGCATTACGAGGTAGTTCATACATCGACCTGCCACCAAAAATAAAAAGTAAAAGATGTTGTATAAACATCAAAAACGTAGATAACAAGTGTTTCCAATGGGCTGTTCTTTCCGCAATATTTCAAGCAGAAGAACACGATGATCGCGTTGAAAATATATCAGTCACGTGTCTAGATTAAATTTTAAAGATATTAACTTTCCTGTGGCAGAAAATCAAATACCAAAATTTGGAAAGCAAAATAATGTTTCAATTAACGTTTTCGGACTAGATGAAAAAGAGGATTATACCCGAGATATATTTCAGAAAAAGCTTCACAATCGACTATAAATTTACTGTTTTACAAAAATCATTACGTTTGGATTAAAAACTTTAACGGACTAGTTGGTAAACAGTACAATAAAAATAGGAACAAAAAGTTCTTTTGTTACCGCTGCTTGCATGGTTGTGCTAACAATGAAACATTACAAAAGCATTTGCAGTACTGTAATGATGTGCAAAAAATAACAATGCCATCTAAAAAAGATAGTGTGTTACAGTTTGTCCATCATTATCACAAACTAAAAATTCCTTTCGTTATATATGCTGATTTTGAGTGTTTACTTCAACCTGTACTTGGCGTAGAAAATAATCCTAATCAATCGAGTACAAGAAAAGTTCAAAATCATGTTCCGTGTGGAGTAGCGTATAAGGTAGTTTGTTGTACTGATTCTAGATTATCTAGACCAATTAAATTATATCGTGGTAAAAATCCAGCTATCTACCTTCTCAAGCAGTTGTTTAATGAAGTTGATAATATTACTTATCGTATGAAAAAAGTAACGCCAATGTTAAAATTAACACCTCAACAAGAATCCGATCACGAGCAAGCAGAAATTTGTCATATTTGTGAAAAAGCTTTTGATACTGACAACAAAAAAGTACATGACCATTGTCATTTGACTGGACAGTATCGTGGAGCGGCTCATAATCAGTGTAATTTAAAATTTCATGCTCCAGATTTTATTCCGGTTATTCTTCACAATTTTCGAGGATATGATAGCCATATTATAGTAAAAGCTTTTGGTGATCCTGATATAAAATCTCGTCTAAAACTCGATAACATCATCAAATGCATCCCATATAATTTTGAAAAGTACATGTCAGTTACGCTAGGTAAATTGCGTTTTATTGACAGCCTGCAGTTTATGGCAGCCTCGTTAGATGAGCTAGTAAAAGGTTGTAGTAAATTTGATAACCTAAGAGACTGTTTTGGAGATAAATTTAATCTACTAGCTAAAAAAGGAGTTTTTTCATACGAATACCTCGACGACTGGTGTAAATTTGATGAAACATCTTTACCTGGCAAAGATAAATTTTACTCACAACTTAAAAATGAAAATATAACTGATGATGAGTACAGGTATGCACAAGATATCTGGAAAGAGTTTGATTGTGAGACTTTTGGTGATTATCATGATTTATACCTGAAAACTGACGTGTTATTATTAGCAGATGTTTTTGAAAGTTTTCGAGAAGTGAGTTATAATAATTACCAACTGATCTGTGCGGAATCGATGATTATAGAATATAGTTTGTTATCAAAAGAACAACAAGCGTTAGCATCACCAAGGCAACATTCCATGGTCAAGAAACTAGTACCAAATTTACTTGATAAGAAAAATTACGTTTTGCATTACAAAGTTTTAAAACAAGTAGTCGATGCTGGTCTTGTGTTGAGAAAAGTTCATCGTGTACTAAAATTTAATCAGTCGCCGTGGATGAGAGGTTATATTAACTCAAACACTTCAAGAAGGGCTGCAGCGAAAACAGAGTTTGAAAAAAACTTCCTTAAACTGTTGAACAATTCCGTTTTTGGTAAGACGATGGAGAATATTAGGAAACGTGTAAATATTGAAATAGTTAATGATGTCAATCGCAGAAACAAACTTGTGTCAGACGATGATTTTGTGAGCATGAAAATATTTAATGAAAATCTTGTTGCGATACAAAGAAGAAAAGTAAATCTAAAACTAAACAAGCCGATCTATGTTGGAGCTGCAGTGTTAGATTTATCAAAGTGGCTGATGTACGATTTTCATTACACTTTTGTTAAAAATCAGTGGACGGCTAGTAGTTTATTGTTTACTGATACTGATTCGCTCGTATATGAAATCGAATGCAAGGACATCTATCAGGACATGTAAAATAATCGACGTCTGTTTGATCTTTCCGATTATCCACGTGACAGTAAATTTCATGACGACACAAATAAAAAGGTTATTGGTAAGTTTTAAGATGAAATGAACTCAAGCGCTATCAAATACTTTATCGGATTACGTAGTAAAATGTATGCCGTATTATTGGACAATAATAAAATAACGAAAAAAGCAAAAGGTCTGCCTCGTGATTTTGTTAAAAAGTTTATGAAATTTGATGACTACAGGTATGCGCTTGATGGCGGTGTTAGTTTTATGAGAGCTATGGCAATTCGAACTAATCATCATAAACTCGAAACAGATGTCATTATCAAACGTGGATTGTATAATTTTGATGACAAACGCTATTGTAAAAATGGGGTAGATACATTTGCCCTTGGGTATTGTCATGATGATAGATCTATACTCGACATTATCTTTTCCAACTGAAATTTTATCTAAACTTATAAAATAATGTTTGAAAATTTGACAATGACAAATAGCTACGATAGTAACATCAAATATCTAATGATGGATGGTAAATAATTGACAGTTGAATTTAATAATGAAACATCAGGTATATGTTTTAATGGAACACGTGACAAGTTAAAACTTTCGCTCATCAGATCTGATAACAGCGTGTATTTCAATTATCTCGAACAATTGTATCAAAAGTTGTTAGCGGAATTTAAAAACTTTCACAGCCCCATTAGCCAACAAAACTATACTAAACTCACAATTGATCTCGATCGGTCCAAGGTATATTTTATCAACAAAAATTATCCTCTGAACAAACCTGGAATGAAAGA
The DNA here is from genome assembly GCA_016746295.1 of Potamilus streckersoni. NCBI lineage: Eukaryota > Metazoa > Mollusca > Bivalvia > Unionida > Unionidae > Potamilus > Potamilus streckersoni. Next base: position 2,223,551 of record JAEAOA010000627.1, read on the forward strand.
TTTGTTTGAGTCCCATCGCTGTGTGAGCGGTAAAGTAAAATTTAGTATCTATAGTCGTGATAGTGAAGTATTTTTAATATCAACAGTTGAAACATTAATCATTGGTAATGAGATATAAAATAATATCATTTTCATTCTAATGCTAGTGTAATTTCCGCCTTGTTAACTGAAACGTTCTAATGCACAGTTTAATTTTCATCCTGTTATCTGATAAAAAATTTGTGGTTAAACCTATTTGCCGTCTTTAGAATAATCGTATTCCACGCATGCGCTGTTCTAACAAATTCTTCACTTCTGTTGACAGAGCTTATCGCATTCCAACACCTGTTGTTTTGTCTGGTTACAAAATATCTGTCTACATAGTAGTAGTATAGGGAAATGAGGGTTTGGCGGGGGTGGGGGAGGAGGTGTGGGAGGGGGTGGGTGGGCCAAAACCCTCATTTTCCTATTTTGGAAAAAGGGGTGGGGGATAATTTAGGACTATAATTTATACTTGTTTGGAGGGTAAAAAAAAGTGGGTTAAAACCCTCATTTCCCTATGAGGGGGTGGGGGATAATTTAGGACTATAATTTATACTTGTTTGGAGGGTAAAAAAAGTGAGCTAAAACCCTCATTTAATTTATACTTGTTTGGAGGGTAAAAAAATAAAGTGGGCTAAAACTCTCATTTCCCTATACTACTCCACATTCTTTATTGAAAAGTAATTATCTTAATATTTTTTGTGTTGCGAATACTTTTTCAACAGTTTCACTTTCTCATTTTTCACAGCTGGTGTATCGTGTTTTTTGTTTTGTTCCTAAGCCAATCCAAGGCATGCGTTCCTTCGCCTCTGCGTAGTGTTACTGATGGGCGCAACAGCGTTTGTTCAAATTGCTTTGTCCATACTTACAATCGCTTTCCATTAAAATGCACTCCCATTTATTCCTTGTAGTCTTAACTTTATACCACATATCATATTGTTATATGCCTATTTTTCAAAGAATCATTACATTTTTATTTTTGTAAGAGCCATTTTCAGGTATATGTATGATGTGTTTCTCAAGCAACTTCGTTTCGCTATTTTAGTTAATCTTTTATAATGATGAATTATCAGCATAGAGACCATTAATTAATGGCGTATATTAGTTCTTGTATACGCAAACCTATATAAGCAACGTATATAATAGAAATATAGCAGACGATAAACATAGAAAACGATAGAAACACGATAGAAGAAGAGAGACAAAGAGTAGAGACAAGAGGAGAAGTTCATGGTTGCACAGGCCTGTTTATATTTGTACGATACATTTCTGCAGGCTAAATTTACGACTGTCGAGGTGTACGAGGTGTATTCACGTGTTCTGAATATTAGTGTGCTGGACGAAAAAGTTATTCATCAATGAAAATGTCAGTTCGTGCCCTCGGGGTACTCCCAATGCACCTCAACACTCTTTATTGGTCTAAAAATCCAATTGTTAAATGCCATTTCATATGAACGTTTTTGTCTGCTGCTCATACACAGGAAGAATACACCTCCAACCAAATGTCGTCTTCCAATCGTCTGTCCTTCTTTGATAACCTGATTCAGCCAAAACTCAAGTGGGGCTAAATCAGCGCTGAATTTATAATTAGACAATGTTTGGATGCTTGCTCCATCAAGAGGTTTGTTACGATGGCGGATGTATCCACGGGATCTTTGGGTACCAGTCCGATGACGGGTAGTTTGGTAGCGCTTCACAACTTATCTTGGCAAAACTTTGGAGATATATAAAAACACAGTGATATAAACAGACTCGTACAGTGATGTTTGGATGACCGGGCCATTTGCATCGAAAACTAATAAGTATATACTCTCTCTACTACCCTTGAGCGAGTTATCCCAGAACAATTTCAATGATCAAAACCTTTTTTTCTCTTCAGTTCGGTTAAAAACAATAAATCTTTGTTTGATCACCTTTGGCAATCTCATTCCAACGTACCTGGTCACCATGTGTGAACATAAGGACCGTAGATTTAGGTGGTTCATGCCGAGATTCTGTTTTTGATAAGCCGTCAACAAATGGTGGACCATCGGGCACATAAAGCTTCAAATGATTTTTTTCTGATGTTAAAAACAGTTGAAATAATGTCGGTGATAACAGAAATATCATCCATTGTTTATTGATGCTGTCTTCACTTGCAGCAGCCACTTCCTGCTGACCACTCGTAGACAAGGATCTTCCAGAACATATGTCTTCTTCCATGAATTCGAGCTCATCTTTAAAATGATAAAACGGCCACATGATGATATGATAGGACAGAGAATTACATCCGTGAAACTTTATCCATTTTTGCCTGGGTATCTCTAAGAGAGTACTGTACAGTGTCCTCTTTGCAAATTTGTTATACTTGAACGACATTTTTATGTCACTGTCATGTACATATGTTACGTCATATGCATATATCTGCAGGTGTCCGGCGTGTCGCATGTACAACTCATTTCATAGAATATTGTTTTCTCTTTTGATTATTATTAAATTTATTGACAGGTTCAAGTAAACAAATATAATTAGAACCTTTCAATTACCCTTTGTGTGCTGGAATTGTGCGTGGAAGGAATAGGAGAGGTAGGTTGGTTAGTAGGTCATATATGGATAATATTTCTACATAAAAGAGAAAGTTGGCGGGAGGAACACTGGAACACAGAGAACCGATCTAAAGACGGATAGAGAGAGAGAGAGAGAGAGAGAGAGAGAGAGAGAGAGAGAGAGAGAGAGAGAGAGAGAGAGAGAAAAAATGGAAATAATTGCTCAAGGTTCTTTTTCGACTGTCCTGAGTGCACTTACGTACACAATGTGTGTATGCATTGTATACTATGTTATCCAAGTGTTTATTGTTTAGCAAATATGCATACAAATTGTGCAGACATCAGCAGGTACACTGCGTATATACATGCATGCACTATGACAATGACGGCCTGTTTTTATGTTGTAGGCCTGTCTGTATATCTGACTATGTACGTATGTATAAATGTCTGTCTGTCTGTCTGTCTGTCTGTACGCATGCATGCATGCATGCATGTATGTATGTATGCATGCATGCATGCATGTATGTATGTATGTATGTATGTATGTATGTATGTATGTATGTATGTATGTATGTATGTATGTATGTATGTGTGTGTGTGTGTGTGTGTGTGTGTGTGTGTATGTATGTATGTATGTATGTATGTATGTATGTATGTATGTATGTGTGTGTGTGTGTGTGTGTGTGTGTGTGTGTGTGTGTGTATGTATGTATGTATGTATGTATGTATGTATGTATGTATGTATGTATGTATGTATGTATGTATGTATGTATGTATGTATGTATGTATGTATGTATGTATGTATGTATGTATGTATGTATGTATGTATGTATGTATGTATGAATCGACGAATAAACACAGATTAAGGATTCCAAGAAAAATTGATAAACCAAAATTTATCAATGAAAATTAGGTCTTTTCAGTGCAAATGCTTTGAACAATCTTAGTTACAAAAAAGACAGTGTAATATATCATAACATTCTTTATTTATAAAAAGTTAAAAACGCACTTACATGTTAAAAGTACAAATATGAACATTGTAAATACATTTCACAATACAATATACTACGTAATTTTAAACAATCAAGAGACCAACCCTGTCGACGCGTGTTAGGAATATTACTAAAACGTAAAATTGTCAGAACAGTCCACCGTGTTTGCTCTTTTGCTTCACACTAACTATGCACTGTCTATGTACTTGGAAACAAAATTCAACATATTTTATCAACATATTGACTAGAATTGAAATTAACTATGCTATTTCAATTTGTTGAATGAGTGTATACATATTATATGGAAAAATATATAGGGGCTAAGAACAGTAAAAGATTGTATTCAACAGCAGCAAGGTTAACAAATCCAACTCGATTATATATATATATATATATATATATATATATATATATATATATATATATATATATATATATATATATATATATATATATATATATATATAATTACTTATAACCTCATAATAAGACATCGTGTAGGTAAGGAGACACATTCTTTAAGAAATCTTTTTCATCATAACGTACAGTGAACATTATCCAGTATGAATTGCGTAATTTATATATATATATATATATATATATATATATATATATATATATATATATATATATATATATATATATATATATATATATATATATAATTTACATAAAATGATTATGTATTTATTAAATATCACTACTCACGCTTACTACATAAATTAACAGAAATAATATGATACGTTTTAAAATCGCACTTTCTGACATGTGCAAAAAAATATACATTAAATAATCCAAGGCATAAAATATTCTAATCGTAAGATTTAACGTAATTGTTCAACTGCATAAAATATTAATAATGCTAAAGTCTGATAATTGCAGTACTTATGAAATAATTCAAAGAGAAATAGTTTCAACATAGTAAATGACAGATGTATTAAACTGACGTATCAGTCTTCTAAGAATTAATGTTAAAACATTAACATGATAAATCTACTTTCCAAAATAAACGACGAACGAATTCAAGCCTAATTTAAAATCTGAATGCTCTGCAGTTGACGTCGAAGGAAATCTGCCTAGTGATGATCTTGTTCTCCATTTGCTTCTGTCTGTAAAGTTTCCTCATGCTTAACCAGGGGTCGCTGTCATATTCTTCGTACAACAAAGCTGTGTCCTTTGAGGTAACCAGACTCTTTAGCATCTTGGTAAAAGATTTCCATTCACTTTCTGTTTCACAATGCCGTTTCAACATGGGCTCTTCTGTCGACAGAAAACGCTTTGCGGTTCCCAGAAGAGGCTCATTGCCTTCATCAGGGATGTGTACGACTTCATCCAATTCTTGTATCAGATCTTCAACCCTCACTTTATCTGTGGTCAGCAAAGCGCTAAATAGGTCATTGCGAAGACGATTTTGCCTTTCGGAGATGGAGCCTTCGAAGAACATCGTGTCCAGTCGGGCAAGAAGATGGACACCTCTTCCACGGAAAGAGTGAGCTGCTTCATCTCTGCTGGCAAGAATTCTTGGGATATTTTATTCCGTGTATGGGCCGTGCATTCCGGTCTCACCGTCCATGAATCTCAGAACCTGAGCCCCACCAATTCCGATTCCGTCGACTCCAGTAAAAACTGCATACTTGATTTCGTTGAACTTGAATCCAGCTGAGAAGTACGTGACGAGTCCTCGCTGGTGTGCTTCGTGTACGATGGTTAAGGCTTCCTCAAAGTTTAGTTGGTACATGATACATTTGGAGGGGTATATATCACTAGCTTCGTCCTACGTGACTTTGTTGAATCCACCAATGGAAGTGATCTCTATGGCCCGTGTCGCTATCTCCATTCTCTGGGTCAATTCTACTGGTACAGTTATGTCATAATCATCTATAATCATCTGATTGAGATTCCAGGCAGCCGACAGGAACTGCTTCTTCTTTCTCTGGACTTGAGCCCTAAGGGCCTGCATGTACCTAACTGCCTGGCTCGTTGTCATCCCCTCCATGGACACCTTACATCCAGCGGCCCCTTGGAAGAAGGCGGCAGTGGCGGCGGCGGCGGCGGCGGTAATGTTGACAAGTTTTATGAAATCTTCATCAAAATTACCCGAATCTTTAACTCTCCTTCCCACAAAGTAGGTTGTAGGGGCGGCTGGTCCAACATGGAGACGAACTTTGGCAAAGTCAAAAATGGAAGGAACTCTGTAGAACTCTATGTTCTCCCTTGGAAGGTTTCTTGGCCGCTCAAGATGTTCCACATGGATGATGGCACCCTTCATCCAGTCGTTGAAACGTGTAGTTCCCAAGACATGTCCTTCACCGGGATCTGTCAGAGACATGTACGTTTGGGTGTGTGGGCGGAAACCTGGTGTTCCAAGGCAATGCGCGTGTTTGTGGGCCAGACTCTCTCCATTCGACAAACAATAATACGCAAACTGGAATGCGAGGTACTCCATTGATGTCGGCTGTCGACACTCGTGTCTCAGAGCTTGTGCGAGGCGAGAAACGGCCACCAAGAAATTCTCAGAGAGCCTATCAATGTCCCAGTGTAAATAAATTTTATTCAAGTCAGCATCTACGTCCACTTCAAACAGACTCCCATGGCCATCGTCTGTAATGTAGACACCAATGTAATTTTCTTTCTCTATACCCCACTCTTTTATTATCAGCACTGCGTTTTTGCTGAGAGCTTCTATGTCTGCTATCAAGTCCTTGACACACTTATGTTCCATGATTCCTGTGCAGATTTTTTCAAACCTTATGTAGCTGTCGTCGCCGTTGTCGGGAAAAATGCTTTGTAGCCTCTCTCACAACTGATATTTAGCACCGTCTAGATCCAAGGTCGTGATGGCGAGAAGTTCTTTCTCGGATTTAAACTTGGTGATGATCCGGCTGTCCATTTTAATTTTCACATTGTACAGA